>JAVSBV010000049.1:1871907-1891066 GCA_033117975.1 Parotocinclus spilosoma | reverse complement strand
CTATAACGTTGTTCTGTAGTATCGCTGACCAAAAACCGGCTCTATAACGTTGTTCCGTAGTATCGCTGACCAAAAAACGGCTCTATAACGTTGTTCCGTAGTATCGCTGACTAAAAACCGGCTCTATAACGTTGTTCCGTAGTATCGCTGACTAAAAACCGGCTCTATAATGTTGTTCCGTGGTATCGCTGACACAACCTGCTTTATACAATATAATATTATATTTTAAGTTGTAGGTCAGTTGTGCTATGAAACAATGTTATAAGACAGGCTTTAGGTCAGTGGAAGTATGAAACTATGATTTATTGCATGTTTTACAGCAACCTTTTCTTCTACAAAGAACTAGTCACAGGTTGCGATGCTAGGCAATATCATAAACTAAGCTCCAGTGTGGTTTTGCCTGAATGTGGCTGTGGAGTGAACTCTGCATTGCATTTATTGTGTTTTTGTCTCCAACCAGTGCCTGGAATCGATACAAGATTGTGGGCTTGAGCATGTTAAGAATGCTAAGCATGTTTGCAGTGAGTTGAGCAAACAGCGGGAACTGTGATGGGCTCCTAAAAAAATGAGGTCCTATCCACGTAATTTGTCTGTGCGCTGATAGCATCAGCCTTCAGTTGGCTATATCAAGCAGGTATTACCACCCGCTGACTGTAATCGCTAATGAAACCAGCATTGAGTTTATAATGCGCTAAATGATGCAGCCCACTCCAGATAAACACATTCTAAATAAACGATTTGGGTGGTAATTGCACTCTGCCAGGACGCTGTTAATAGAGTCGGCTTGGCTGATGAGAGGGTTAACTTCTTTTCCGAAGGAGCCTCTCACTGGCTCATTGCACTCTCATTTCTACAGAGATCTCGGCATTCCCTTGGTTATCAGTGTACTTAAAAAGAAAACCTAATTAGACCAAAAAGCTTTTTTTCCTCTTTTTTTCTAATTAGGTCCTTAACATAATTAGCAGGTAATGTTAATAATCCTCTTTTAAACTCTATTAAAAGGCTGTTTGGGAGTAAGTGGTTGTGGAGGATGTCCTGTGGGCTGCCCCTCGGAGGGCCAAAGCAGGAGACATGCTGGGACTACAGTTCATCAGGGTTAGAGTTGGCACTACATTATAGCTGTGGCCCCACAGGGGCTGCCTCATCATAATGCCTGGTACATTTATATAGCCCCACCCCCTTTTGGACAAGGGCTTTATCAGAGCAGCACAGAGAACAACTGAAAATGTAAAGAAAAGCAGACATTTGGGCAACACTGGTAACAGCAATGTTGCTCAACTAGGGGTGGAGTTTGAATCCACCAGGGGGCATTGTGTCTTCAGCAATGCTCTCCCAAATTACCATAAAGAGGTCTGGGACCATTGTGATTAAAGCAACTCCGGTAAAATATTCACATGGGTTTGGGAAAGTGCTCTAGGTTCCAGTGAGTGGTCTGTTGGCTTTGCCGAGGAGGAGGAGGATGAGGAAGAAACCGCCGGCGACCAGAAGAGCCCAGTCCACGTCTTTAATTAAGTATCTGAAACATCAATTTAAATGTAAATATCTGTGGTGCAGCACCACTCATGCGTAAATTAGAGCGTTGGCCCGGCACATTTCTCTCTCTCTTCCAACTCCCTGCTCACTTACTCTGACATCTGTTCACATCTGCTGGGCCCTGGGCTGTCCCCAACATCCACAACGGCGCGCGCACACACACACACACACACACACACACACACACGTGTGCGCACATACTCCATTAATATTGGGATAAATTTTGTATACATGTTCACACACAATGAGGAATACAGTGTTATCTGTTTGATGAGTAGTGTTTTTTTCACTGGATGGTCACACCAGGCGTATCTGGCACAATGTGGCTGAACTAAAATGATGAGTGTGGGTTAGCCTCTTGCAGTAAATGAGTGTATGGGCCTTATTACAGGACAATTCAGCGTCAGTGCAGTGGATGTATGGTGTGTGTCATTTTATCTGACTGTTGGGTACTATATTCTGAGCTGTAGCCACTTTTATTTTCAAACTGATAAATGGTCCTATTTTCTGTCTGGCACTCGTACAGGGTCCTATCTCTCTGGCTTGTGTGAAGTCCTGTTTTCATAAATGCATCACATCCTATTTACTGCAGTATGGGCCATTTCTGTGTGGCATGGCCATATGGCCCCATTTCCTGGCTGGTATGGGGCCAAATGTGCTGCTAACCACCTTCTCTATGAGGCCATACACTAAGATGTTGTTTGGCTGGGCAGAGCCATTGAAAAAAACCCCGCTGGATATCTACTGCTTCTGTCAATATCCGACCACGAACGGTGTGAGACAGCATGTCTGATTTGCTAAAAGGTTTGTTTAGGTGCCGCGCTGTAGCCAGTGCCGTGACATCCTGGCTCAGGACATGAAGTCTGCGAGGTGGAACGGTGAGGGGAAAGCTCTGTGCAAATCCCCCCCCACGGCGAGGAGTTTCCTGATCCATGGTGTGAACTCAGGACAGAGCATCCTATTTGGGTGCCAGGCAGAGAGCCTGATCTGCAGTCAGTAGAGTGATGGCCCTTACCGCCCTGCCTGTTAGACCATCAGGACACAGCTCATAAAGGCCAGGCAGCGAGAGAGTAATGATTTTACAAGGATGCTCAGGAATGGCCGGCTCCACTTACAAGCCCCTGAGGACCTCCTTCCTGTCCCTGTCCATAATCCTACGTTCTTATGGCACAGCCACGGCCTGGTGGGCTCGAAGAAAGCCATTATGCCATTTAGTCATCTTAAACTGCGACAGAGCTGATTAATCGGCTAATATTCAATCGTTTCCATGAAGAGAGCCATGAAGAAAGGAAACTTTGAGTAAAAATAGGGAGGGGGTTCATAATAATGTCTTTTGTGCTTCTCTAGAGCACTATAATCTCCATCATCTCATTAACTGGTGACACTGCTGTAATGACTTAAGAAAATCTTTAAAGGGCTAACGGAAGCTTGGCGTTAAGTCTGTGCAGCTATGTACTATATTGAACGGGTGTGCATATGACACTGAGCTACTAGTCTAGTAGAGGGTTAAGGGTATTAGACTGACACGTACACTCTGAGGAACAATGGGAATCTGTCTTTCAAAGCAGAAATGTGGAACAATTTGTCATTAAAAGGTTTGGCAGGTTCTATGGACAATTTAAAATGCATCCTAACCAAGGTTGTTCTAGTTACATAAACACAAACAACAAGGTTACAAAATGTATATTAGAATAAAGTATTCTATAATACTATTTTATTTTACTATGAACTTTGTAATACTAGAAACTTGCATATAAACAAAAACAATACATTTGAAAACAGTGATGCATTGACCAATACTTTTATTACTACCACCTATAGCTCCTATTATTTCTCAAGGGGAGAATCAGCCATTAAGTACGCTGCTCACATAAATTAGGGGATATTTCAAAATGGAAACAAAGAGGATCCCAACAATTGCTGGACAATTTAAATCCTGTCCATGTCCCATCACTGTCAGTGTGTTTTGGCAGTTTTGGGTAACCATACACCCTAGTGAACAGTCAATCTGGGGCACTCTCGTCCAGTTTAACATGCTTCTGTTCACCCCCGTGAATATATGACTTACTACTCACTATAATTGAGTTTGCGTCGCGTTTGTGAAATGAAACAACTTTGTTTGACTTTTCATTTGCTTTCCTGA
This sequence comes from Parotocinclus spilosoma, assembly GCA_033117975.1. Taxonomy (NCBI): domain Eukaryota; kingdom Metazoa; phylum Chordata; class Actinopteri; order Siluriformes; family Loricariidae; genus Parotocinclus; species Parotocinclus spilosoma. The sequence goes on along the minus strand of JAVSBV010000049.1, from coordinate 1,887,390 downwards.
TGATCTTGTGTAAAGATATACAATCAAATGCTTCTTTTTCAATCGCTTCGTATTAATTTTAGAATATCCCCTAATTTTTGTGAGCAGTGTTCTTGTAAAATGTATGTAAAAGATGGTGTTTTTGTAGTTCAACTCCGACCACCAAGGCTGATGAATTTTCTCTCATTATATGGATGTTATAAAGTGTGCTGTCTATACAGTGTGCTTATTTTCGGTGCCTAGGATTCCAAAAGAACTTCAAACTGTCCATTTTTTTTCAATTGCACATCAAATAATACACTCCTTTGCATTACATTCATTTGAACACTGCTCTAACTAATTAATTTTAGGTAAAAATAATGTACAGCTAAATAAATTGTTACATTGTAATCTATGTTGTTATTGTACACTGTTTTTATAGTATATGATTTCCTATTTGTAAATAACCTTGCATGTTCTTTTGCTGGTGTCATGTTCGCTAGCCCACCACACCTGGTGTGTATCACGGGCATGATTAACTGTGTCTGAGGAGGGACTGGACCTAGTTGTTCTATAATTGTTCGAAGTCTTGTTTTTTTAGAACATCTTGTCCATGTAGGGTTCCTGTATTGCTGCCTGACCCACTTTCTCTTGAGATTCAGTTTACAGGCAGATGTCCTAATATTTTGCTGATGTGATTCAAAATTAATTGTTTAGAAAATGGTTGAATGCCATCCTGGCCCAAAACCAACCTAAATCATGATCCAACAATAACCATGTTTCACAGAGAGGATAAGGTTCTTCTACTGGAATGCAGTGTTTTCTCCATACATTACCCCCTCTCATTTAAACCAAAAAGTTCTTTTTTTTGTGGTCTCCTCTCTGTCCATCCATCCAGTTTTTTTTTTCTCCCAATATCCTTCAGCCAATTCCATATCTTTTTGGAGAACATAGACTTTTTCTTTGCAACACTGTCATGCACAGCATTGCTATTCAGTGATCTGCTGCTAGGGGCCTCATTAACATTACCATTAGCCAATATGAGAGCTCTTCAGTTGTTTAGAAGTTACCCTGGGTTCCTTTGTGAAATGATGGACTGTTATAGATTGTGCTCTTGGAGTGATCTTTGTTTGTTGTCAACTCCTGGGGAGATTTGGTCTTGAATTTCACCAGTTTGTACACTGTCTGTAGACTGGCATGGTCCAAACTTTCTTTATAGATCAGGTTGTGTCATGTTTTAGTCCAATGAGCGTCAATCATTCTTTTCATGATGTATTCAGAATTCACTCTCGTTTGTGCCATGATGCACTATCACGAACATGTTGTGAAAATCGCCTTTGATAGATCTCTGTTCTTTAAATACAACAGAGAATCCACTAGTGCCTGATTCTCATTGATTAAAATTTGTAATTTTACCTTTTGAATTAACCGCTAATCCTGAAGATTCACATACCTTTGCCATTTATAGATATGCAATGTAGTAGTATTATATTTTTTATCTCATTTATTTAATTGGGTTTCTGTATCTACTTTTAGAATATTTGTGAAATTCTGATTTGTTATAGGTTATATTGTGCAGTGATATTGCATATTCTATAGGACCACAAATATCCAAGTATAAATGTACATGGTTCACATGGACCTGTTAGTTTGTGCTGACTAATTTAAAATACTCAGCTGTTGCCAAATGACATAAAAATACTAGTCCAAAACTAGATCCTGTATTCAGTTTGCAACACTGCTGTTATGCTCTAATTTTTGAAAATCCCCCAATTCCGTTTGGAGCGGTAAAATATTGGCTGTGGCCTGTTGGGGGAGAGGCAGGAGGGAGGTGAGGGGTTGTCGATTGTTGGGTGTGCCAGCCTAGCACCGGTGCTTATTGGCAGCAGAGCAGGCTTATTGAGGACCACCCTGCTACAGTTAGGATTTCCCCAGTGCATTCAACAGCCTGAGCTCTCTTCGTATCCTGGCATGACTCCCTGTTTCCATTCTTAGTCAACAGGATTAGGCCTGCTTATTGCTGGCTCTCCAGGATCACCTCCACTCCGCATTGTATGTGCACTGTGCTCGCTCTGCAGTCTGGCTACAAGACGAACATAGTTTTGCCCCCCTCTCCGTCACTTGTAAATATGTGTAGGCGGATAGAAAGACAAATCAACCTCTGGCTCTATGACATTAGGCTTGAATACATTAGCCATGCCATTTAAGGAATTAATAGAAACAAATAAAATATTCAGCTTTAGCCCTGATTAAAGGCCCGTTTTAATTATAAAGCCATTATGTGCTGCTAGCCAAGCATGTTAGGCTACAGTTTGTGATTGCTTTTTTCTAGTCTGGGCAGTAGATCTTAATGAATGATGGAATGTTTGTAGAATAAATTAAATAGGTTTGGTATTTTAGAGACAAATCAACTTTGTTTTTAGTGTGCTGTTGTTCATCCCTAAAACACAAGGTTTAAAGACTGATTTTGAAGCTGATGTGGGGTTTTTTCTTGGCATAGATTTGATTGGCAAGCAAAACTGACATTACAATTTTAATCTACTGGTGGTAGTTTTACATCTAAAGGGAAAGATGTTTTGACAGATTGCAACACAACACACTAATGGAAAATCCAAGGGTATTGTCAGTTTTATACAGTTTGTTTGTTTATTAATTGGCTATATTCACAAAAGACAAAACGTTCTTTTTACATAGTTGGTAGATCATGGGCCAATTTTCAGTGACCAGTCAACCTAATTCATGTCTTTTGAATGTGAAAGAAGACCGGAGTACCCAGAGTAAACCCACACAGGGAAAGCCCCACACAAGTGGAGGCAAGGGTAAAGATCACCACCATGCTATGTTTTATGATACTGTATATGGTGATATATATTACTAGATGTAAATTTTTTGTTTGTTATATACGTTTCTTTTTTTAACCAGATTGGTTAAAAGTCAGAATTGAAAACATTGAGTGTGGTTTTGTATGGTTGTTTTCCCCACAATCTGTTAGTGTATATATTGTACCATATCTAAGGATCACATTTTTAAGTTGCATGCAGTCAGGTTTCATTTTGTATCTTTATGCTGTTTAAAAAGTTTTTTTCCTCTCCTATATTTTACTAACTATTTTGGTACAGCGTTGCAATACTCAATAAGTTGCAGTTAATATCTAGCAAAGATAGAGTTAAACATACAAAATCATAATTTTATTTATTAAAAGTACAGGTAGTACATTTTAATAAAGCATTTGCAAAAGTATTTCAAATAAAAAAAGAAAAACAAGATTAGTTTAGTGGTAAGAATGTTCTTGTGTGCTGACTACTTTTTGGGCCACTTAAACAACACTATACCATGTTGGCACGAGGGACAATTTCACTTTCTGGTCTAAAATGAAAGGATTACTTAAATGAAACTTTTAGATCTAATTCTGTCAACATTTCTTTTGAAATTAATCGTAAAAGGCCTTTTGACATTTCTTCATTACGAATTGAGACGGTCACCTCCCATTGAAAATACCATATAAATTGTGAATTCAATCAGTCAAGCAGGTTCAGGATTGCAGAGGAAGAGTTAACAAATTAGAAAGAAAATAAGCAGTTTGGTGCATAAAAAATGTTTTGTTATTGAAAAAATTCCAAAGAAGAATGTCCTGAATTACATGACTGACGGGCTGCAGTATATTGAATAATCTCTACATGTTAGTAAGCAAACTTTAAATGTTGTGTCTTGAGGTAGATAGGCTACAACAACCAAATTCTAAAAAGTCAAAAACATGAATTACAAAGCTGAGCAGACAGAAAAAAAATCCTCATCTGTACTTGGGAAAGTCGAGACATGCAGAATATAGTGTCAGAAATTGGTGAAACAGCACGAGTTCATGGACTCGTCCTGCTTAATTTCAACACTGGTGATGTAGTAGGCTACTTTGTATAATTTTTTATTTTTTTTTGCCCCAAGTACCAAATAAGCATAGTTTGAATTGTTCCTGAAGTTGTTAGTATTTTGTATGTTCATGTCAAACACAATTGTCAACACCACATTTTTATAAAAACAACAGTTATTTAATGCAGCCACTCAAAGGAATATTTTCTGTCTTGTTGAATTCATTAATTGGATTTTGAATGATGTCAAAGTGAAGGGGTCTATACCCATCAAACTGAAATTAACAATGCAAAAGTTGTCATAATTTTAGAATTATCCTGTCCTAAATATCCTTAATTTTTCTTTTTTTTTTTTATCAATGATTGTAACACATAAACTTGTCATGCTGTAGATTATCACTTGCCCAAAACATTTCTTCATAACTAACACTGTTAGTAATTGATAGTAATTAGTAAATATCTGATTCTGTTACATTAAGACAACCATAGTACTGTCTGTTATATTCTAAATATCTTCTTCTACCTGTTGCTAAAACATCAGTAAAACCATCAGGAAGCATAAGTTAAACCCCCACCAGCAAGTGAGTCATTGAAAGCACAATGTGCATGTTTAATGCTCTTAATAGTAATGATCTGTAGAGCATGATCAGGTTGGCCCCAAGCTGAGACCAGCCAATCAAAAAATATTACTGGCATATGGAAAGACCTTTACTGTATCACCCTTGCTATGCAACCCGTTGCTATCCATTGAAACTAAAACTGAAAATCAGATCATTCATAAACTGGTAACTAAAAAAAGGTATGTTGTTTTGATTGTGCATCCTTTAATTTACTCACTGGTTAGTCTATTTTGCTGTTATAAAAAGGCTTGTTATTTTGGCTGTACATAAGGTATGGAAAGTAAAATGAGTTTCCAGGCTTATTATAATTTCAACTGGAGACCATGATGATTCTATTAACCTTGCTAATTTTTTTGGGGGGTTTTATTTGGTACTATAACTAGATCTCTTTGCATTTACTATTTCATAGATGAGTTACATTTGTTGCATTTGTGTTTGGACTCAACAACCAAGTATGTTTGTGTGCGGTTTTACTGGTGTGTCCAGATGCTGTCCATACCAGTTTATATCTTGCCAGACTTTCTGTGCCAGAGTTGCCACCGCAAATCACAGTTACTGATGTGCTTATTAGTCTTAACTGATTTTTTAGCATATTTGAAAAGGCTTATAACACTGCAGCTTTGTAAGTACATTGTGCTAAAATCGACCCAGTCACAGAGAAACTAAGTTGAAAAGGGATGACAGGATTCAAAAACAGTTTGACTATAGTATTAAAAACCGGTTGAAGCCACTGATTTATACAATGGACATGATGATTGAAAACAGAGGGTTCAAATCCCACCTCTGCCAAGCTACCACAGTTGGGTCCCTGAGCAAGGCTCTTAACCCACAATTGCTTGGATTGTAAGACTGTATGAATTGTGAGTCGCACTGCATATGGGCGTCTGCTAAATGCCGTAATTGTAATAAGTTACATTTCATAACTGTTTCATTAATGCCCTGAACTTACTGATCTTATACTTGTGTTCCAAATTTGTCCAAATAATTGCTTCCTAATACACAGCAACAAGTTGCTTGGATGAACTCCAATCATTTACTGGTCATGCAGGACGTAAGGTCTAGGTCTGTATTTTTCCTTCATTCATTTTGCACATTGCCTGTGCACTGGAGGAATGAGTTTGAATATTATTGTATGTCATAAGTCATGTCAAGAGAGAAATCCAGCCTTGGGAAAGAGCAAGATCTCGCACTGGGCTGACCTTTGCTTTGGTGAGTGTTGCACTCAGAGGCATAGCTCGACCATATAGCAGGGCCACTCTGAGCCACTGTTTGGATTTTAAATTGTGTTGAGTGCCATTTGTGTCACATTTAAAATGCTAACGGTACAGAATGTCATTTGCGGGAATCGAGGCGTTTGCGCCGGAAAATTAATTCGGCGTACTCTCGGATCTGGGCTCCTGTCTCCGGGCCAGTATTATGCTTCCCCTTTTGACAAGAGTAATATTTAATGAATAACACTATTAATAACACCGTGGTCTCAGGGGGATATTTCTTGATAATGGATAGGCACAGAGAAGATTCTGTATAAGAGAAAGGGCATTTTGAGGGACTTTTCTGCACCCTTAAGCTGCAGGTTTTCTGCCGGTAATTTTTAAGCATTCAGTTCATTTCCGTATAATAATAAATAGTCTCCCTGTTTAATGCTCAGGAAAATACTAAAATAGACTGGGAACATCTGTACATCTTAACCCTCATTAACAAAACCAGGATATAAATATTCATGAATATGTAAATTGAAAATGGCCAGAGGTTCTCTTGACTTTGCTTAATAGCATATTAGCTGTTAGCTGGCCAGGTCATGCTGTACAAGAAAGCTTACGAGACAGTGTAGGTGATACAGATTCCCAATTTGACTCACATTAGCATGTTACTGGAGATTCGGTTTGCTTAGTTTACTCATCATTCTTTTATTGCTGTGTCGTTCCTATTATTTATTACTGTTAATAATATTTATAGACTGCTCACAAAATTAGGGGCTATTTCATTATGAGATATTTCATTTTAAACATCCTCTCATTTTTGTGAGCAGTATATATATCGACTTTGAACATGCACTTTTTGAACTGTATCCTGAATCGCGCTAAACTAGTATGCAGTTCACAGTCTAGTTTGTGCGAATATGCACGCTTGTATATTATATATTATACATATATTAAGCAAAAATGATATTGAATTACTTGTAGTTAATATCCTTGTGATCAGTATTTTACGTTTTTGTTTAGCCAAAAATACAAATAGGTAACATTAATGCAGACAAAGTAAGGACATGGCTAACAGGTAGCAGGCTAGATTAGTGTATTGTGCTGTGTGCTTACCAAACTCTACAAATATTTCTATAAGACTTCAATAATCACTGTTTTTTTGTCTCTGTGTTTAGCAGCTGCTCGGTGCAGTGCAGTCCCATTTCTCATTTCAGAGCAAAGTCATTTGTCTTCTGTGAGCATGTTTGCTCTGGTCGAGGAAGAGTGAGAGAGTTTGCACACACCTTTTGTCTTTTATTATGTTCATGAGCGCATGGCTGTCTGCACGTATGTCCATGTGTTTGTTCGTCTGTGCCTGGCTGACGATAATAATAATCACATGACTCAAGGTAATGTTCCATGAAAATAGCTGAGAGCAGTTTAATTATAGACTAAAGGAGCAATGCGGCTAGTAAACTTTTTTTTTTTTTTTTTTTTTTTCATAAAAAGGGTCGTGATAACCCTTTTTTCCATTTCTGAAATCAAATGGGATTTTCCTGTCAGTCAAAAGCAGTCCATTCGTTGTGGCACTGTAGGTTGTATGGTACAATGGATGAAGTGAAATGGGGACACCAGACACAGGGCTGTGTGATATGACCATATGATATTCAATTATGATAATAATAATGATACATTTTTAAGTATTGTGCGTGTCAGCGGGTACAAGTGGTTTTCCTTCTTTTAATTTGTATATGTTTTTTTTAATGAAAATGTGAAATTATTAGTAATTTTTCATGCATTTGAGACAATCTCCATAGTATAACGTATACTTAAATTTCTGGTGTTTCATGGTAACCAATTAAAATACTTGCTTTATTGTTAAACAAGTTATGGACAGTATTAGACAAACAGACACACAAGAACACACTTTAAACAAAAAGTGTAAAAATCCTGTTTTGATCTTTATTTACAATTTGTGATTATTGTATTTATTCATTGATTGATTGAATGTGTTAATTGTTATTTTCATAAGTACAGTAAATAACTTTTAATAAGTGTATGTGTGTCTCTTTCTGTCTGCTTAGGCCTCGAAACCTTGCGACCCTGAAAGCGAATTTTAAGTGTATTTGTAATTTATTTGGGCAATTTGGACAATTTTTTTAATTGTATTTCTTTACACGCTCGTTTTAAGTTTTTCCTTGTCACTGGCTTTCTCAGCTTTGGTCAAGAGTTACTTTTTGTAAACAATAACTTTTTATAAAACACTACATTTGGGTTAGTTATTGTAAAAAAGTGCTATATAAATACTTGGAATTGTTTAATAAAGATGCATTGTAGTACATGTATGTCATGTGAAAATGTTTACACAGCAAACCACCCAGAACTGGATAGCCAGTTAGCCAAGCAGAAATTCACCCCTAACATATATACTATATGTGTTGCTATGATATCTGTGGTAACAGCCAAGGTTTCTAAAAATAGGACATGTTGGACCTAGTGTATATGTGTGTTAAATTTAGGAGTGCTAAAAGTGTTTATTATAGAGCAATACTGCGTCACCTTTTCCAAAATTTTCCAATAGAGCTTGAGATGGCTATATTTAATTTAGTAAACTGTGGCTAAAGTATTTTAAGCCTGGTTTGATTCTTCTGTCCTGTTTAGTCATGGTGCTGGCCGCTGACCCCTGAATGTCCTTCACACAAAAGTGAGGACCACCTTATAATTGCAGCGGGCAGCAGCTTAAAACCGCCAAATCATAAAAGCCAAGAGAGAGCCAGTGAATTATGAGGAAATATGGCCCTTCCTTTACAGCGAGGGCTGTGAATGAAGCCATAAAATTATGAGCAGTTTTTATGATGGCCCATTGAAGGGGGATGCTTGTGTATTGATGGTTCACAGGCTGTATCCCTCTTCCCCTCATGCTGGGGAAGAGCTGACGAGAGGCCCCTGTGTAACTATTTTTCATGCATTTAATATATTAATTATCCGGTAAATGTTCCCCAGGTAGTGCTTGGGATGTTGGAGAGTGACAGCTTTTCGATGAAGCTCCCCCACCACCCCATCACACTGCAGTGTATTACGTGGGAAAGGTCGGCCTGGGGTTAATGTAACTTTTTATTTGCTGATTTTTCATAGGCGGATGGAAGCAAGGAGCAAGGCTAGTTTGGAAGAAAGCGAGAGAGAGGCAAAGAATGAGGGAGGTGGTGTACACTGACTGAGGGTGATAACAGCCAGACAGACTGCCTTTTTTTCCCCCTTTTCCTTTTTTTATTATTGTGTTGTGCTTGGACTTACTGTGCTTACGAGTCACAACGTCTCACACAGGCACCACAATAGAAAAGGTTTTACAAATCTGTACGTGCATGTGATTAAAGCACATAGAATCCAGCACATGCACAAAGAAGGCACAAACAGAAACAAAAAAACGGAAATAAAATCCAAATTGTTCCCACAGAAATTGCATCCAGCCCTTCTTGAGATAATGTCAGGGTTTTAATAGTGCTGACAGTGTTTTTATACTCTAAAATTGGTTAAAGCACTGCAGTGATGCAGCATGCGATGTAGCCATTAGTTTAGCTGCCTTCTATTTGCCCACAATTAGGTAGCTGCACTTTTTGATGGGAGAAATGGCTTTTTAATCACCATATGTAGCTGTGCTAATTCACTGCCTCTGAAGTGCTGTCAAGAAACAATTGAGTGAAGAGGGTCTGAAGTGATCAATTGTCTGTGGTCTCCAGGTGAAGTTCTCATTTTCTGCACATTCCGGATTCTGATTGACTTAATTAGGCCTGCCCGCATTCCGCTGATTGGATGTAAACATTAATATGCCAGAAAATGACTTTGTAGATGTTTACCACAATGTCCGGAGGCATGCTAAATTGATCAGTGATTGAAAGTGAGACACCTTTTGATTTGATTTGATACCAGTAGGAGATAACAGACCTTTGCCGTTGTTCACCCACTCTTTCAATAGGCCTTAGTGGATTTGATTTGCTTTGGTGATTAATTCAATTCCACTATTTAAAAGTTGGAGAAAACTTTGAGAACGGTTCTGATGGGTTTCGCCTCTAAATGTCCTCGGGTGAATTAGGAGCCCACTTTTCCAGTGCTTATAGAGAGAATCACCTATAAATCATAGTGCGATGGACTGCACAGGGCAGTTCAATATCTCATCACTGGGCTCTGAACTTGCCGTTCTGTGCTTCCGGACAACTCTGGACTTTCTCAGAGGGATATAAAGGCTGTAAATCTCAGTGCAAACTCACTCAAACTCAATGCAGAACCTCTACAAAGTGGACAAATACATAAAATGGGTTAAAATAAGGAAAATAACAGCAATTAATCACTAGAATAGAGTCATATTTGTATAGTCTTGAATGTGCATAGACAAAGTGATGTCCATTTTGCTCACTGTATTCAGTTGTGAAGATTCCTGTGAGGGAAATATTGCATGATGTACAGTTACCCAGCATCTGTTTGCATAAAATCACCCAGAGCAAAACTTCTGTTTATATAAATCTTCCAGAACCTTAGTTTGTTTTTTCTAGTTTCCCAATCATTGTAGACTTGAATTTTTCAAACTCAAACCCTATTATACAACCCATTATAATTAGATTGGATATCAGCTTAGCTACTTTAAATGCTTTATACTTCTGTGTTTTGCATAAAATCAAGTTTCACAACATTAAACATCCAAAGTCCACATTCTTGATTTTATTATTCAGGTATCCAAATTAAAAGAACATCCAATGATACAGAAATTGTACAAGCTTGATTTATTTTCATGAATATAACATTCTATCATGCCAAACACTGCTGTACAGATTACATGCCAATTGTCAAAAAAAACCACCTTTTTCTAGATTATTAATCACAACCTTTGAAACAGGCACAAATCTGGCAAGTAATATCTGAAGGGTTTGGTCACCATCCTAAATGGTCTATGAGGGTTTCGTAAGATGTAAGAAATATTTTTTTACATTAATGTAGATGCAGTATATGACATATTTTCTCTTGCTGCTTGGATGTTGCCAGGAGGAGCTGTGATTTACTTATTTTTATCATTTATGTACCATAACTTATATATTTGTACAACCTTTGACATGAACAAACCCACACGGTAACATGTACAGTTAAAGCCAATTGCATGGACAACATAACCCATGTTTTAACTACAGTGATGTATTGTGCTGTGGATGTGAGCTTATTGAGTGTATGCTGATCTCAGCTGGATGCTGTCCTGCTGGAAACCCCTTGCTCCTTTATGGCACCCCTGCATGCGCAAGCCCCATTACCCCCAAATGCCTCTCAGTGGCTCTGCTGTGTGCTTAAGCGCCAGCATTAGTGTAAACGATGTCTGTGTGGTTGGAATGAGCTTTGCACAGTTTAATCGAGGTCCACAGGTTGACATTAATATAGTAGGGCCGAGCGAAGCAGCGGACCACTCCCTGTGATGGCTTGCCATCACTGTCCTGAGTAGTGACACTTTGACACTTACATCAGTGTGTAAAATGGCACTGATAGGGTTTGGACAGCTCACTGTGAAACACACCCCCAGGATACACGTTTCTATAAAGTATATATAGTATAAAGTGACATGAGCAATAATTTTGGTATTTTCTTAAAGTGACTTTGGATAAAGTGGTTGCTGAATTTACAGTAAGCTTTTTGTATTTTATTTTCTTGTTTTAGCCCTGCTCTAGCCAGGTCAGAGTCAGGGAACATATCCAACAATTTATGGGAGGGCAGAGTCAATCACTCAGGACATCAAAAATGACCAATTATGTGCCTGTGTGACACCCGACTCGGCTTAGAAGGCAATGTTGGGTGATTGTAGTGGTGGGCTAGTAATTGTCATTTTGCCATTATGCCACCCGAGCACCTTGTAAATGTATATAATACTAAATTACTGTTATTCTCAGTTGGCAACAAGTCACTATGTTGCAAGTAACAAGTACGCCTCAAGTATTCCAGTCTAGAGCCAAATCACAAGCTATGACAAGACCGGATGGGCAAGTCAGACAGACGGTCCTAACCAAGTCACCCAATTTAATGAAATTTTAATTTACTATATTTTATAATGAAGTATATGCTCACTAATTTTGAGTATTTGTTGCTGTAATTTTTTATTACATTGATGGAAAGCTTGAATCTCTTTAGCATTTGTTTTTTATTTAATGTATACTAAGTAGCTTTTACTAGCATTATCAATTCAACCACAAGCTACTTTAAACATAAAGGCTTCTTGATGAAAAAACTTGAAAGGGATGGCATTTCATATGATTAGCCTTATTTTAGTGGGATTGTTTTAGAGAGCTTTTGAATTAAGCCTAAAATGCTAAGAAAGTAAGTGCTCACAGTCAAAATTTGATACTAAGATAACTTTTGACGAGATTAAATAGAAAAACAAAATAAAACAAAGCATCATACACAAATTCTGGTGTGTTTGGAGGGAAAGCTGGTTTTACATTAGTGGTTAGCTCACAAAGTTGGCTACTTACTAGGTTAACTATATAAGCACAGGGGTACCATTTTGCGTGCAGCTTTAAATAACAACGTTGTTGCTTCTCCACCAATCATCTTCATGTTTCATGCTTCATCTTGTATGTTTCAATGTAATTTTTAGTCCAACAACAAAAAACTGTATAGAAACTCTTTATTTTTGGCAGCACAAACCTCAACACTGGTGCCTCCCAAGTCTCCCTCTGCAAAATAACTCTGGTCATATGAATAAGTAGTCCTAATCAGCTTTTTAGCATTTCACCTATACAGTACCATACAAACAATTAAAAAAAAATAAAAATAAAAAAAGACCCAGTATAGTTCGCATTCACGCCACAGATACTGGTAAGCCATTGTGGCCCTGCTGTTGTAACTCAAGGAGAGCTAACTGTTCAGTAACTTTCAAATTCTAATATGCATTAAATGGCCTTGGATTATTGTGGTTTCCTTTTTTACAAAGCAAAAAACATAAGCATGCCAATTTTGGACATAATTTGTTTGGCAATAGTTTTATTTGCTTTGCCAATATTTTATTACAGTTACAGTTCTCACAGTTGAGAAATCTGATATCTGTTGTCATTATATGTTCTTATAACACTTGGAAATAAGTAGTTAGAAATAGTAGAAAATGTTTGTGGAGGGTTTGTCGAGGGTGGATCTTAAAACCTAAAGCCTGAATCCAATTCCATGTTGATGATGATGTTAAAATTACGGTCTTAAGTTGGACTCAAGATCCAGTCATATGAGCCCAAAACTTAGCTATTATGCAAATGTCAGGTTTTATTGTTGTAAATGACTGGTCCTATGCTGCCATTTACTATGTGGTAAAATGTATAGCATGTGTAACCTTTTCATCTTGCAATCTTTACATCAGGACTTGGGCTCCCTGGTTTATTTACATGTTTATTTTTAAAAGAAGAACCTCTGCTAGAAATACAATTAAACATGGCATTTTCATGCATTTTAATCAACTGTTAACAAACCAATTAGGAAAAGCCAAGTTTGCAAAATTCACTCTGAAAGTAAAACATGTGAATTGACCAGAGGATGTTGACCAGAGAATGTTGTAGCAGAGACCATACAATAGACACATGTTACATAGATTTTATTTCCTTTTTCAGTTTTAGTAAATATTACACACAATGTGGCCATGATAATACCCTTATTTATTCATATATGCAGTTTATGACATACATACTTAAGGACGATAATTTTCCTTTGTTCTCCCCCCACCCGTATGTTATGTTTACTCTGCACTTACATTTCGGACTTTTTCCCCCTCATACATCCTCTCAGCTGTGCATCACAAACTGCGTTCATACTGTATCTCCCCTGCTGCTTATCCACCTCCACTGCTTATCTTCTCCTGAAACCAACCCTCCTTTCCTCCTCTCTCTAGTCCATTCTCTCTCTCTCTCTCTCTCCACACTCTGTTTCTGGGCCTGCACAGCCGTCACTCTGAATTATTTTCAATGAGCTCTTTTATAGCGTGCGCCAGATCTCAGCTCCAGCCCATCACCGAACGCCAGGCTCCAGACGCGCTCTGCATTTCTATCAGCCCTGAGCCCTCTGCCTGCTATTAACCCCTCTCTCTCTCTTTCTCTCTGCTTTCCTCTCTATCCAATCTTCCCCCTCACTCTATCACTCACTCTTTCACTCTCTCACATACTCTTCACCTCCACCTTTCTCGTCTTCTACTTTTATTTCTCTTTCCCCATATCTATTCACTAGTACCAGGTCACCCTTGATCCCACTCGCTCTTCAGACTTCTTGTTACTTCTAGAGTTATGCACAAAATGATGGCTCATTCTTTTTATTTACCATCAGTTTCTCACACAGACTGAAGTGTATAACTTTCTCGAACATGTATTTTACATAAGCAACCACTCTATTTTGTGAAAATCTTTGAGATTAACTAGAATTGGCCAAGACCTCATGCTTTGAGTATACAAAGTACAAATACATTTTGCATTGATATTCAGAAATTGAGATCATTAGAGCTGCTGAATGACACCAAACTGTACTGTCATGTGAGAAATGGGGATAAAATATATACAATTTGCACTCTTTATAAGCACTGGGATGAGGATGATGAGTGGGACTTACCACCTTACCACTAAGGTGAATAATTTGCGTCGTATCTGCTTGGTTGATTGGTCACTCTAAATTCACCCATGACAAGTGTGTTGAGATAACCTTGTCGGTCTTGAATAGCCATTTAGACTTGACATTAAATAAAACTGATAAATTACCTAACACAGCCTGAAGCTTTATTTTAAAAATCCAAAATAGAAAATATCCACAGAGGTGTAGAATGAATCAGCTACAGTATATATTAGTGAAAAGACTAAAGTGCACTTGTGTGTGTGTGTGTGTTTGCCTGCGTGTCTGTCTGTCTGTTTGTATCTGTGCGTGTCTGTCTATGTGTGTGAGACATTCTATTTTTCAGTGACATTATGTTTGGTAAATAACCATACAGTATTAATAATTGCATTAGGACCAATATGTAAAATAATAATTATAAAAAGATTTACTATCTGCCCAGAATTACCTTAACCACATATTTATATTTTGTTGTCGTGACACTTTCTTGCCATTAAAATTAAATCACGTGACCGAACACTTAATTAATTACTGATAAAAACCAAGCTTCACATCATCACATCATCACTGCGTTCCTGAGCAGAATTGGGATATATGGGAGGTTTATTTGTTTTTACACTTTGCTTAGCTGTCTAAAAATGTACTTTTTTTTTAAAGCATTTCTAAAAGTATAGTGGCATTCACTCCACACATACTGGTAAGCCATTGTGATCCTGCTGTTGTCACTCGAGGGAAGCTAACTGTTCAGAAAATTTCTAAATCTAATCTGCATTAAATGGTCATAGATTATCGTGGGTTTCTTTTCCAAAGCATAAGCGCGTCTATTTTTAGACGCCAATTGTTTGTTGCCAACAATTTTATTTGCTTTGCTGATACTTTATTACAGTTACAATTCTCACAGTTCAGAAATCTGACAAGCTCTGATCCACTCTCTGATTATTACAGTCTGCCACTTGAGCTGAAAGCCCTTCAACAAGAGGGTTTTTATAAAAAAAGAAACCAAATTTCAAACCTCCACTCTGAACAGTGAGCTGGATTTGTATAATTATTGCAATTGGCATAACTATATGTAGTATACTGTAACTGTAGAAAGTCAATGAGATGCTCCACTGAATGGGTTTGTGAATAAGCTAATCCTTTTTTGTGCAGCCAAAGCTTTTTTGTACTGTATTTAGAGCTTGCATTTTTTTTACTTGATTATATAAATGTGTAAATAATTTTTACAAGGATAGACATTTTTCAGATTTTCAACTTTTA
>JAVSBV010000049.1:1832731-1844624 GCA_033117975.1 Parotocinclus spilosoma | reverse complement strand
CTCCGGTTTCCTCCCACAGTCCAAAGACATGCTTGTTAGGTTAATTGATTACTCCAAATTGGCATTGACTTGTGTGTATATATATGTGACTGGTGTTGAGATAAACTTGTGTATTGATATAACCTTGTGTGTGTCGCTTACATGTCTCCACTGATGCTGATAGCGACGTTAAAAGAAGCCAAATAAATTGCCATTTACTCTGTTCTCTAATGGCCAGGACATCAACAGATCAGACACTATTTTGATGATGGATTATTCTTAGCAATGCAGTGATGTTGTGTTGGCATGAGTGGATCAGAAGCCCACTAAGCAAAAATGTCCAGCAAACCGGATCCTGTAGGCTGCGTCCTGTGATCATTAATGAAGGATTAGAGCATGACTAACACACTTTTTTCAGCAGACTGTTCTGTAACTGTTCAGCGACTGTTTCTGACTTGCATCTCCAAGGTGGAGAAAAATGGTAGATGGGGTGCACAGGGAGTAAACGAACACAGTGTTTAAAAACTCCAGGAGCACTGGTGTTTAATCCACTTATACCAACAACATCACACATTACCACCACCACATCAGTGTCACTACAGTGCTGAGAATGATCCACCACCCTAATAGTACGTGATCTGTGCTGGTGCTGGCCATTAGAAAACCGAGTAAAGAGAGCGAACAAAGTATTGAGAGAAACAGAATTATTCCCTGTTGCAGTTAAAAGAGAACTCCATCTAAAAGCCCAATAAACATGCTTGCACAGGTATGGTTGGGAGAAATGGCCCAGTGCATACACGTGCTTCATCCATTAGGGGCAGCAGAGTACACCACATGAAAGAAACTTTGGTCCAGTTTCCACCACTGAAAGCAGTACCTCTAACTGAGCTGATATTGTTGTGAGTGATAGTGCACTGTGAGGGAATTTATTACTCCATAGCTAAATTACTCAAACTACTAGGATTTTGCAGTACATGTTTAATTACAGCTGTGTGAACTGTAATTTCACTGCAAGCAACAGAAATATAGAAATGTAAGTGGTTTAGGTCCAAAAATTGAGGTTAATGTATGAGATGTTAATCACATTAATCAAACACCTCTCTTAAATGTTGCTCTATTTAATAATTATCATATGTTATGAACCATTTAATACATAGCTGCTGGCATTTTCTTTGATCTGGTTTTACTTTACTTACCTCACACTGCAGTTATGGGAATTTATAAAGCCTCGAAACAACCAAAATTCTAAATTTAAAAAGGAGCCATATGTATGAGACCACTAGTCAAACTGTTTGTTTGTGTCTTTATGCTGATGTTGGACAATGACCCAAAAACACACTTCTAAACTACTGGAACACAAAAACATCAAGAAGCTCAGACTGATATGGACTTCACAGTTACCTGATCTAATCCTATTGGGCATTTATGAGGACAATTGAGGACAGAAAATCATAAGGTAATATTACAAGATACATTTTTTGGCTATACTGTATATAATTCAGTTTTCGTTTTTGCATGATGAGAAAATAAATCTTAATCTGGTCTTAGAACTTTTAATGGTTGAGTGAAGGCAAGGAGTGACCAAGACGAGACTGTTCTTGACTCATACTTGATATTTCTCTGTCTTGGACTTGATGTCTCCTGGTCCTTGACTATAATTATAACCCTTAATATATATTCCCACTATCTCTTATATCATTTTGTATATGATCAGGTCTCATCCCTATCTTCAAGTTTCCACAGTACTAATCCTCAGTTGGATAAAATAGGTGTTCATTCAGCACTGGAGATGTGCTATACCGTCATCTAGCCTTTCTTCCATGGATAGTCCTGCACTGAAAATTGATAAAGAAGGTGATGGACATGTCTGATAGGGTGCTTCCTCTACACTAGCACCACCAATATTCCTTCTCATAATATTCTCACATTCAACCATTTAGTGCACCACATTACTCCTGCAGGTAATTGGCTCTCTTGATTCCCTGTGTATGTGGGTGTTTATTGAATTAGCTGGATCAGGTATTGCTCCCTATGGCTCAATATACGGTACAGCTCTTTTCCTGGTGACTCTAGCTAGAGGATGTCCTAGTTCTCTCCACACAGTGTTCTTTTTTAACCCTGAAGGTCCGGTGTTAATGCAGTCATTGCCACAGAGTTACTGACTCTCTCGATGTGAGCATGCAGGGTAGGGCAATATTCTCTAGCACTGTCCTTCAGCTTTTCCTATTAGGAGGTGATGGCATGTAGATACGTGAGCTCCGTCTATCAGTCATCAGAGATTTTCATTAATGGTGGAATGAATGTGGAAGGTCGCCGGGCGAAGTGGGAATGAGAGACTTCCTCTGCAGATGTTTCAATCTAATCTTCACTCCACTGCAGTTACACAGGCTAATTGCTGACTCTGTGTTCAGACAAGGAAAACACTAATGCTTGCTTCATCATACCTTTTGGAGGGTAAATTAATCCATCAAAGATCAAATAGCACTGCAAATATGCCATCGAGTTTTCATGCGTCAACAGCAACACATTGATTGATGCAGAAGTGTTTGCAGTTTAAAACTGAATAATGGCAAGTTATGTCTGATTTATGATTAATTCTCAACTGGCTTTTAAGCCTTTGAGTGGTGTAATGGGTGCTTTGATGGCCAATTAAGTGAGGTAAGGTTAAACTAACAAACAAGCATCTACTTTTACAGTGATTGGCCAGTGTAGATATAGGGAATGGATATGGATGTGTGTTTCCATTGCTGTTATGAAAGGATAGGAGACATTTTAGGAGAAAATTGAATTTTAATTTAATGTACCAGTAACATGGCATTATTTAAACATATGGTTTAATGCATTGCTCTGTGCCACTGATTATAATGACGTACAGATACATAAGCAATAGTTACTACATTTACAACTTAGACAAGAATTAGATTAGATATACCATTGTTTTAGCAATGATATAATGACCATATATAAATACTTCTGTCTTTTAGAATACAGCAAGAAAAAAATAAAATACATTAAAAGCATATTAAAGGATTTTCTAGGATATAATGACAAGGATTTAGTGTGCCAGCCCCTTACATTCGAGCAGACTCTGAGAGCCCCAGAGTGAAAAATCAAAGATATCATCATCATCATCGGCGATCACTCGTAACGAGTATGATTGTCCTCCTGACGTTGGGTCTGGTCATTTGTGGGTCGTCAGATGGCGGTAGAGACCAATCCTTGACCCACAGTCTCTATTGCAGTAGGGGCATATGTGGACTGTTGTCCTAGAGATTGCGGTCTGGGTTTGAGGAGCCGTTTTGGTAGTGGTTCTCTCTTTCCTCAGTTGCCTTTTTGTTTCTGCAGCACGACGGAGGTCCTCTTCTAGGTGTGCTGTACCCTCATGAACCAGCCTTCTCCACTCATCTCCTTGGAGGGCAACCTCTTCCCAGTTATTCATGTTGAAGCGACACTTTCTGAGATGTATTTTTATCATGTCTTTGTACCGCTTCTTCTGCCCTCCTTGGGAACGCTTTCCTTCCTTTAATTGTCCATGTCACTAGTGGCTTTGGAACTGACAAATGATATCACTTGTCACTGGCACCATGACTCAAGGCAGTGAATTCAGTAATTTTCAGTAAAAAAGTCAGGCACATTGGTCAGACAGACAAAACAGTCCATTAAATAACCTTTCAATTCAATTCAGTATTATTTATATAGCGCGCTTTACAATGGAGCATTGTCTCAAAGCAGCTTTACAATATTACATTATCTTAAATGGCCAATCCCAAGTTGAACAAGCTTAGGGTGACAGTGGAAAGGAAAAACTCCCTGAAAGTAGTAGGAAGAAACCTTGGGAGGACCAAAACTCAGCAGGCGACCCATTGTCCATGAGTGGCCTAGATGTTAATTAAATAAATACTTAAAAGTATATTGAATTATAGCAAATTAATAATAAAACTTAAATTAAAAATAAAATAAATAAACTAAGTTATAAAACAAATAGATTATAAAATGAGTCCTCAGTGGGAACTCCTTGGAGGCACATCGTCTCTTAATGTCCAACCGATGGAGGGAATTCCTGCACTCTGGTGGGACTGGTTTTTGTTGATGGAGACCAGCAGAGCGACGCCGAGCCGGAAGAACATCCAAGCGCGTGGTTCCGGAACCGGCACCGGAACATTAGCTCGCTCTGAAAGAAAAGAGAAAATGTAGTTATTGATGGATTAGGAGCACAGAGTCTATTATCAATTACTGATGAACCTTCTGTTCTTGTTTATAACTGGACAAGTTATTACTGCCCAGTATCTTTTAACCAAGGTTGACTGCACAAGTTGCACAACAAAGGTGAACACTGACAAATTTTCCGTTCAAAGTAGAGCTCACTGGATTTTGTAAAGCTGTACGTTGTGTTAATGATTCATGGTGTATCTCTGAACCCTAAGTGTATACTCGCCACAGAATGTTTTACTGCTGCTGTTACATTGACAAGAGACATTTCTGATTCATTCATTCACTTTCTTGCTTGCTTCATCCTGGACATTATTAGAGGAGCTCTTACCTAGCTGGTGGCACAGAAAGCAGGACAGGAATAACCCTAGAGAGGGTGCCAAATCACCACAGGGCATTAGGAACACTTTAGAAACACCAATTAGCCTAACATGCATGTCTTGATTATAATATATAACCAGCATGCATAATCTTTAATAATCTTTATTTATCTTTATAGAGCATGCTCATTATGTCCATAATCATTTCTTATTCTAGGAGCTACATTTTTTTTTACGTATTCCATATTTAAGCCTTAAGAATATGACACATGATAGTTTTTGATAGACTTTTCATTCGTTTATTAATTAGATAAATCAAAGTTCCAACAAATATTTGGTAATTATTTCATAAAAAAATTACTTTAACTTTTAGCGTTTTTAATGTTTAACGTTTTTGTTTTACAAATAGCGTAAAGAGGAACCAAAAAAGCTATTATTTGGCCTACTGAACATGCTCCATATGTCCACTACCATTTTCACTTTTTTATGTATAACTTTATATCATTTTACTTACACCTTGACCAGATGAATTGAAATTAAATCTGACAATTGCTCCTTAATGACACACGATGGGGCACACATTAAATAAACGATGCATAATGAAGAAAAATCAGTGTCTAATTTGAGATCTGCACCTTAGAGATCACACGATGGGGCACATATTAAATAAATGGTGCATAATGAAGAAAAATCACTGTCTGATCTGAGATTTGCACCTCAGAGACCACAGGATGGGGCACATATTAAATAAATGGTGCATAATGAAGAAAAATCACTGTCTGATCTGAGATCTGCACCTCAGAGACCACAGGATGGGGTACATATTAAATAAACGGTTCATAATGAACAAAAATCAGTCTGATTTGAGATCTGCACCTCAAAAAATCACTGTCTGATTTGAGATCTGTACTTCAGAGACCACACGGTGGCGCACGCGTTAAGTGAATGGTGCTTATGGAATTAAGAACCGCAGTCTGATCTGGGATCTGTACCTTGGCGTCCACAACGCAGTGCGCGCTTTAAAGAACTGCATTCAGAGCGTGCGCGTTCGTTACGGCTGGTTTCGCCCAACTGTTCCTTGAGCAGACGAGAGCGCGCATGAGAAAGCACGGGCCGTAGTGGAGGAGTGTCGATCAGCAGAGGTGTAGCTGTACTGGAACTCGTTTGTAAATAAGGTTAAGCGCAGGCCTAACAACATTAACAGCCTGGAAAAACAAGGACCGAGCTGGATATAAACCCTTCTATACTGGTGGATAGTCCTCGCTGCATTCAGGACACTTTAAATGAAGTTCAGGTAGGTGTCTCTGAAAGTTTGTTTGTAACCGCGGGCTAGCAAGGTGTGCTAATGAGGTTACAGCGGTGAAGTCGGAACTGAACCGAGCCTTGGCGTCTTGGTTCACAGTAGAGGAAAATACTCAAGAACCTGTTCCATCATGTCCTAGTTCAGCACCCATTACACCCATAATCACACATTTTGTGAAGGCTGACGAAGACGGTTTTTATCCAGTACTGGTTCATTTCCGTCATTGACTTACTGTTTTAACAAGTTGAAGCCACGCTGCGTTGCAACGTCTTCGAAACTTACGTTACGCAAATATAGAGTTGGCGAAAGAACTGGACAGGTTAGATTGAGGAATGTAACTCCGACTGCTTGTTTTCTAAGCTGCTTCGCAAGAGAAAATCTGCTTCCGAGGAATTTGTGATTTAAAAAAAAAAAAAAAAGACTAGTGTTTTGTAATCGACTGATCTCCAAATAAAACAGACGCGAACAAGTCTACTTTTTAGAGAGATTTATGCCTCCAGTTGTAGGACGTTACAGTCAGTACGTGCAGTGAAATCAAGTTATGTTTACATTCTGATTAAACAGAACTTGACATACGAACATAAACATGACATTTCTACTAATTTATTTTTGTGTTTAAAACACACAGGGTGCAGTTTTATAGATACCTGTTATTGCACCGTGTAACGTCCATTCGAACGGTTTGCTTTAACAGCTTTACTCTTAAGAATTTACTTGACAATTAAAATCATTTGAATTCCAGAAAACTATTCATCCATACATCATCTTCTGCTTAATTCACACGGAGTCGCGGGATAGCCAGTGTCCATTTGGCAACTCTGGGCGCAAGGGTAAGAACAACCTTAGAAGGGGCACCGATCCATCTTAGGCCACACACACAGTCAAACGCTAAGGGTTACTTTAGAGACACCAAATAACCTAACACGCATGTCTTTGGGATGTGGGAGGAAACCAGAGTAGCTGGAGTAAGCCCATGTAGACACGGGGAGGACTCCATACAGAAAGAACCCAGACTGCTCCACCCAGGACCAGGATTGAACCCAGGACCTTCTTGCTGTGAGGCAGCGGTGCTACCCAGCAAGTCACTGTGCTGCCCGAAAATTAGCAACACCTGCTCACAGTAAAGAGGAATCACAGTTACGAAAGGCAGATATTCACTCTGCTTTTCTTTTTTTCTTCTAAAATACAGATATGTGCAGATTTACAATAGGTATACTCGGTGTTTATCACTATGAAATGAAGTTTATTTAATAATAAAGCATTGAATATATTATATCATTTATTGAAAAAATGTGTTGAAAGTGAAAAACAATTATTGTGCGGCTACTTTTTTCCCTAGCTTCATTTCCCAGTGCTTATCACTCCCACACTGAGTTCCTTGCGCAAGTGTGTTTTTCTTTGTTTGTTTATTTGGTTTATATGACGTCGTGATCGGCATCAGTGGCCATTTCAGTGACAAACACAAGGCTACATACGAGAGAATATCAAATTGGGTGTCACTTGCCTGGGGAAAAATCCAAATTGTTGCCAAATTGTTTAGGTGAACTGCCATTTTAATTATACTGTACACCAGTAGCCATATAAAGACAATGTTCAAGCTAAAATAAACAAATAAAAGCACAGACAAAGGTTCCTGAGACATATAAATGCAATTCATGTGGCTTAGATCAGCCATTTCAGCATCACACCGTGTTCTGGCTGGTGGTGCAAATGCTAAAAGGGAGCTCCTTTGGCATCAGGGGAGTTCCGTGGTGTAGGGGTGTGCGATATTGACGAAAAATGATATCTCGATATTTTCTGTAATTTTGTGGATACCGATAATAAACGCCATTTTGTATTATTTAAAAATCTGTTTAAAGTCTAATATTTTACTAACTTGCACTTCTTAAATGATATTACTTCTTACTCAGACGTTCTGCTTGACCATAAATCCGCTGTGGTGGAAAAATGTGCGACGTCTTTTAGCTTATGCCCCAGAGTTTGGCGACATGATTTATACAGTTTGGGCAGAGCAGTTTGACTGAAATATTTTCAGCCAGGCAGTTTATATCTTGAATCTAGAGTGTTTAAAAGTTGTTTGACGCCATTTCTCTCAACTGCTTGAACGGGGACCATGTCTTTTGCGATGACCGGGTTTGTTATCTCTTGCCATCTGCTGCTTTTTTTGTCGTAAGGCATTTTTTTAGCGAATGACTCCGCTAAAGTTTGCTGAGTGTGTGTTTTACAAGACACGTTGGCTGTTTTAGGTTTGTCTTGGACAGCGGGCTCCCGAAGCTTTTCATTTTCCTCATACTCTGTGTGGTGGTTTGTTCGGAGATGATGGAGCAGGCTAGTTGTCGAGCTATCTTTAACGGCAACCGCTTTCTAACAAAGCTCGCAAATTGCTGTCTTTTGACCAATGTCAGTCTTTTCAAATCCAAACCATCTCCACGCGAGTGAAGATTATTCTCGCTTAGGAATGAAATCTAAGGCGGTAGATTGCGAGGCTGGCGCAGTGTGTTCACTCATTTTCAGCTTTAGGTGTGTTGTATAGGCAGTTATGCAATGCGCACGCGCAGCAGCCTATTCTAAAGCATGACCTAGTAAACGCGTGGAGCATACTCGATTACGTCAGCCTGCGTGTCGTTAACGTGGCAATTAAGATATTATCGTAGACGATAAATATCGCACATCCCTACCGTGGTGTAGGTTGGGGGTAGCTGCTCCGAAATTAGTTGCTAGAGTTGTCTGGTGTGAAAAAGGCTACTGTCCCTGGCTTCCTGTCCCTGAGACGCAGCTGATCAAGCAAGGGTTAAAACAGTGGATAATTTGGTTAGATAATTATAATTCTGAACCAGTACCTGACGTTTTGTGTTCCTAGGTCACTGATTTAGTATATTAAGCCACTTTTTATACACGCCAGCCCAAATACAGTAATAATAAAATTGGGAAAAATGACATGCTTAGCCATAATCTTGTATATCAGAACGTAATTTGTTCTGGAAAACGGTTAAAATTGTGAGAGCCAGTTTCGATGATTTCATATCTCATTCCATCATTCGAAATCTTACTTTGTGCTCTCAGCCTAATAGTGGTGCATGGAACGTACCTACTGGCCTTCGTACCCGTTATCTCTGGATTGGAAGGGACTTTGCTTCTGTAATGTGAACATGGTCTCATAGCGGTGCATGCTGTTAGCATTCCCGGTGCGATCCTGACCTTAACTTTATGTGCTCTGGTTCCTCCCAGACTCGAAAGACGTGCGTTACGTTAATTGATCACTCTGAATTGGCCCTGTATGAATGTGATTGACTAGTATTGATGTAACCTTGTCCCTGTTGCCAATAGCCACTGAAGTTGATAGTCACGTTAAATGAAATAAATAAACAAGCAAACAAACTCCTACATTTAGTGTTACATCACAATGTAATTATTAAAAAAAAAAAATGAACAAGGATAGGCTCCAGACCTCCCTGCAACCCAGAATAGGATAAGAATGGTTAAATTGGAAATACAAATATACTGCTTACTTAAATGATGGGATATTTCAAAATGTAAAATCCCCTAATGAAATATCCTCTATTTCTTGTGAGCAGTGTATCTACATTACACAATAAGAGTACATTACAGACATCTGTTCACCAGTATACAAAATCTGTTGGCAAATAGAAATGAAATGAAATGGCTAATTCTTTCCACTGCATGTAGGAAGTTGAAGTTCCTATATAAAACGGACCACCAAACAATGAGAAGGTGAAATCAGATACTTTGCAGTAACCATCTAATATAGGAAACATTAAACATAATAGACTGAACCTTCTGTTTTACCAAAACTACACTGTTTATACTTGTATCAGGGTGATTGATTGGAACAGTGGACAAGTACGGCTATGTGATATCAAAGCCTCTGAGATGTAAATGCACTGATAAAAGTGAATAAAAAATAGTTCTGACTATAATGCTTGTGACGCTAGCAGAGCTTATAGCTTGTTTGGACGTTTGATTAATGGTTCTCATCAACAGAACCTAAAAAAATGTGATGGATATACAATGGAGGACATAATTATCTGATTCCTTGCTGATTTTGTAAGTTTGCCCACTTACAAAGATATGAAAAGTCTATAATTTTAAGGGTAGGTTTATTTTAACAGTGAGAGGTAAAATATCTAAAAGTAAATTACATTGTATAAAATATATATCATTTATTTGCATTTTGCAGAGAGAAATAAGTATTTGATCCCCTACCAAACATTAACTGTATGTAACTGTACGAGATCTGGTTCCTACAGACCATTTGGACGCTAGTAATCAACTCGTTATCTGCAAAAAAAAAAAAACCTGTCCACAGACTCAATTAATCAGTCCAAGTCTAACCTTACCAACATGGGCAAGATCAAAGAACCCAGATCATAGACCTGCACAGGGCTGGAATGGGCTACAAAATCATAAGTAAGACGCTGGGTGAGAACGAGACAACTGTTGGTGTGAAAATGACTGTCAATCGACCTCGGATTCGGCACTCCATGCAAAATCTCACTTCGTGGGGTATCCTTGATCATGAGGAAGGTGAGAAATCAGCCTAACACTACATGGGGGGGGGGGGGGGCCTGGTAATAATCTTAAGGCAGCTGGGAAAACCATTTATTAACACATTACACCGTAATGGATCAAAATCCTGCTCAAGAATGCACAAAGTATTAAGTCGTGTTTGCTAGAGGCATCAAATGTTAATATCTCTTTGGTAAATGCACATAAATTTATATATTTTATACAATGTCATTTTTTGGATTTTCTTTTAGATATTTTATCTCTCGCTGTTAAAATAAACCTACCCTTAAAATGATAGACTTTTCATATCTTTGTAAGTGGGCAAACTTACAAAATCAGCAAGAGATCAAATAATTATTTCCTTCACTGTATAATCACTTGGATGCTTGCATGTTGAAGCTTGACGTTTTTACAAGCTCAGATGTATAAATATAAAGCATAGAGTATAAAATAAGCTGACACTACAGAGCCTTTCGTTTAAAATATTATTTTTGATAGAGTGGTTTTGTGGCTTTTTTTTCGTATTTTGTTCCCACAAGTTACAAAGTCTTTTGTTACAACTGGGAGGATATCTCCTTTAATTTGACTAATTAACACACAAGATCAATAAATAATAAAAGCAGTTTTATTTGTCTTGTACATAAATAAGCTCACAGTTTTCCTAAACTGTCAGTTGATGCATAATAAAGTTCGTCCCAGTGCTTGTACTGACATATTGTCAAAAAAAACAAAGCCCTGCTCAATCAAACTCTTTATACAATAGCTCACAAGAAAACCTTGTATCCAGATGAACTGATTTAACTTACTGTGATTTGTTTAACCTGGATTATTGATAATGCAGCAAGACATTTACACTGTAGCGTTCATGACATTATCCCTGTGTGGTCAGCCAGGCAGTCTTTGAGGACACCGAGATTTCCAAAACAGGATTTTAGTTGTTATTCTTTGAACATGTTCCACTGTACAATGTATTATTTCTTGTTGCTGGCACTGCCATGAATGTTTTAAACATTTTCAGTCACCCACTTCTATATAGTGACTGATCTTAGGTTTAAGAATCTAAGCGCATGTAAAGTCATGACATTGGGTCCAGTGTTTTCATCTGTTTTACACATTAGTTGGGATGCAGCAATAGGTCTTCAGCCTGGCTGATTGGAGGTCAGTGTGGAATGTAGGGCTGCAACAACGAATCGATAAAATCGATTATTAAACGTGTTGGCAACAAATGTCATTATTGATTTGTTGTGTCACACGATTTACTTACTCGCCTTTACGTATCCGCTTATGTCACCTGCGGTGCTTCATCAATGAATTGAACGGAGCGACACGGAAATTTCTAAATTTTAACATTTGTAGAATGTAGGCTTGGACGGTATGACGGTATTTCGGTATACCACGGTATTTAAATACGGTGACGGTATTGTAAAATAGTGACTGTATATTAACCACACGACGTGACGCAACACGCCAAATGTGAGCCGTACTTTCCGCACTAGAATGCGCACCTAAAAGCCTTAAATTTTCCCAGAAATCAGACATGCACCTTATATGTGTA
>JAVSBV010000049.1:1818086-1832631 GCA_033117975.1 Parotocinclus spilosoma | reverse complement strand
AGCCAGGTTTGAGAGGCAGGCTATTTTTAGGGCACCTTTTCTAGCCCCTTCCCCATTATGGGGTGAGCAGAGCGGATCCTTAATAGGGCTGCTCAAACATGAGTGCTGCTACCGAGATGCTCTCTCTGCCTCAGTCCGAGAGCAAAACGATTGAATCAAGCACCCACCGCCTATGTGCCAGTGCATGACTAGGAGCTCCCAGACTTCACTGTCCTGCTCCCGTTACCATTTCCTGATCGCCATAGGGCTTAAAGAAGGGTTCAGTTGCATGGGGGGGCGTGTCAGGAGGACGCCTGTGCGTGGAGTAGTTTAGAGTGGGGAGACTGGTGCACAGGCAGCAACCACACTGTTCTTGGCGGAGAGAGACCAAAACCCAGTGGCATGGAGATCCAAGACGACTGGAGGTCACCCTCTGCTGCAGCCTTCATTCGCCTTCCCAGCCGTTGTGGTGCATCTTACTGCTACCATCCTCCGCCTGGTCTGCCGTTGAGGTCTTTGCTATTTGCCCATAGCTGGGGCAGGGGTTGACGGGCAGCAGGGCGTGTCCACACTTTGGTGGGCCTGCGTGCCGCGTCTCTGGGGTCCCCTGCTACTCCGAGATCCCATACAACTTTGCCTGGAACCGCAGGGTTCCAGTTACCGCGTGTGGCCACGAGAAGGCGTGTACGGGTCTTGGCAATGGAGAGGCTGTGTACCGGCAGAGGAGACTTACACGCTCGGCTCCTCTTTTCACCGCCCCCCAGGGGAGGTGGCTAGCCGGCAGCAGTGGCTAAAAGCAGAGAGCAGCAAGCAGAAGCGACATGTAGCATAAATTAAACTGCACTACCTAGCATGCGCTAAGCTGCAAGCACTAGATCTACTCCAACACCACTGCACTGACGCATCACATGCCCTGTGTCTAACACACACACACACCAACGCTTACAAAGATTAGAATGAAGAAAAAGTAAAAAAGAGAGTGTTATGGAGTGGTGAATCCAAGTTAGACATTTTTGGGTCCAGTTGTCAACAGTATGTTACGTGGTCATTAGATCATTGCTTAAACTAATGGTGGATGTATATGCGCTATAATCAAATAAGTAAAGCTCAAACTGATTTGTTGCTTAAAGTAGTAGTTTGTGGATTAGAAGGTCCAGGGTTTAAATCTCACCTCTACCAATCTTCTACTCTTTGCTCCTTAGCCAAGTCCCTTAACCTGCACTTGCTTGAATTTAACTGATGTAAGTCACTTTGCTAAATGCACTGGAGCTGTACTGGAGCCAACACCAAGTGAAAGCAGAGGTACTGGATAGGTCTCCCCACATCTTTAGGAGCAGCTTCCGAGCCACAGTTTCTTTTTTTGAACACTGAGAAACAAATAATTTTATTTTCTTAATGACCACACACACACACACACACTTTTGGTCAGTTTTTAGCTTTGTTCTGTTACTACCCTTTTTTTTTATTTTTTTTATAGAGGAACCTCAAAACAGCTCTGAATCCATGAACAGTATTTCCTTCAGTGCAGCTCTCTGAAGCACTCCTGATGAAGCTCTGAAGGGTAATCTCGAGTTCACCAAACAACCTGCAGTCGTTTATTCAGCCTGAGCCCATTTCTGCTCTGGTGCCTGAGCACACTACTCCTCTTCGCATGTGTCACTTGGCGAGTTGGCTAAAACTTTGTCGCCTCCCTTCCTCCTCAATTTCTCTCCCCAGTGATCAAAGGCCCTCCCTGTCTCTCGCTCATGCCATCCGCTGGCCTACGCGATTGTCTTACAGGCTCACGAGGAACCCGTGGCCCCCCCCCTCCTACTGCTGATTTACTGGGATTGGCTGCTTCTGTCACACTGTGTGATTGCGACCTCTGGGTGACCCACTCAGAATATATATATCGGTTCAGGTTATCTACATAATGCACGAGGAGAGGGCGAGAAAGCCATCAGAGAGACGAAGCGAGCACCGAGTCCTTTTCAATAGACAACGATGCCTGTTAAATGGCTAGAAAGGAATTTATTTTTTTACCCATGATGGAAAGTGCTCTTTTCTTTGTACAGCATAGGTAGCCTAGAGTGTGACTCTATATCTTCTTATTGTCGTGTGTGTGTGTGTGTGTGTGTGTGTGTGTGTGTGTGTGTGTGTGTTTGCGCATGCCTGCCTGCCTGCATGCGAGAGCTGTGCCAAAGCACCCCCGAGCTCCTCCGTGAGAATATGGAGCATCTGTATAGCTGAGGTGAATGAAGCCTAAGTGACAGATTAGAGCAGCCCATTGATCATCTTGCACCACACACGACGTTTAATTTGCCCCATAATGCATCTTTCGTAATCATTATGATGAGTCCTAGGAATGCCCACAAATAAAGCACCGGCATAAGCGTAAACAGATGAACGAACATACCGTCTCGTTTTTCAGAAGTGGGCCATTGTGCGACAGTGCCCATTATTTTTATGATATCGAACGATTAATTATCCAGATGGCAGGATAAAGAAAGCGCTCTCTCAAATCTGCTGCTATGCTTTTATCAGTCTTTTGCCTCCACACTCATTCACAGTTGCAGGAGGTAATAAACAGCTGTTGCCTTTTATATTGGTTTGAGTGCCAGGTATGTTGCCATACTGCAGCTCTGTGACCCACAACTGTGCAACTGAGACTGGTCTCTGCTGGTGGAGTGCTGCTTTGGTATGTGGAAGTATAACTGCTCAAAATGTATAACAACATAACAATACAATAGACTTCTACTGTTGAGTGATGTCAGACTAACAGTGTATGTGCTGAATATGGTAATTATTAATTTATTATGAATCAAAGTTTCTTGAAGGCAGATATCCTGAAGTGCCGATCTGTGTGGAATCTGCATGTCCTCTCTGTGTCTGCATGGGTTTACGCCCACAGCCGAAAGAAATGCATGTTAGCTTAATTGGCATCTCTAAAGTGCCCTTTGTGTATGAGTGTGTAAGTGTGTTTGCCCTACGGTGGATTGGCGCCCTGTCTGCGCCCTGTCTTGCTTCTGCCTTGTGCCTTATCCTGCCATCACTTAATGGTAAAATGTGGCTTTTAACTCCAGCACAGTTTTGTGTCCTGGTGAGTCTTATTCAGGCGCTATGCAGATACAGCTGGCTATATCTGAGGGAAGGAAGGCTGGTAAGTGACTCCTACCCAACCCTGCATTGGCAGGTTATCCTGCCATCACACCCAGGGCACACTGTTACCTGCACCCAGGTATCTCTGGGTATAGACACTGGAGCCCCGTAACCCGACCAGGGTTTAAGACATGAGAAACCTTTAGCTTTGATAAAATATTCTAAGACACTTGAATCTTTACACATCATATTCCTATAAAACATATTTATAAACTCTTTGTAGATTGCATACTCTGGGTGGTTGAAGACAGGACGTTACTCAACGTTGCCTCTCACCTCTGACCTGAATGGAAAGCATTTCAACCCTGATGCTATATGTTGTATGTTGTACCGTTTGTTGTTTTTGCCTTTTAAGTGCCAGTGAAGTGTGAAAGCGGTGTTTCAGATTGGCTCTTCCGTTAAAGCATAATGTGTGTGTCTATTTGGAGGGGTGAATGGTGCATTTGGAGGAGCAGGTTGTGAAAATGGCACCTGATATGACCTCCATTTTAGAGAATGATATGGAGATAATGGAAACTCCAGGAGGTAAAGAGTGCAGCACGAACCCGTGCCCCGCATCCAGACCTTAGGCCAGGCAGTGGAGAGGATGAATGACAATCTAGGGGAGCTCAGTCGTTGCATCTGCCTTGGTGATTGAGATGTGGGAAGTGATTTAACGTTATTGTGCACATGCAAATTCTCATTATTTCCTAGTATCACCCGTTATTTTTTTTCTTTGATACTTTTTATTTGCAGTGGTTGTCCTTACATGCAGACTAAAAATCGTGTCCTTACCAGATTGCAGTTGAGTGTTATTTGTTGGATTATTCAAGTATCCAAGAGTATATAAGTCCAGAAAATAACAGTATACTCTTATTTAGCATCAGAATAAGGTAGTTTTAATATGTAAGGAATCTTATAAAGTTACCTGCATACACTTTATCCTTTCCCTTTCATATATTACTCAATAGCTAGTCTCAGGCTGTCCCCCAAACCACCTACTACTGTGCTAAATTATTAAAACGTGTATTATTAAAATGTTGATATGCTATTTAATACATAATTTCTCATAAAAAGGAAGGTATTATAATATTATTTTTCTCTATATAGACTCAGTGTGGGGAAGCTAACATCCTTAAATCATAAACACCCATCATGAGTGAGAACCAAGTGTTCATTTTGGAGCTAGTTTTGTACTACTCTAGTCAGGTCACAAAACCATAAATGACCGTTCCCTGTCCCAACATCATTTGGATTTGTCTTGACTTTGAACTTGAACTTTCTATCTTTATTGAATATGAACAATCAATTTAAACAGAATAAATAAATTCCAATTTCTATACCTAAATAAAATATGCACTCACATTTTCTAACAGGGAAAATGTTCCTGCTTCTCTCCTTCACTATCTAATCAATGTTAAGTTATCTAAAAAAGTTTATATTTTCACTTGTTTGCTTTACCATGTCACAAAATCTGTAATTATTATAGTTTTACATTTAGTAATAAAACTGGATAGAATAGATGTTGGCTGCATTCAGCTGACTTTGTGGTGGCTTTTAATTAAGAAGAAGGTAGTAGTAGTAGTAGTAGTAGTAAAAGTTTTAGGCTGTATTTTTGTTATATTTTATTTAAAAATAAATAAATAATTCAATAAAATATTATGTACTAATCTTGTATAATGAGTCCTAATAAATGTAAAGTGAATTACAAACTAAATTTTAAAAAATATATATATTCCTTTATGAAAAAATTATAATAATCTGGTCTCAGTCTTGTCTTGGTCTCGGCCACTTCTGGGCACAGTCTTGATCTTTACTGCAACTCCAAAGTCGGAGCAGCCAAATTCTCCAGTTCTTCACTACAGACACCTAAAAAGTTTGGACGAGAGTACATGTACCTGCTACATCTCTGGTAGATAGCAAAGATTTGAGCTTTTTGTGCTTTATCCACTATATGTGTTTGTTCTCACCCGGGAAAAGAAAACCGGCAGTAGTCTCAAGTTTTATAATAACGTAAGGCAAAAACGAAGATACTACACTACACATTACATCCTATTTTTGTGAGCAGTATATTTTGACTTACTGTTTATCGTTTAGTATCACAGTAATGAAAAATAATTGCATTTATTATTTATTTGCATGCCGTGCTTGGATAACGAGTTAGGCCACCTTTAGATTTGTTGGTTTACTAATGGTATGATGACCGTTTATAATCATGCGTCTGTCATTTTTAATAATACAACCAGAAAAATCAGGGAATGCACATATTATTAAATATAAAGAAAAAAAACCTAAAGCTAAAGTGGCATGCATTTAATGTGATCTCATCTTACAACTGAACAATACCAGAATCTGGAAGCTTTCATTATTGGGAAGTCAGGTGGTCAAACCATTTCTGTCATACAATTTCCTTTCATAATCTGTTCATAACTGTAGTACATTACTATATACGTTTGATTAGCATTGCAAGTCTCCAATACTTTGTTGAACTCTTGCTTTTGATTAGTCATTATTCAAGATTTCGT
The DNA here is from genome assembly GCA_033117975.1 of Parotocinclus spilosoma. Taxonomy (NCBI): domain Eukaryota; kingdom Metazoa; phylum Chordata; class Actinopteri; order Siluriformes; family Loricariidae; genus Parotocinclus; species Parotocinclus spilosoma. Next base: position 1,827,010 of record JAVSBV010000049.1, on the reverse strand, counting down.
TTTATTAAGTTCTTTTCCTATACAATGTGCATAATCCGTGTGGATAAGAACAGCAGTTTTTTTCGGACTGTGTTTCTCTGGGAGTTCAGAACAAGGATTCATTTTCAGAACTGGTTTTTAAGTGTCACTCCCTGCTGCGGTAAGCCGTCAGCTTTATTTGTTGATTTGTATGTCTCTTCCTCCCTCTCAGCTCATGGATGGAAAGCAATCCCACTCTTGGGTGACCATTAGAGGCAGATAATCTGCTGTGATTAGATACGTTTTTATATGGCAGCACTGACCCTGGCTGGGAGAGACGAGAGGCGGCTTTTTAGAGCTGAAGAATAGAGCAAGCTGCTCCAGCAGCCTCTCGACGTTGCTCCTGCTTTTATAGCCCAGTGGCCAGGACAGCTGTCTATTCACATGGGCCTGCCAATTAAGCACATTCAGCAGGGTGCTGGAGAGACGCCCAGCCAGAGGTAAGCAGAGAGCTGATCATCTCATCTCCTCTCATAATCTCTCCTTTCCACTTCTCCTCATACCTCCTTCCCCCAAAACAGTTCTACCTGCTACACTTGTGAAAAGGAAAATTACTTTGTGAGATTTCATTCTACAGAAAGAAATGACCGCACTGCATAGTTTAAATGCAACGGACAGCTTCAGGGATTCTGCAGGTTAAGTGGATGAATATGACCTATTAGCATGGCCTCATAAACAGGGCAGGGGTTTATGCTAAAATTGGCAAAAATTTCATCTCAGACCATTGATAAAACACATACTCATTCACACTCGGGGGCTGTAATAGCAGCCAGTGGAACAGTCATTAATACTTAGAGTGGTAGAACCACCGTGGGCAGGGTGGTTACTAATAGATGCTGTGACCAGTAATTAGGCTACAGACTGGTGTTAAAGTGTCGAGACTTTGGGAAAGCGATTTGTGGAATAATTAGTCTCCAGCAGTTTATTGATGGTACGTTCATACTTTTCCACGTGTTCGTCTTGGCCCCTCGGCCCACATTAGCTACCCTCTGGGTCTCCCCAAACAGTCATCCCATCTAATTAATTGAAATTAGGTCAGATCAAATGCATTTCAAGTTTCTCATATTGAAATTACCTAGGGGAATGAATTTCCAATTTAGAACTTGGGATTTCTGTCTTGTTAAATGGTGCTAAACGGCGGTCTTAATATGCACGTAGCAGCAATGCAATTGAGTAATGGCTGCTAATCTGAGGACATTGTTCTTGTTGCCGTGTTTATGCCTCTCCATTTAGAGGGTTTCATTGCTCAAGTCTGATTTCTATTCCTTTAAACAGCTTGATCATTTAGAGTAACACACACCAAAATAAAAGAATAAAAAGAAATTGAAAAAAAAAATACAATTGAAAGAACCAAATGGATAAGTATATTAGTAAAGCTGAGGTATTTGGAGTATTAAACTTGAAAAATATTTGGATATTACTGTGGTGGTTTATGTAAGGAAATGATTTTTTTGTTTTGTGCCATTTCATCACTGACTAATATGACCATATATGACTTGGATTCATCACTCATTCGTTACTTTCCACTGATTGTTATTCCATCTTTGTGAACGTTACCATATTTTGTTTTATTTTGACCTTTTACCAATTCCAAAGAAAATGGATTCTTAGCTGCTACCCTTCCAAAAAGACCATTCCTGACTTCTTTTTTTGAACTCTTGGCAACTTGGCATCCTTATGAAGCTGCCAGTTTGTTTCATACTGCAAACAATTAAACTGTTTGTAACTGGTTGTATTTTAATAAAGAGGCTGATAAGTAACTATACAGTCATTTTACCAGTCTTTTTACCTCTTACCTCGGACTCCACAATACCTCTGAAAAAGTCCTTTAGGACCTGGCCAGAAGATGTTAGCAGCAGATTCATGTTCTGCTGTTATAAGGTTGTGAATGTCCAGCTCATCCCACAGATGCTTAGTCAGTTTGAGACTGTCCCTCAGCACATTCCTGAACAACTTTTCCAATGTGACAGGGAGCATTATTTTGCTGAATGAGGCCATTGTCAGTAGGGTATCGGTGCTGTGAGGGGATTCACTTGATTTGCAACAGTGTTTAGGTAGGTGGTGCTGGTCAAAATAATATCCACATGAATTTCAGGACTCAAGGTTTTTGAAGATCCTTTTTCAGAGCATCACACTGTTATTTTTATTCACTTCACCTGTCATTATTATTGAGTTTTTAGTTGCAACTTTAAATAAAATATATGCTGGCTAACATGGATCCGGTTTTCTTAAGTCCATGCCAGGTCAAGTTCACTCTACCTTTATGACAAAAGGGGAACAAATGCTAATAAAACCTTTTCACTCGTATTGCTATGCTGATTTATATGATTTGTAATGAAAACTGATGCATTAAATCGAAGAAAACTTTAAATTATAAACCCTTTCAGTAGTGGGTTGCAATTTTTTGGCCATCACTGTATGCAGTGTATTATTTATAAGCAACTTGATTTCAAAAGTAGGACAGTAAAGTGCCAGAAAGTTGGTTTGACCGGCTCATGTAGGCTGTGTTTCTCATCTTAGATTAATGAATTGTATCTAACTGTGGTAATGTAACTTTTTGCATTTAAAACGTAAAGTATTTATGCTTGCTGGTTCACTCTAACTTGCTCACTTGTTTTTAATGATAGATCCTAATCAAGGGGTAAATTTGCATACAAATAAATAAATCCAGCTCATGGGTAACAGGTGTGTGTGTGTGTGTGTGTGTGTGTGAATATATAAAAACAATATAATAATAATAATTTTAGTGCTCCCATTTTCACAATTGTAAAGGAGAGAGATCGTGGATCGTAGCATTTGCCAGACAAAGAGGGGCTGCTATTTATATTGTTATTTTATTATGCTTAAATCATAGTTTCTATTCTTTAAAGCAACAACAACAAAAAAGAAGTTTTTGCTCTTATTTTTTAGGGGTGCTGGGATTAAATTGAGGGGTGATTTGAGCACCTCCAAAAAGAGGATAGACAAACCAATGATAACAGAACTGATTTCACATCTAATTCAAATGTACATTCTTTTTATATAGGGCTTGAATTGTTATTGTAGTCTGGCAGCAGTATTATAAATAGTCAACAGTTAGTCGTGCATTTGCTATTGCTAATTTTCTGGCCTGTAAACATAACCTGTATTTATTTTGTTCCACTGACCTTTATAACCAATTGCCAGTGTGCGAGTCTGATCCATGTGCCCTCAAGCTTATCTGAGCGTATTGGGTCAGTTGATGTGTGTTCTCTAATCTGGCCTTCCCCTGATGTTCCAAAGGTTTTTTTTTTTGTGTGGTGTGACTTTGATTCTGTTTTTTTCCCACTGGTCTAAAGAGGCCAACTCTTCAGGGAGAAGCCTTTGGTATGTCCCTTGTAAAAAGTCAATCTTTCCCTCTTGTGTCTTGATTACGATGCCTTATTGGCATTTACATCTGTATTAATAGGGCCAGGCCTGACCCTGCGTGTGTCTGGCTGGAGCAGACCTGGCAGATTGATTAACAATGGCTACAGCTTCACGCTTGTCACAGCGTGCCTGGTTGGGGGACTTGAGGGTCCCAGTCTGCCAGGGCCCTGAGGGAGCACTGGACCCCAGAGCGTCCTTTAGCCCAGAACAACCCCCCTCCCCCCACTATAGGGACAGGATTAACCCTGTGGAATCACAATAGACGCACATGTCCCCTCAGCCAGGGCTGGCCTATTCAGACCTGCCTTACTTACACCCTAATAAGGATTAAGCTTAATGAACTGGAAGGAGTTAACAATAAACGAAGAAGTCCTTTAAGCGGCCTCTAATTCCATTTCATGTCTCGGCGCCTTTCTTTCCCCCATTCTCTCCTGCTTCTATTTGAACACAAGGTGTAATCCTCTTGAATATCAAAGGTGGGAAGGGAGTATGAATTTAGACTTCACTTTCTTTTGGAAATATGAAAGTCAGCCACCATCTGCCACCATGAGGCACTGCTTTCCTTCAATGACCATTATTTATGTCTTGAAATAGGCATATCTTTCAAACCCTCTTTTGCTCACATACGTTGGCACTGTAGTTATGGTATATAAAGTGTCATGTAGGAATTCAAATACTTACTATAAACCAAAGTCTGTAATTAACAGCGCATTTTTAAATGTGGAACCAGAAGGTCCAGGGTTCAAGTCATGCCACGTCCAAACTAATAATGACGGGACCATCAGCAGGTCCCGTAAAATGCAATTCTTGGATTGTACGCTCTCAGGTTGTATCAGCTGTAGGTCTCTTTGAATTAGAGTGTCAGCTAAAGGATTAAAATGCCATGGAGATGCATTTGCATTTCCTGAGGGTAACGCTTCTAAGAGCCAGGTGTAAGGAACAGCAAATTCTGGAGACTTGGGTTTGAATCCCAGTCTGGGCTTGCAATGTGAATGTCTGGTGGTGGTGTTACACAGGAACTCATACTTGGCTCTGTATCACATTTCAGTAATGATGGCAACACCAACATTAGCTACACACAAAAGGGAGGTTTTTGGACATTACCTGGGTTGTTTTTTTTTTTTTTTTTTTTTTTTTTTTTTTTTTTTTTTTTTTTTTTTTAAACAGTACCACACGTTGGTTTCCACTTTCATATGTTGCTGAATGTGGGATTTGTTGGATGAGGCATGGCAAATATGCACATTGTAAATAATTCATTTATGGTTTATAAAAAATATTTTTAAGAGGAAGGAGCATAAATAATTGTTATTCCGATAGAAGGTTCTTGGCTCTATAATATACTGGAATATAGTAGTGTATATATATAACAGTATATGAGTTTAAATTTTTTTGGTCCGAACCTTTTCTTGACTGAAACAATGTCCATTTGCTTCTTTTTCTTGATATTTTAGACAGTATAAATTCCAAGCATCATCACTTGTATCTGACATGACCCAAGTAACCAAATAATATATATAACATTTTAAATTAACTATTAAAGTTAAAGAAAGGGCTTGTATTTACTTACACTTACACCATATGCTTTAAATGCATTTATTTTGGAGGCTATATTTTATTGCATATTATAGAGAGAATTGAGAGAGATGCTAACGTCATAGAGAGCAAAAAAGGGAACAGACACAGTGGACAACCGTTAGCCAGCCTCCTCCCCCATCCAAACAGGCTTCATGGCACAGACATCTGCCTACTAACTCTTCAAAGCAAAGCTCAGTCAGGGGTCGGCCGTGGGCGATTTGCGAGGTGTCAGAAGTCGTCATCAGGGTTGATGCTGTGCTGGCCCTTGCATGCCTTACTCTAACAGAAGGTCAGGGTCCAGTGAGCCACACACTGCACTCTTAGCCATTCGGAACATACTGTAGCTCATTCTTTACGGCTGTTGTAATATCACCTCACAAGTGCCTACAATTCCAAAGCAATTACTTATGAACTAACACAGGGGGCAGATAGGGCCAAACTAAGTTCAGCCCCTGTCTCACTCTGTTGCTGGCACACACAATGACCCCACTTGTTGAGGTCAGGATAATCACTCTACACATCTCAGCAGTAACTCTGATGGCTCTGTCTAACTTCAAGACCATCACTGATTGGACTATGGGAACAGGAACTGTTAGGCTACAGTGCTTTCCCTTTCAGAGTTGAGATTTTAATTGAATGGTGGAAAAAGTTACTATTGAATGTCTGTTTATTGAAGGTTATCAGAACTGTCTTTCTGTCCTTGTCATTTATTAGAGCTCATAAAAGGATGTTGGCGTTGTCAAAGGCAGTTGTTGCTTTAATTACATAATTTTCATCTAAGAAAGTGCTTATGGTGCCACACCTGAGACATTTTTGTAAAGGTATTTTACATTTATTTGTGTAAAAGCTGACAATATAGAAGGATGTTAACAATTTTATCTTTTGTGAGCGTTGCACACAAAATACGCCTTATGCCAAGGATTTCTCACATTTCCGAATGATTCAGTAGTGCCTTTTGATATTTTATTTAATAGAAATTTTAGCTTGCTAACTGTCCAGTACAAAGGCGATTGCTTTTTGTGTAACATTTTCGTTTAAAAAAAAAAAAAAAAAAATCTGTTATTTGCACACTGGTTCCCACACAGAGATATAAGTATAGAAAATCATGTGGAATACAATAACATTTCTCACAAACTAAGCCATAAGATTTGATCTAAAATGAATAAGTTTCAGTAGACTACTGTGACTGAATCCTTATGGTTTATGAGATATGAAGTATCTTAGGTGTCAAACAACAAGGCAGAGTTGTGTAGTTTATTTTTAAGGAATACTATTCATTTTTGTGAAATCTTATTTGCCCTGCTAACTGTCCTGTACAATGTGTAGCGGTATGCCATAATTCATTTATTTCTGCATTAAACAATGTATATTGACAAAATTGTTGGTGAAAAATTGTCGTTTAGGACACAGGTTATATATTATATACCTCAAATGGGTTTATTTAAATAGTCTATCCTATATTTACCCTGGTCAGTGATGTTTTTACCCTGTAAACGTGTTTAATGCTGAAGTAAATGATTTGGGAGGCAAGCTCTAATGCTTGTTCTAAATTGAGAGCTCACTGTTTAATAGGATGGCACTATTTGTAATCTGGCTGCTTAATGAGTAAAACAAATACTTAAGAAGTAAATTGAGATGACATGATGGGAGCTGAAAACCTTAAGATAAATATGACAAGAAAAGATAGATGGACAAATAGTGTACATTTTGTAATTTTGATGTTCATCAGCTTGTCCTGTCACTTAATATAAGCATATGGATTAATACTTTTGAACACATTCGAAAGGGTTTTCAAATAAACAACTTTACTACAAATCAAGTTGATTCTAACAGATTATGTAGAATCGTGCAAGCCTGTTTTTAATTTACTGCAGAGTACTGTAGTGTTGGCTTTAGATGGATTAAACGCAGTTAAGTTTGCATAATCAAACCAAATGGTGTTCATCAGCGCTGCATTGTTGATTAAATATTTTAATTGTAGGCCATGTGATTTACTTTTAAACAAACTCATTGTTTTAATGGCCCACCAATATGGAGGAAGGTGGAGAGTTTGGCCTCACTGAACTCTTACTGCTCTTATTAAGAAGCATAAATCATTTTTGAGGCTCTGTCTGACTTAAAGATGGTAGACTTAAAGAGAGAGACAGATGGACAAACAGACAGACTGACCTATAGAGAGTAGCACCACAGTCAACTTGCTACAAAAAATGGGAATAGAAATTGGCCAATTATTTAGGTCCATGCCATACAAACCTGAAGGCCAAGTTTGGTTTGTTTGGGTGATTGTGTCAGAGGCCAAGCTGCTGGAGCTCACGTTGCGGGTGTTGCTAAAAGAGCGTCATCATCCAGACTGTGCCAGATCTGATACCAGCACCACCTCATCACCTACCCCAGGACCAGTCACAGCATGAAGGGTGTGATGCAAGTGAGCAGCTTGCAAGCAAAATAAAAATGTTTCTAGTTCTATTACAGGGATTTTAGAAACATGGAGGACTAATATCACATCTGATTAGATTTTTCTCTCTGCCCAGTTATTTAGCCTAGGAAAAGCATCTATTGCTGATCTGTTAACCTCTTAAACCTGCTCTCTGAACACCTGTCTTTTTGGTTTTAAATCAGTCAAAGGGAATTTGGTCATAGAGCTTTTTAGAAGTTGTATTGGTACGATAAAGAATTCAGACAGATTTAAAAACAGTACTTCAGTAGTTTCATGGAAAAAACATTTGAAACAGGTTCATATAAAAAGAGTCCCAATTCTCACAGTAGAGGACTAAACAGAAAGGGACATTTACAGAAAAAAATAAATATAGAAGGGTTTAAAAAGTGAAAGGACAAAGAGAAAAATTAATGAGATATATAAAATTAGTCAAGAGGCAATGGAAGAACACAAGTGAAAGTAGGGAGTTAAATAATACAGAAAGTATACTGGTCACAAGAATAATTTTTGTGATCAGGGTAGTTAAAAGGCAGAGGGAAATAAGAATACCAAGAATGTACAGACAAAGAAAAAAAGGAGAGACAAATTTTTATAGTATATACTAAGTCTCTTCTTACCTTTATTTGGGGTTTACTGGACAGTCATTAAAACATTTCAATTTGTCAATTGATGACAAATGAATCTGAGCTAAGGAGATATCGAATTTTAAAATTAATGTATAGAAAAAATATATAGAAATGTAAAAGTAATACTACAATCTGCTATCAGAAATATACTTGCGCTTAAATAGAACTCTTTTTCCCCTCTTGTCTAATAGTTATTTATATTCATTTCCATAATCGAAATATTTGAACTGACTAAAAAAAGCTTTCATTAATCATTTCTAAAAGATATAACATCACTGCTATATGTAATATCTTTAGAGAATGACACACTGAAATGGGACTGTATCCCAACTTTACTTTTATCATCCAGAGAGGAGATATGGCAGCGATGTCAAGAGGAGCCTGAGTGCTAATTTTGGGGCCATCTCGGAGGGGAAGCTCCAGATCAATCCCAGCTGTCAGTGCTGTCGACACAGGTGCGCTGACATCAGGGAAGCACATTTACATTTATATGTATATGTAGATGTGTATGGTGTGTTGTGGGACGACATGTAAAGACGTTGACATGGTAATGACAGGGCTTTCCGAAGCTTCTGTCCGGCCGTGTGAAGAGCAGAGGCAAACTGGACAGGAGGGAAACAATCCTCCCTCAGATAACTACCTGCACAAGCCGTCACTCTCTGACAACACCCAATATGATGCAAATGAGCGTCTGCATGATCGCGGCCTGTGCGGCTCCATCACCTTAAGCTTTCTGTGCCGACTGCTGATCAGCCTGTCTGTCTTCTGTCTGTATCTACATTCTTTCTTTATTTGCTTTTTTTTTAAAAAAACGTCTGCCATTGTCATTTCTTTCCATTCTTTTTACACACATTAGTTTATTCTGGCTCTCTGCATCAATA
>JAVSBV010000049.1:1802531-1813846 GCA_033117975.1 Parotocinclus spilosoma | reverse complement strand
CATATACAGGGGTTAGACAATGAAACTGAAACACCTGGTTTTAGACAAAGGTTTGGCTATAGCAGCCCGGCCGTTTATATTGACCCTGTGGGCCTCGACGGACAGTTCTGGTGGAAACAGGAGAGTTGAGGTACACATTTAATTCTGCCCTGATTTGAGCAGCCGTGGTTTTATGGTTTTTGGATACATTCCGGGTTAGTACCTGAACATACACCTGAACGTCCTTCTTGGTGGTATGCTGACATTACCCTGGATACAGTGGCTCTTTATACATCACAAACCTCCCACACTAAAATGACAGGTATTTCAGTGTCATTGTCTAACCCTGTAGGTGCACTTTGTAGTTTTATATTTACAGACTGTAGCCCATCTGTTTCTCAACATACTTTTTATTCCCCTTTACTCTGTTCTCTAATGGGTCAGGACCACCACAGATCAGGTACTATTTAGGTGGTGGATCATTCTCAGCACTGCAGTGACACGGATGTGGTAGTGGTGTGTTAGTGGTTTACTACTACAGCAGTGCTGCTGGAGGTTTGAAACGCCTCTGTGTCACTACTGGACCAAAAATATTTCAACAACCAAAAATGTTCACCCATCAGCATCCTGTAAGCAGCGTCCAGTGAGAACTGATAAAGGATTGGAGGATGACTATTAGGAGGACATGTCTATTAGTGCACAGTGAGTGCAGTGCTGAGAATGATCCACCGCTCATTGAGGCCCTCAAGGGAACCGAATATGACGAGTTGCTAGGCGGTTGAGTGCCAAGGTATGACTGTGATAAGGTATTGGTGAGAACGGCTCATCTGCATGTTTCTCAGTGAAGTGATGATAGATTTCACATCCGCAATGTTAAATATAAGCAAACTTCTACTTTGTAAATGGAACTGCTTTGGGTCCAAGTGTACAGAAAACCCAAACAGAAAGTCTTGCAGTATTATTTACTGTCATTAAATTGAATTTGTGTTGTTTTTCAAATTCTTGGTAAATAATTAAAGTAAAGGCCCAAATCATATCCGTATGACACTGGACTCCAGGTACGTGGAGTTTGCATGTTCTCCCTATGTCTGTGTGGATACTCTGGTTTCCTCCTAAATTAAAAGACAAGCATTAGGTTATTTCCGGTCTCTAAATTGCCCTGTGAGAGAGTGTTTGTTGACTGCAATTGTAACCTTGCTCCTGTCATCATGGAAATAGCAACGACTTCTGGCATGATGCTTAGAAATAAATAACTATACACCACCTTGACTCTTGCAGATCTCTCAGTCACAATTATTTTACCCTACTGAGAGCCAGGAAAGGATTTCACTGTGTTATCAACAAACAACACAAAGGTAAACAAAAGAGTCTGAGCCTTTAAATCGGATTCTTTATGGCAATGTCTATTGATTCTTGCTTCTGCAGTAGGAAAGAAGCACACCCTCATCCCTTGCCTTTAGTGTTTGGGGAAACCTGCAGCTCTGCCATGTTGTTGATCTAAAATCCCTGACTACGACATTAAAAAACAGCTCAGCAGGATGGTGATAACAGTAACCTTCGAAAGGAAAATATCTAAATAAATCTCATATGAATAAGAGCAGAAATAAATCCCTCAAAACGCTGGTTGACACCCATGGTAAAACCTCTAGATGGGAACAAGTGCTTGATCTGAGTCATGTTTCCTGGTGTAGTAAAGAAACTCCCTGGGGGGGGAAATGTGTTAGATGTGGATTAGCCTTATGTCTTTAAGGCTAAAGGGGAGAATCAGTCCTGTAGTCCTCCACAGCATGAGTTCAGATATACACTCACTCATGTATTGTGCGCTCATAAATGCTGCTGTGGTACATGAGTACATAATACATCAATGGCCAAATAAAACATATAGTGGCACTTTTGACCACTATAGATTTTAGAGCTAGAACCTATTGGTATATCTTTGTGAATATGACTGTTTAGAAAATTCCTCAGTAAAGTCGTAAAAATCTGCTCTAATTTTTGAGTTGTACAAAAAGTCGTGTTCATTCATCTTCAATAAACAGAACGCGCTCTGACATTACATCTACAAGGTGGGCCAATACGGTAGATGTATCTAATAGAGCACACCGTGAGTGAACCCAGGTTTTCAAAACTCCAGCAGCACTGCTGTGTCTGATCTAATTCTTCAGTTCTCCATTTCAGTGTCACTACAGTGCTGAGAATGATCCACCGAATAGTACCTGATCTTGGAAGGTCCTGACCATTAGAGAACAGAATAAAGGGGATTAGCAAAGAATGGAGAGAAACAGATGGACTACAGTGTGCATCTATACTCATTTAAAAAAAAACAAAAAAAAACAGAAACTCAAAAAGACCAAGAAAGGGTTGTTGGAATCGAGTGAAACTTGCTGTGTAAGCACACGCTTTTAGAATAAGTGATTACAATATTACAATAAAAAAAAAAAAAAAAGTTTTTCAGGCCTCTAGCCTGCATACAACATGAGATACGCTTGGGCATTGGAGGCAAAGTAGTTCAGAATGGCATCTTAAGATACATTTGCCCGCAGATGTTGCAGATGGGCCTGTAGCTCCACTTCCATTGCAAAGGTGAGATTGAAGCACTGAAGACATGCTTGACCTTTACACTGGCAGAGGTCCTCCAGGAGGTTTTTTTGGGGGCTGTTATGGCGGAATACTGCCCTGCAGCTCAGTTTCAGAAGGAAAGGGCTTTCATGGGCATAATTTTTAGAAGAGGCTTCATTAAGACGCATTCACCCATTTCACCTCTGCAGAAATGCTAGCAGCACTCCTACATCTATTTGCAAGAGCCAACCTATCGGTATAAGGCTAAGCACATGCACTCAACTTTTTTGGTCGACCATGGTGAGGCCAGATCTAAGTGGAACCTGTCCTGTTAAACAGCTGCATGGTATATGGCCACTGTGCTGCAGCTCAGCTTCAGGGTGTTGGCAGTTTTCTTATAGCCTAAGTCATCTTTATGTAGAGCAACAATACTTTTTGTTAGATCCCCAGAGAGTTCTTAGCCATGTTGAACTTCCAGTGGGCCAGTATGAGAGAGAGTAAGAGCGATAACACTAAATGTAACACACATGCTCCTCATTCACACCTGATTCCTTGTAACACTAACAAGTTGCATGATACCGGGGAGGAAAAATTACTAAGTGGGCACAATTTGGCCATTTTCACTTATGGTTACTTATTTGTTGTCAGTGGTTTAGAAATGAATGGTTGTATGTTGAGTTGTTTTAAGGGTACAGCAAATTTACACTGTTATACATTATATTATATAATGTAATAATAATTAATATAATACATTATATTAAAATAGTTACAAAAATGTATTGAAGGTACCAACTGTGTCTGGATGGTGGATTACAAAACTGTGGGAGTGGCTTGTGTCAAGGATCAAACAATCTCCTCTACTGCTGGTCTGTCTGGGCCATCCAGTGCCGTGTGTGGGTGCCATTACAGACCCATTGCTTCCAACCCATCCTAACAGCTTGGCCAGAACAATATTTCATTCTAAAATATCCTCTAATTTTTGTTAGCTGTATATATGGGCCATTCAAAATATGTGGTCATTTATTTCACTAAAGAGGTCAAATCAGACATATTCAGTTGTATGTTGGAAAGACATTTTGTACTGGTAGAAAAGGATTTGTTTTTTTTTACTAAACCAGTGATTTGTGTGTTTATTTTTGTAGCATCTGAACTTGTCATGCCCATGTGAAATTTTAGGTGTATTGACTGTGCATACAGATATAGAGGCTTTGGTATCTTTCTTCTTTCTGACTCAGCAGCAGTTGCTGTGCGTGCGTGTGCGTGTGTCAAAACACGGCGTGAAGGGCTGCTGGCGGACAGCTTCCTGTGGGGACGGTCTGTTTGTTCTGTCCGTCTCTGCCACAGGCAACACTCCACTGTTTGTTTTAATCACCACTCTATTTGCCAAAGGTCTTTTTTAGCAAAAGCTGCGAGTGTTTTCCTCAGTGACGCAGGCAGGACACAGCAGGCACTGACACTACCACTTGCAGATATTTCCAGATTTTCATAACACGCCAGTCCGGTTGTTCTAAATCATTAAATCATTAAAATGTCTCCTTTGGGGTTGGGGAAGTGTGTTTTGGTGCTCGTGTCTTTGCGTGGAATGCGCCAGTCAAGTGTATATTCTACCCCCCCCTATTATTTGTTCTCTATTTTGTGATGTCTGGTGCAGGGATTATTTGCTGCATTTCATCTAGGCTGGCTTTGTATTCTGGCTGGGACACAGCATCCACATGGCACCGAACCAGACGTCAAGACGCTTCTGGATGGAGAGCCGTGCTCTTATCCTCTATCCCTTTTGTCCAGGCCCAAAAGTTTATTTATCTATCAGCTGTTTTCTTGATCTTTTTCTCAAACAACTAGCCAAGCCAGCACTGATCCAAGCGATCCTCTTCCGCACTGAGCCCATCTGTTGGTAGCCTTGCTAGATGTTTTCTATATAATACCAACCCTATCTTCTTTTTTTTTATTATTTTTCACCCTGAAAGCTTTTAGATACATTTTAGCACACAAAAGCTATTGCCCCCTTACCTTTGTAGTCTGAGCTTCTGTTTGAGAAGGTAAGGAGGGAAAAATCAATAATGTATTTGGACGCTCAATCTTCCTGGCCGGGCTAGAAGGTGGTTTTTGGCGGATGTTTTTGTCATTCATAAGCTTTGCTGACAAATCCCTGACATCATTTGGTGGTTGTATCGATAGCCTCATCCTCAGCTGTAGAGGACAAATGGAAAGCATTTGTCTGTCTGTGCAAGAGGTGAGGCCTGAGGAGACAAAGGCCGTTCTGCCAGCCAGCCATGGCATTGGCAGCTGAGGGTAGGAGCACAGTGCTCAAGGTCAAATGCTACTAAAGAATGCACATGCTTTATAAAGTTATATCCACCATCAATAAAGCCATTACTATATACATCATATAATCTTGCTTTTGTTTTGAGTATTTATAGCTGTCATATGGGTGGTGCAGCAGTCAAAAATACCATACCAATCACTGTAGGGACATTTAGATTATAATGCTAATGGTATGTTTCTTCCAGGTGGAGCAAGATGTACTTGATTGTGTCTGAGGACAGAGAGGCCAGTCAGAACGTCCCAGAAAAAGCATTACGCATTCTTCAATGTTGCCTCTCTGACAAATAACGCACTTGTATACTTATATATTTTACTTAAGCAGGAGTATTAAATACATACTACTAAATCTACTTGAAAGTGTACTAAAAGTGTTTTTTAAAAAGCCTGTCTAACTCAATTTTTGTGACAGGCTGACTTTTATTGAGGACAGGAGATACCATGGTGTCCATGACGCTGATGTTACATAATGGTTTGAACGATAATTATATGAATCATCTGCAAAAATGATCCAACAACAACATTATCATCATCAACTAACCACATTAAAAACAGTACAAGTAGTACATTTTTTTTATACAATTTCTGTTAAATCACTGATTGAGACATACAGTATTCAGTAATGTGGTATAGCATTATATTTAACCCAAACAATAGTTATCACCGACTCGTCAAACGTTCAAATTTTCACAACAGTTCTTCATTTGAAAGATGCTCTCTCCACTCAACATTTCTCACAATTTCACTCTTGCTCACTTTCCATACCCGTTTAATATGGGGAGAACATGCAAACTACGCACTACACTAAGCACCACTGTTGGTGCACAAACCATCTATTTTCTGCTATTTCACATTATGGAAGAGAAGTTATATCATTTTGAATTATTATTATTATTATTAAGTAGTTCAATATTATTAATAGCAAAACCACGTTACAATCTTTATACATCAATTTTTGTACGAAAGAACAAGAATTTAGTAATTGCTTTTTAGTTAATATTAATCTTTCATTTTATTTAATTTCATGTGAAATATGTGAGGATCCGAGTATGATTACGACCCTGTATGCTTACACTGTATGCATTTAAAATAATGTTGGATATGGGGAACTAAAAACTATGGTTGCACTGGCTATTTCTACTACTTTGGATCTCTATTGCTTGGTAATGTTTGGTCACAGAACAATCGGATCATGAAGCATTAACAATCAGGGTAGACCTAGACCGACAGATGCTAGCTACATTAGTTTTAACTTCTGCCAGGTCGTCCCACTTTAACACGACTGGAGTTGAACTTGTTGCTGTTTTTAGAATGGAAACTAGACAGTGTTAATTGTAACCAGTGTCTGGGGCAAAGGTTTATTTTAAGACTTAATTTGGAGTTGGGTGTAGATTGGATTAATCTGCTTTAACCGTTTTGGACTGTAATAAAAGGTCATGGCTGCCTGGGATATTTAAAGTGTCCTTGGTAATTTGTTCACCTTGCCCTTTCTCCTTTTCTTTTTCCTTTACAGCTTTCGGCAGACCTGACTTAACTGTAATGTATGAAAAGGAGGCTTGTTGTTCTTTACAAAATGTCTTTGACATTGGAGTAACTGGCAGTTTTCTAAAAGCCTTGCAGAAACATGCATTAAATGCTTCCCTCCTTTCCTGCTTTTTTTTTATTGTGAGTGCCTGAGTTTTAGCTATCGCTTCACATTTCGGTGCTAACATCCCATAATAAATCCCATATTAAAGCTGCAGAGGAATGTAAGTGGGATATTAGACTTAACGTGAGCAGACACCACCTGCCACTCTCATGTAAAGCCCAAAAAACATACCTGTTGGCAGCTGCTGGTTCTTGTGTGATAACACATAAGCTAGCATCTCATTAACTCAGAGAGTATGCTTGAGAGACGGGGTGGAGCTCAGGAATTGTCTTCCGCTTTCCTCCAGTTCAACACAGGAATGAGGCTGAGACATTGAGGATCCATCAGCAAATCCCTCAAAATGACACCAAATCTGCCACTTAATAGATGTCATTAAATGAGGCAGGTTTAACTCCACCTGGTTTGGATTTGTTACTTATTCATAATTTGTCTCTCGGATACACATGCATCCCATGCACGCCTGTGCAGCTCATTTTCATTTCCCTAGAACATTTCTCTAAATCCAGTTTTATATTTTCATACTGTATAATATTTTTGTCACCATTATACCACAAATACACAGTTTATACTTTTTCCAGTGCAAGTTACTGGCAGTACTGTGATGTAACAAATCATTCATCTTTATTAAACCCTTCATATACAATCTGAAGATTGTACTGGGTCCTGTACCAAGAATCCAGCTTGGGAAGGCTGTCAATCCCATTGTTTGTTTATTTAACATTGAAACCGCATCTATGAATTTGCATTTAAATGTAGTCATTTAGCCTTTAAGGACCTTGCTACCTTAACTACTAGGCTACAACAGATTTAATAATAGTCAGACACATTTATACTGGCAAAATTTAGAGTGACCATCTAACCTAAAAGATTTGCAATGTGAGAGGAAACCCAGAGTAAACCCATGTGGACATGGCGAGGACGTGCAGATTCCACATAGGTGGAGTCCTAGGTCAGGAACTCTGGAACAGTGAGGTGTGTGCTAACTGCATGCACCATTGTGCTGCCCGTACATCCAGTAAAGATGGTACCCTTTAAATTTGAAGCAGCCTGTTTACCTAACAGCGTAATTTACAAGCCCAAATCAAAAAAAGTTGGGACAGTTTAGATAATGCACATTAAAAACACACAGTCCTTCTTAAATTAACTTTGGCTTTTATTTCATTGCAGACAATATGATTCTGAAATATTTTATGTTTTGTCTGGTCAGCTTTATATCATTTGTTAATAAACGTCCATTCCTGCATTTCAGGCCTGCAACACATGAAAAAATTTTCTAAGCTAAAAATAAATTGCACAACTTTATAATAATGAGGTGATTTTAAACAAGTCAGCAAGTGAATTATAATCATGATTTGGTACAAAAGTGAGAGCCAGAGGATCTCCAGTTTGTCAATAAATGCATGACAAAATTATTGAAATGTGTAAAAACAGTGCACCTTTATATAAATATCGAATGGAATTTGCATATTTTTCTCTCTACAGTGCATAATATCCTCAAATGATGCACAAACACCTTCCTGCCTTCCTATCCATCAGATGGCACTGCATCTACAGTATAGCTGATATTACCACAGGGGCAAGGGCTTACTTTTTCAAAGCACTTTGTCAAGCATTTACATCTCTGACATTTAGCAGACGTCCTTATCCAAAGTGACTTACAACTCACACAGTCTCTCAGTTCTGAGCAATTCTGGTTTAAGGGCCTTGCTTAAGGATTCTCCCTCTCCCATCTCTTCGTATACTTAATACATTTAAATGTTTTATTATATTATCTTAATTATGTTTATTACCCTAAAGAGGATGGGTTTCCCATCTGAGTCTGGTTCCTCTCAAGGTTTCTTACTCTTAATCTCAGGGAGTTTTTCCTTGCCACTGTCACCATTGGCTTGCTCATTAGGGAATTTAATTTGTGACGCTTGTTTGTATATCAGTGTAAAACTGCTTTGTGACAATGTCTATTGTAAAAAAGCGCTATACAAATAAAATTAAATTGTATTGAAGGAGCCCACTGTTGCAGCTTGGCAGAGGTGTGATTTGACCATCAGGTCCAGAGTCCAGTACCTTAACCGCTAGGCTACTATAGCACTAAACTACACTTTCATTCACAAAAGCCACGTCAAACTTTACCGTGCTAAAAAGAAGCCTTTATCTGTAAGATGCTTTAGCTCTGTGGCTGGAAGGCTAGCTTTCTTTCTTCCATACTGGTAAGAGCTGAGTATTTTACCTGCAGGCAAATCAGTAGCTCTGCCATCTGCCCTCCACTGTACGCAACCATAACTGTTTTATTGCTACAATTTTATTGTATTTTACCCTCCGTAATGGGATACTTGTGTGTGACTCTGCTCCCTATGTTCATGGTATGCAGTTTCCTGCAGTGTTATTTCAGAAATTGGTTGTGAAATACCCGCATTGACTTCCAGAGGCGATTCTTGCTTCAAAAGAGAGAGAGGAGATCTACAGGTTGATGCATTCCTTGCAACAATTTAAGATATTTCACTATGGTATATTTTATTTTGAAAAACCCCCTAATTTTTGTAAGCAGTATATGTATATCAATAAATAAATATATTACTATTAATTTCTATCGTTGTAGATTTAAATAGTGTAAATAAAAATATATGTAAAACCAGAGATTATTCATGTAACCTCAGATACTTAGTTGGTCAAATGGAAAGCTGCAGTCTGTTGGGAATGTACAAAAAAAAAAAAAAAAAAAAACCCAGACAGACAATCAAAAGGCTAAATGGACTGGGTGCAACTGGCAACTTTTCTCTGGCAGATCGAGGAAAGTTGTGAGTGGCAAGGACAGATGCAAGGTCAGGGATCGCCGTTCAAAAAGAAAAGAAGGTGCATGGAGAATACAAGCCTATTTCTCCACACTATTGTTGTGTCTATCCTCCTGTGCATCCAGCTTCATTTCCACTTCAATTTTTATCAACCTTCTGCTTGCCTCTCAAGGAGATAGGATACAAGCTCCGACACGAATTAGCCCTCAGATTGACTGATACTGCGGTGCCCAAGGGACAGTGGATAAAAAAGCTCTCGCCTTTCCCCTTTCCTTGCATAGCTTTCTGTTAGCTGCGTCTCCAACTTTGTGCTGTTTTTCCCTGGTGGCTCCTTGTCAGTCACCTGTCTAAACTATGTCACCTTCCCCTTCAGAAGTGACAGGCAGCCGCCTCCAGCTTCTGACGGAGTAATTTGCTCCGAATTTACAAAACACTTGGCATCAAAGATGGCAGCTGGCTTGTGTGGAAGTGATTGCATTAAGAGCGCTTGTGAGTGGTCTATTTCCACTCATCAGCACTACTGACAGATACACTACAGGTATATTTTCCACAGTTTTGAAGACTCTTCTTAGGGGACACGGAGACACCTCTGGCATGTGCATGTGACTTAGGCTTTGGATTCTGGCACTACTGCGGATGCTATAGGACATTATTCTCAATTTCATCATCAATCTTGACGCGTGTGTGCATTTTGTTGATACGTGTTACGTTATCATTAACTCTGATGACTATCTGGTCTGGCTGGCCTTGCAAGAACCCTACAGGCTCAGAGATAGCAGCGTGTTGATCCAGCCTGGGAGGGTGAGGAGCGTTTGCAGTCGGGTATTGATGGAAGTAAGGGGGCTCATCTTTCGCTGTCCTGCGCTGGGGCGATTCCTCACCGATATTATTGATTCTGAGAAGAGACCTCATCTATTACAGAGTGACTATGGCTAGATGAACCAGGCTTTATTGCTGAGTAGAGGCATTCCTCTTGTGTAATGCTATACCACCAGGTCAATTTTAGTACCTCTGCATATTTAAAAGCCATTCTGGGTCTTGCTGAACATCATTATGTAATACAAATTCTTCTTCTTGTTTTAAATGGAGGCTTGGCAGTTCCCGGGAGAGTGTGGTTTGGTTGGATATCAATCATTGTTATGAAGGACTGTGATCTCCCTTAAACCACAGAATATCAGGGTTCCCATTTTCTTTAAATCTATACAGATAAGCCAGGTGTGTTCAGTGGGGAACGTGGTTAGCCCAGTCTGCAGCGACGCAGCTTCTCGCTGGTGAACTGTTGATAGATATTCACCATTGCTCACACAAGGTACCCTACAAGCCTTGCTGCTTCAGAGAAGGTCTGACCCAGTTATCAAGACATAATGATTTGTCCCTTGTCAGAGTGACTCCGGTCTTTACTCCTGCCCTGTTCACCCACATAGAACACTTTGACTATGTAATGTCAAATCAATATAATCAATCTAATCATTTATTAAATTTATAAGGGTTTTGCTTTTGATTCATCATTGTACAAACATTTTTAGAGAAGTTCTGATTGATCATTTCTAAACGTACAGAAACATCATCTTGATCTCTGGTACACACCAAGGATACTTAAGGATGTCTATATTTTTCTCAATGTGTTGTGGCAGGTAGTACCAGTTTGTATGTTGTTTAAACAGCAGGAACATGCATGTTACACACACACACACACACACACACACACACACACACGCACTAAAACAAACCCAAAAGATTTTCAGGATATTGTATATCATTTTCAGGCATCAGGAAGCAACAATCAGTACAGTCTTAGACTCCCAGAATGTATATTATCAGCTGAGGTCTTTGGTAGCCTAGTGGTTAAGAAACTGGACTCTGGACCAGGGGTCCGGGGTTCAAATCCCGCCTCTGCCAAGCTGCCACAGTTGGGCCCTTGAACAAGACCCTTAACCCACAATAGCTTGGATTGTAAGACTGTATCAATTGTAAGTCGCTCTGGATAAGGGCGTCTGCTAAATGCTGGAAATGTAAATGTA
>JAVSBV010000049.1:1767180-1783232 GCA_033117975.1 Parotocinclus spilosoma | reverse complement strand
TTAGCAGACGCCCTTATCCAGAGCGACTTACAACTTATACAGTTTTACAATCCAAGCAATTGTGGGTTAAGGGTCTTGCTCAAGGGCCCAACTGTAGCTTGGCAGAGGTGGGATTTGAACCCTTGTCCTTCTATTCCATAGTCCAGTACATTAACCTCTAGGCTACCACAGTCCCAGTTAATCAGAGACAAACTTCCGTTTGAGAAACAACAACATAAAATGTATACTAGTGCTGAGACTCATTTTTTTTTTACCAGAGCATGGTAATGTCCTAATGAAGTGGCTAGTGAATGTATAAATTAAATTTGTGTTAGAATTTTAGCTACACGCGATGCAATCTCATCTGGACTCATGGAACAAGTTTCTATTCTTCTCATTCACTATCTAATCAAAGTTCATGTTTTATTTTGCATCATTCGAGAACGAACACCCAGTCTCAGACGTAAAATTAATTTCAAATATTTAATCAAGTAAGTAGAGTAAATTCAACAAGTCACTGCAAACGTATTGTGCACACTGTATGTTTTGAATTTTTGGATATATATGTATATATTTTAAGTTGTGCTGTTCTGTGATTCATCACTAAACATGAGTGTCATGGTCATCTTTCCACCTATTCCCTGACAGGAGGGTTGACTTCAGGCCACTAGCTTTCATTTCCTTCCTGTCCCTCGGGACCGTTCCACTACCTGCACCCATTTACTGCCAAGCCCAGGAGCGACACCTGTGTTTTGAAAGAGAGAAAGAGAAAGTGAGAAAGTGCAGTAGTTCAGAATCTGATAGTGTACAGATGATCACATATGGCCAAGGTTAAAGACTTTATACTCCATTTTATTATGTTCTTCATAATATTGTATTTTGTTGTATTTGTAATTTTGTATACTTTATTCTATTTCATATACTGTATGTATGTTCTCTATTTTAATTTCCTTTTATCTCCTGTTTATTGAAGATTATTATTTCAAAAAATATTGTAAAAAGTACTGTTTATAAATTTAACCTAGCATTTTAACTTTGACTCCAAAGTGAAAACTAGAGTTCCACTATGTCCATATGGGTTCACTCTACTGGCGCTTCCAGAGGTTAAGCTGCAGAACTATTGATTAGCAGTTTGGTGGTAGTGATGTTGATGTAACATACATGATAATGTCATAATCGATGTTTTCATGATGTATGAGCTGACAATCATGAAACGTACTGTCAGTCTACATTGTTGGATTTAATTTGGCTCATCTTCTCACACATGAAGGTGTTTACGCTTTGAAAAGTTTCCGTAAAATCAGTTTCTGTAAAACTTATTTCAAAACTTATTTATTTTAATCTTATTACTCTTTCTTAAACTGTGGGCATAGTAAATGTATCAGTTGTAAATGCAATGTGATATAAAAAGTATTCTCACTCTTCCCACCCAAATCTCGCCAACAGGTGAACGAACTTCGAGTGAGTGTTATATTCTAGAAAGTATGTTCTGATGCTAATATAGTGTGATGTACGTGCCATTTTACCAATTCCTACTGCACTGTACCTTTTGACTTCTGGTGTGTGTTTGAATCTTACTGCCATGTTTTATACCATCACAACAAATAGTGTTGTTCTTACACGGCAAGTTATATTTCTGCTTTTGTTCTCTCTGGAGTCTGCTTTGGGTGGTGAACCCTTCAAAACCACCCTGTTTGTGACTCTTTGCAAGCTGTTGAAACACAAGCCGCCGTTGCCCGACGCACATCATCTAATGTATTTGCATGAGCTTGGATGCTGGGAACAGCAAATTGACTGAGCAAATAGGCATATAAGCACGCAGTAGGGGGAGTCGTGTTGTATTCTGCAAAGAAAAGAGCACACTTGCAATGGCTCTCATGTGGAGAGCCGTGCTTTATGAACACTTGGAGATGTAAAAGCAGAGATCCAGTAATAACATGCAGTTACAAAATGAAATGAAAAGCAAATATAGCTAAAGGACACTCTGCATTGCCATTAAGTGGTTGTGAGGAGGACCACTGGACCACAACATGGGAGTGTAATGACGGTCATGTAAAGACAGACGGAGTAAATTGAAGATGGTTACATGTGCCAGGGGCACACAGAGTGATAGGGATAACACGATGATTAGCAGAACATGTACAGTACAGCTGCTCTAAAAGGAGACAGATTATTAGTGGATAACAGGGCAGAAGGTGCCTGATAGATAAGAAAAATATTGCTGGTGGAGTTCAGCAGCTGGTGCCATCTCTGATGACCAAACGCTATTGCTTTATGTGCATTCAGTACAACCCCGGTGTAGATGCCACAGGGTGTTACTGTGCAAAGAAGGTTCGGACAAAGGAGACACTGTTGATTATGATATAATTCTGCCTGGCACAGTTTTCTAAAGCCACCCCTACACTGCCCCAGTCACCACAGGGGCCAGCCCAGGCCATGCGATGTGTATTAGAGACTCCTCAATTTCACACATGCTTACTCTTGAGTGAGGTTCGCATAAAAGGATTAGGAGGGGAGGAAGTGCAAGGGAAATGGGATGTTAGACACCCTGCTTAATGGAGTGACGGGGCCTGGGCCAGTGTCCTTTCTATTTCCACCTCTCCCCCCACTGCTCTGCTCTGGTGCACTGACACTCTAATCCATGCTACTCTCACTCCAGACACTTTCTGGCTGCAGACTTGGAGCAGAGGGTGGGAAGTCACGTCCAAGAGCTTTGCTAAAGTCTCCAAAGATGCCAGTACCCCTAGCTGTGCCCTGTTTTTGGCCATTCCTTTAGCTTGCATATTTTTTTTTGCTCTGTACTATTTGCTGCCTGTCTCTAGGAGGGATTTATCTAGGTAAGTTTATGACTCCCTGACTTAGATAAGCAAACGACAAGAGAAATAAGTCAGTGATGGGGTCAGTGAGCGCTTAAACATGTACTCCTAATTGGTCAACCGTGGCTTTGATGAATGTTGACAAATGATGCTGTGTATGGGAACGCTGTATTCCGGAGGCTTCACGCTCTCTGAGAAGGACCTGATCTGTGGGTTGAGTCCTGGGAAAGGATCCAGTGGAGGAAGTCACCTGGGCATGACATGAGGGGGAGTGGAAGGGGTCCTGCTAGGAATCACTGGGGCATCCAGTGAACGTCCTTATGATCCACCTCTTGCCTAACCCCCTTCTACCTGGCCGTATCTATTTCTTGCTCCTCATCCAGTCTCTTCCATCTTCCTGGCTCTCCACCGCTCAGATTTGGACATGGGGTTAATCGTGGCAAGAGGTCTTGACAAATTGTCCCAGCAAAACTTCTGATTGAGCCACCTGTGTCCCCCAGTGTACGCCTACTGACTTCATAGTGCGCACACACAACAAAGTCAGCAAAGCGTGAAAGCTAGGGTTTCTGTGGTAGCGATAGAACTCTGCTCCTGTGGATTTCATAGTTAAGTTTTGAATTTTTAATAGAGCTGATACATTTCTACTTCTCATATTTGTTAATGTCCTATGCAATTCGTGCTACATCGTGATTAAACTGCAGAAAGTTCAATCTAATGTCCCATGAAGCCCTATAGACCTTTTTTAGGATGTCAGAATTGGATTATGATGGTCCAAAATAGATTCCATTAACAAACAATCATCTATATTTAATTAAGGTCTTAAGTAATTGTCACTGAACACTGTTTAACTTTTAATAAGTGATATCCTTAGAAAGATAATTTTCTTCTAATCTCATTATCATCCCCGTTGAGCAGTAATTTTTTTTTTTGTAACAAATTTGACTTTTTTTCAAATAACTATATTGCATTTGTGTAATTATCTTTCCCTAATCAGATAATTGGGCACACGAATCTGCTAACTTCATAAATGGCTATTAACATTAGGAACGACCGGGCCTTTTTACCATTTTATTGGCGGTGGCATGCATATCATTTGTGACTTCCTGGAAAGGTTTGAATTTCATGGGGAACATCCTGAGCCCAGGGGGAGGCTCAGCATGAATTTGTTTATAACACTGCATCTACTGATTAGATATAGATGATAAGATAAGGCAACTCTTTTAAAGTGATTTTTTCGTGTGTTTACGCACTGTGTTCAATTTAGATGTTAAGATTATGCACCGAATAAATTATTAGCCTGATGGAAGACATATGTTTTATGTGATCCAGGGCACTTGTGGATAGCATGATATTTATGATGAAATGTTCTAATTGTTTTGGGATTAATATATATTTAAGACACCCTTTAAATGGTATGGTTTGGTATCAAAATGTGGTATTTTATTGATGTTAACTTGTTAACAACTCTTATCAGTTCCACTTACAGTATAGATGCATTTTCTAGTTCTACAATTAAAGACTGTAGTCCATTTATATAATTTGTATTTGTAATTTCTATGGGGTGTTTAATCAATACACTACAGTATGCCATGTAGCATTGCTAAGAATGGTGTATAATATGGTTTTTGGACAGCAGAGGGTTAAATAGTGATTCTAGCATTTTACAGGCAATGTTAACTACTGGAATTCTTATTATATTTTATTTTCTTATTATATATTGTATCATTTGTTATATTATTGATTTTTTTTGCTATTTAGCACAGCGTTGAATCTCTGTAGTATATATTTGCAATTCTATCCGCATCTGCCCCAAAAGGGCACCTAATGCAACTTGGCGTATGAGTACTCTGCAATAGCAGGACCTCAGATTTGTAACTCTACTATGACATGCTGTGTAGGAGAAGTGCTAATTAGTCTTGTGTTGAAAAATTCATCTATAATTCTATGTGAGACTGCTGCTGAGTCGAGAGTGTGTAGGCCAGCGTCATACAGACCAGGGTAATGAAGAATTCCAGCTGCCAAGCAGGGTGCGCGGTTTTCGGACAGTTGGCATTTTTCATCCTGTAATGTGTGCATGGGTCATTAATTGCAGCTTGCCATGGGTCCAGCAGACTTGTCATTTGGGTATAGGACATCTATACATCTGCTCTCGCCCTCCCCCCAGCACACACTCTCCTTTTGAGTATGTTTGTGCCCCTTACAGGCTTTATCCACACGACAGTTCTTGTGGGATGGGGTGACCCATCATTCCATCCTAGCTTACTAGCCAAACTTGTGTCAAACCCCAATATCATATTGCACTCTGTTTAATCTGCACTGACTCTCAGTCGAATACATAAATACTTTTAAGGCACCACTTTTGACCCATAAGACCTTAAATGAACTGGCAGCTGCTTATCTTTCTCACTCACTACATCTGAACAGACCATTGAGACAAAGGGGAAGGGTGGAAGGAGGTTAACGCTCTGGATCAGTACAACACTGTTGGACCATTGAGCAAGATCCTTAATTGTCATCAGTTTAGCTTTAATTTGGATAATGGCATTTGCTAAATGCATGCATAATGTAACCCTGCTCCTGCACTTTATTCTTCAGATTTCTGTCTACTGACTATTTCCTGCATTTAGTTGCATTCTTTTGGTCAGGGGGCACATACAGTAAGAGAAACTCGTAAAACATTTGTAGTAAATTCGGGCTTTCGGTTGATGACTACTTTGGTCAAAGCAGCTTAAAAGTATAAGATTATGGCCAATCTCAAACTGAGCAGCCTTGGGTGACAGTAGCACGGAAAAACTTCCTAAACATTACAATAAGAAACCTAGGAAGGAGAAAAACTCAAGAAAAGGACCCAATCTCCTCGGGTGATTTGTTGGATTTTTAGAATGATTCTTTTTAAATGATTACTAATTTTGTAGTTTGTAATATAACTAGAACTCATGTAAAGCTACAGTGTCTTTCACACCAAACATTATTTTATGGACAGCTAAAAATGCAGTTTAATCTCTGTTCTGCTTTTATGAACTTTAACCCACAAACCTTTGATTCAATAAAATGCTCAGGACGATGTTAATTAAATAATAATAGTAATGCTATTGATAAAAGATTTGCAACAAGGTATATCAACTGTAATTGCTGGTCTTATTATTGCTATTATTATTATTATTGTTATTAGTAGTAGTAGTAGTAGTAGTAGTAGTAGTAGTATTGTCCTATAGAGAAAAAAGCCAATCCAGGGTTGTTTTTACCTTAGCTGATCACATTAAAGGGTTCAGTGTTTATCCAAGCACTTTAAAGTGCAATTACTTTTCAAAACGAAAGGCTAGAGTGAGTTTCAAGGCTGGAGTGTGTCGTGTAGCCCAGGGCTGCCTAGAGGCCCATGTTGCTTGCCTGAGGCAGGTTGTCCTCCCCCTGTGAAGTCTTGTATTGATTAGAGAGTCTATGTGTATGTGTGTCTGTTGGAGGAAGGCTGACAGCAGCAGCGGTGAATAGCTGCTCTCTTCCATCGTTCTCTCTGAATGGGGGAAGTGGGAAGGTTGGAGGGGGGCTTCATCGGTGCGATGTGTTTTGTCAGAAGCATCTGTTTGGTCACAGGACGCGCTGTAATCCCCGACCTTGAATGCGCCAACCTGCAATGAGTACTGTGCTCAGCTGTGGGCCTGCATGAGCCCATTAACACCTCTCACATCCAGGCTCTGGGCCTGCACCAATACCAGGGCCCTCACTCTGTGCCCCACAGACTGGCAGCCTACAGCACCACAGGCCCCTACTCTCATTATATGCTCCTGTAGCATGGTCTCTCATTAAAGACTTGTGCTGCTAGCCTGGACCAAAAATATTTTTTTCTATCTTGTCTAAACAGGTTAGAAGAAGACTATACGGGTTAAGATGTGTTGCACCATATTTCTTTATTAGAAACAATTCTGAGTGCTTTTGACTGGAACAAATGCACCATGATTCCTGTATAATGACAAAATTCGATGACTCTAAAATTGAATGTGAATCCATAGGAGACCGCCCAAAGCCATTTGTGGAGGATTTCCTCGCTGTTTGTTGGTTTGTTAATTTCGCATGGCTAATTTACAGTGGAACAGTAGGGATAATGCGCTGAACAAAAAAGCTCTTAATTACTATCTGGCCAGCTCCAGTAGTGGAGCTTTTTAAAAGACACTGATCAGAAATGAGAGATCGCTCTTCATTTCTGTTATTTTGCTTCCTCTAATTTTAAATATATCATTCTCTTAAAAAAGGCTATGTCATCAGTTTTCAGCCTAATCTCTGAATGTAGTATTGTGTATCATGGAGACTTCATTACTTCACTTTCCTTTTGAGACTCGGGTTTCCTAGTGATACTTGTGATTGTAGCATGGAGATGTTTGGAGAAAACAAAAATTCTAATGTTAATGCACAGATTTTTGTGGCTATACATTTGTAGCATTGCTATGTGGATTTGACTCATGAATATTGGATACAATGGATATTCATTTTAACCAGGAAAAATACTTTAATGTAACTTTAAAAATGAAAACGCCTTTATCCTTTGCAATGAAACATTTCTCCTGTCAGTGTGCATGTTTGTGTTTATGGAGTAAAAGTGCAGAGCAAAAGGTTTATTACATGTGTAGTTCTTAATCATAATACGCAACCTAAATGTAATGCTGTATGCTGCAGTTTAAATAATTAAATAGAAACATTTTGATGCTGTTTAAAACAAATAAAAACCAGTTGTAATAATACTTATAAACTATAAGAATAATAATAATCATAATCATTATTACTAGTATTATAATTAATAATATTATTATTATTATTAGTATGTTAGTATTTGTTGTTGTTATTACATTATTATTACTGCTACTATTTATATTGCTTTTATTTTTTATTATTGGAGGTATTAGTTATTGGTTATTATTATATTAGTATTTTGTTGGTGTTAGTATTTAATAATTAATTAATAATAATTATTAATTAATAATCTTAATATTAATATCAATAATAATATAGAAAAATATTTTTTTGATGCAGTATTGTGCAAATGGCTATCATTGCATTACATTGTTTTAGCAATTTTTTAATTGACCATATGTTATTACTACTTAGTCTGTTTATTAGAATGGGAAATTTGCATACAGTATTAAAACATAAAAAAATCTAAAACATTTTATGGACTACAGTAGTATTAAGTGTGAGCTTCCCTTACACTTGAGTCGCCCTTTCTACAGTCCGACACAAGCTTGATCAGGAATGTCCTTTTTTGGAAGGGAAGCAGCCGAGAAAGAACTTTTTGCAAAGAGGAAAAGGTTAGGATATCATACAGCTTAGAATGCTGATCAGTAGAAAACGTTTTGAATCAAGTGACAAAGTGAAGGACAAAGTTTAAAATCTGAAAACAGTATGGTCATATAGCATTGCTATAATTATTTTTCATTATAATACACTTATACACATAATACACTGGCACTTTGGTAGTGCAGTAGTCTAAACTGTTAACTGGCGACAGATTATCCCTGGCACTGCAACTGTAACCCAGCCAAGTGATGGACTGTTGTCTTATCCAATGTGTGCTGACACCTGTATTGCCTTATTTTAGGTTGGGCGTTATAGCCCCTGCAACCCTGACCAAAAATGAGAGTTAAAATATGAAAGTAAAAATCTTTATATGAACTAACAAACATCCCAACAGTGATTTTTTTACTAAATCATCTCAAATAGTTTACTAAGCATTTGATAGCTCATTCTCATCCCTAGCAGATAAATAATAAAGCATCAGTGATTGGGTGAGAGATACAACAACCTAGGAAATGCTTTGGTAAGAAGTTGGCTGTGTTATTTGATCTGTAACGGTTGAATGGTGTAGTCCTACTGTAAACATCTGGCAGATTTCAACAAACTGACCTTAGTATTGACCTTACATTAGAATTAGGCTTGGACTGAGTGGAATTTGTTTTTGTTAGTTCTGCAAAATGACTGCCTGTGGTAATTGAACCAGATTTCCTTACTTTGTTAATTCATGGAATGTCATCCTAAGCTTGATAGCTAGGGAGCAATCAAGTAAAGCATAATGTGATCCCTCCATTATTTTGGATGCTTGTAATGGGTGTTATACTGTACTCATCTGAATACATCTGCTGCATGCTGCAAGCATTACCAACAGCAGGACAGTGGTGGATTTGTTTACCCCCACACAGAGATGAAGCAATGTTGTAGGGGCTTAGCAGGAGAGTCAGTGAAGCTTCGAGAAGAATCTCATGAACATCTGCAAGACCATCTTCACAGGGTTCACTCCCTCAACTCAACAAGCCCATCCCCACTGTGGCCAATTAACCAAATTGCCACAAAAAGAGCATTTTATTAGTATTTGTCTGTCGCTAGCAGTCCATCCTCATAAATTCTCCTTGAGGCACACTGGAAAACAAATTGGCACATTAACTCGTGAATGGCTAAAGAGGCACTCCGGCTGTGCCTCCGGGGCTGCTGGGTATCAAAGTGTCTGTCGTTTGGAGCAATCTGTCTGCTTTATCATTCAGTGTGACACTGGGACTGAGTGCGCCAGACCTGCCGCGGGGGCTGTGCACCAGCGAGAGCATTAGCTCTCTTTCCTTTGGCAGGCCCAAGCTGTTTGCCATTGTAGCCCAGAGAGCCTCTCTATTTATATGTTATTACTTTAGAATTGGCAGTTCAAACACAGGGGGTCCTTCTGCTATGGAGTTTTGGCTGTGGCATCTCCTCTACTGCTTTTCCCCTCTTTATATGTTCCCCTCACATCTTCTCTCCTTCCCCTTGCATCATATAGCACCTGCCATTTTGCTCTTTCCAAATCACCCCACCCTCCTCCACCCACCCCTTCTCACACACTTTCTGCTACTTCCAGGCTTCCACCGTTGCACACACACTTGCATTCTTCCCCTAACCGAGCGAGGTCTGCACTCTGACTTTTTCTGGCTGGTCACGTTGTAGCCTACAGGAGCTCCATGGAGCTGCACCAGGGAGAGCTTTCCAAATGTTCACAAGGATTATCATGTTTGTGATTGTACGCGTGTTGTGCTAATCCTGTTAGTAATTAAGTAGAGTCATTTCCAAAAGCAGCAAGCAAGCAGTCAAATGTACCCTGCCTCACACAGATCTAAAAACAATCCGTGTCTCCATTAGATCTTATGCAGGTTCGTTTTACAAAAGCAAGAAACCTTACTCTTTGGATGCAGACCAGTGAGGAAGAACAGTTAGAGTTCCCGTCCCACGTTTTCTCTTCCTCTCTCTCCCTGTCTGTGGCCCTGACTAAAGAGTCCGTGTCAGCTCATTTTGGCAGTATGGCCGCCTCCTTTGCCAGCACTGCCAGCCCATCAAAGGGTGATTTTCCACGCCGGCAGGCCGGGAGGCTCACTTCTTGGAGCAAGGGGCCTTTGCCATAGCCAGGGACAGGTGGGAGATGGGAGGAGGGGGCCCAGGGCATTGGACTGCCAGAATCTACCCAGCTTTGAGGAGGCAATTCTGGGAGTGGGCCAATCACTGAACTGAAAATAGTTCTGTCTTGACACTTTAACAGCACCCAGCTAGCTGAAGAGTGCAGGTAGAGCCAGTTTAGACAAAACAGAGCCAATATGGAGGTTCAGTTTTTAACACTGTGTTATATTTACAGCACAGAACTGCACTGAGATTTAAAGAAGCAGGAAAGATAAATGGGAGCTTGCATTTTATTAATTAAAGCTGGTTTGAGATTTACATAATATAAAAATAAACTGCTGTGTGAAAAAACTGTTGTTATAAAAAAATGTGACTCACTTATTCAAATGCTTTTTATTAACTCACAGTAGAAGGTCTCTTAATGCATTTCATACTTTGTGCTTAAAGTATTGTTATGATTATGATGTGTATAATTATTATTAATACTACATTAAAACTACTACTACTACTACTACTTTATTTATTACAGAATTATTGACTCATCGTTCAAAATTGTAACATGGCACCCTGGTCTAGAAGAAGCACTAGTTTGTAGTAGTGGCAAAGCCATCAAAAGCCCGTGTTGTATGAGCAATGGTATAATGACCATGTATCATTTTTTGTGTCTTTGCTAGAATATAATTAGAAAAGGAATACTTTGTATGCAGTATTGGAAAAGTGGAAATATTCTGGAGAAAAACGGCCACAGCAGGACCCATGTGACCTCCCCATAAGCTTGAGTAGCAGCAGCATCTGGCAGCTTTATCAGAATACCAAGTTGAACCCTCAAGAATGGTTTTTTTTTATTTAGAAGCGAAACGGTGTGAAAAGGCTAAGATATGCAGAGACTCACAAAGATTGGAATGAAGTTAGTGGGAAAGGTATATTATAGTATGACATGTTTAGCGTTTCTGGCAAATGTCACTGACAATATGTTATATATAGTCATTATAGCATTGCTAAAACAACAAATCGAATGGTGGCCTAAGACTTTTGCACACTGTATATCCAGGTGCTACCTGGTGCATAGTCTCCCATTTATGATTGAAGTGTTCTGTCAGTAACAGAAGTGCAATGATGAAGAGCATTCGCCTGACTGCCGGGTATAGAGCTATGAATGTCCTCTTCTGAGGTGAGCTTTCTCCTCCACCTTTCATATATTTCACACGTCCGTGACTGGCTCCTTTTATGCAGCTCTAAATGAGATTCCACAAAATCTATATCGCATCTTTAAAGCGAAATAATTCTCCACGTCTGCAGTGGCATTGACCCCGGCGGGGCAGTTCCGGTTCAGTGCTCCAGGCTGTCCGCTGCAGGCGGGAGGGGGGGATTTAAGGCTCTGGCCGAGTCGGACCCCAGGTGCGCTAAGGCAGGCAGTTAAATTTCATCATTACCCTTTCTTTGGCGTGTTAGCTTTATATAGGCCTTTTACTGCCGGCCTGGATGGTAGCACACACTTCCCAGTGGTGCTCCCCGAGAGAAAGAGACGTCGACATCGGAAGGGGGAGAGAACAAGAAGGGAGAAGAAAGCGGAAGACTGGGACATCACTTGTCAAGCTGACTGCGAGATGATATAAAAACAGCAGCGAGGGCGACGGATAAGCACGATGATGAATGGGCCGTGGACGTTCATCCATCCAGCTGAAGGATTTGCAGAGCAGGAATTGTGTACAGACACTGAGATCTCAGGGAGAGAAAGATGAGAGGGCTGAGGAGAATGGAGGCAAGAAGGGGGAGTCGAGACAAAAATAATGTGTGCTATTGGAAGAACGAGAGCAGGTGATGCGAGGCGATAGGAAGAGAGACGCTACAATAAGATGCTTGCAGATCCGCTGTTGGATTTGAACAGCAGCCAGAGAGGCTGCCACTCATTTGCTATGACAGCAGGACGGGACGGCCCTATCGCTGCTTATCCTGCATATTATTGCGAACTGCACTATGCCATGACCTTTGAATTAATCACAGATATGTTGGCACCTGTGCAGAGCAGAGATGAACTACATTTACTGTAGGTCACCCTTACTTAGTGATACCTTTTCCAGCCCAATCTCTACAATATCTCTAGCAAACATACAACGGGTACAGATCAGGATTTTAATAGAAAATTAACCTTCACACACATATAACACCAGGCAACAGAATTTGAACATTTTTGTTCCTCAGCTAAAATAGCTGGCCTCAAGTGTAAAAAGAACTATTTCAATTCGTATCTAGTTTTCTTGCAGGCATTTACTTAAGTAACAGAGCAATTCAATTTTACAAGCATATATTACTTGTACACAAATAACGCTGTTACAACCTGTCGTCTTCTAAAATGTGCAAGTATGTCCCTATTGTCCTCTGCTTTCATATCATTACACTCACTGTTCAGCAGTTTTGTGGAGGCTCTGGTACAGGTAATACCAGACTGGGAGGTACTGGTGTCATAGCAGACGACGAATGAGGGCATTTAACAGTATATTTGGGGTTTGTTGTGATACCATGTGTTTTTATTAGACAAAAATAGCAATCTGAATTATGACCTTTGGATTCTCGTGGACCTTTCGCCCATGCTGTGAGACACCACAATATATGCGGGCCAAACTTATTACCGACTTTACAACTAAAGTAATTGTTATTTTAAATATTGTTTTACGGCAGGGGCACATGGCCCACATGAACATTTATTGGACACAACCCACACAGCGCCTTATATATATTTATGTATATATAGTGTAAATATATTATACATTTATTTGTAGAGCACTGGTATGTACATTCACCAGCTATTTTATTAGATACACCCATTGTCAACTCATCAGTTGTTACTAATATTAGTGTGTCCAGAATAACTCTCCATCCAACTAGGACCTGAACTGTCCTGGTCCTGATCATTAGAGACAGAGTAAAGGGGGCATACAATGTATAAAGAGGAACAAATGGACAACAGTCTAAGTTTATTTAATGTATATCATAAGAGTAATTAAAAAAATGACACTGAGTGAGTAAACATGGAGATGTACCTAATAAAGTGAATTACTATACTATTCAAGTGTAAATGCTATTCAGGTATGCTGGAACAAACTACAAAGGGTCA
This sequence comes from Parotocinclus spilosoma, assembly GCA_033117975.1. NCBI lineage: Eukaryota > Metazoa > Chordata > Actinopteri > Siluriformes > Loricariidae > Parotocinclus > Parotocinclus spilosoma. Next base: position 1,769,924 of record JAVSBV010000049.1, on the reverse strand, counting down.
CAGAGAAATTCTAAAAACACGTTTGGATTCGTTGTTAACCTGTGTAAGAGAAATTATTTTAATACTGCTACCATATAAATTCCATGGGATTTGTACAAGGTTAAGTGGTTTTCTTAAATCAAATACAAGTCAAATAAGGCTCGTGTTTAAGAGATGAAGGTGGAAGAGAGGGAAGATGGCAGGGGTGCTCAGAGGGTGGCGTGTTGTAGCCGTGCCAATGACAACACACAGTGCCAGTCTCACCAGGCAAGACTCCACATCCCGGGCTGTGCCGCCCTGCGCAGAGTCCCTTCAAACTCACTACATATGCTCCGTATGGCCCAGATAGCACATCCAATTCTCCGCCATCTGCCGCACCCGTACTTACGCACCACAAAAAGGTCACTTCGTCTCCATTTGACTTGTAAGCATTCAAATGGTACTGTTAAGAAGTGCCATTGTCACGGCCATGCCTTGATGTGGCCAGCGCGGTCTCACAGAGTGTGTGAACAAGCAGAAGCGCCGCTGGCTCATGTCCAGCGTCCGTGTTGTGTCTGCTGTATTGTAGTGATGTAATAGGGATGTATAAGCAGTCGCAAGGTGAAGTATGACAGAAAGCAAAAACTAGTGTTTAGTGAAATAGGATGTCTATGGTATGATTGGCCAGCAGGAGCAAGAAGTACTCTTGTAGTGGTGATCTGGAACCAGTGCTGCTGAGGGGAACTCCTGGGGAAGTCAGGATGGTAAGTAAGTTTTTGTTTTTGTCTGTAGTGTCAGTATACTGCACATTGGCTGCTGCTGTCAGACTGAAATCTTTATAGATGGGAAAATCCAGACATGCACAATTCAGGTTCAGGTGAAAAAAATATCTCTATTAACTGTGTTACTATTTTAACATGGCAAAACTAGAAGCCCAAAGCGTAGCTGGTAGTGAAAAATGCTAAATGTTGGAGATGTATCGCTGTCCATGGTACTAAGCTAAACTGCAGAAAAAAGGATATGACTGTATAGATTCAAATATACAATGACTAGCTTTTATTACATTCTGTACACTACCACTTGGCTGACTATAGGAGTCAAATATAATTACATTTACTTCACTGACAAGAGCAGATTGTCAGATTTAACAAAACCTTTTTTAAATGCCACAACATACAGCTGTATACGTAACCACAGAGCTAAATGAGAATTTGTGTGAGCCAGTCTCAACAACATTGCATACAGTAATTTGTCAACTTCATTTAGTCAACTCCAAAGGCACTGCATCAATAACTGATATAACCACAGGGGCAAGGGATTACATTGGCAAATCTTCATCATGCAAATGCCACTTAAAACTTGCGGCATCGACTTCTATGGGCTCAGTGGCATGCAGGATGGGAAAAGTTTGCTGTCAGATAACTTTGTTCCAAAGCCTTATTGAAAGAAATGGATGCCGGACTGTTATCAGCAACAAGTCCAAAAGCAAGGGTCCATTATAGTGTTGGGTTGTGTCAGTGCCCTTGGTGAAGGTCGTTTACACTTCTGTGATGGCAGGATTGGCTGTACAGTAATAAACAAAATGAAGTTGACCAGCCAAACATGACATGTATTGTAATTTTCATACTGTTCCAGCTTTTTCTGATTTTGGGTTGTGCTAAAATTCCAAAGTCACTTTTTTTATTCTAATTGTTATACTGATCACTATATGTGATTTAACTAAATCATTCCATTACATTCAAGAAACATAGAATCATTTTTTCTTTCGCTCTCAGATCTTTGACTTCCATTGAAGGGATTCAGTATAAGTCCCAAGCAGTCTCAATCTCAGTGCTGGGGATGTTTCCCCTTATTGGTCTCTCCTCCCTCTGGCACAGCCAATCATGCTTGTATGGTACCAGAACCAAAAAGTCATGTCATATTTGTCATAAATTTAAGGCGAGTGAAGTGAGTCATTCAGGAGTTTCATTAAACTAACAAAACAGAAGCACAACATGGGCAGAACAAAAACGGTATCAAAAAGACAAAGTCAACAGTTCATTATCAGAGAAAAAAAAAGTGCAAAATGCAGAGAGCAGAGTACATAATCAGGATGGGTAATCAGAGACAAGAAACAATGTCCAGTAACAAGGTAAGAAGTGCAGGAATAATGAACATTTGCAGTGGCTATGAGAGTGAATTGCATTTAAATGTCCTAGAGTGCAATTAGCTCAGAGAATATGGGTATGTATGTTCAGAAAGTGGATGAATCAGAGCAGGCGAATGACAGTGCAGGAGTGAATCATGCTGGGAGTTGGAGGCCTGGAGTGACAGGATCGTTGTGACACTACACACCATATATAACCATCATAAAGAGCTGTTGGGATTCTTTAGCCACTGTAACCGTTCTTCTTAATTAAGTGAAGTCATGTGATTGCAATTCTTTAGGCTATGCCTGCACAATTATGCTAGTAATTATTGCTATGTCCAAGGTTTATATGATATGTGAAATATTCAGGGGTCCTTTAAAACAATTTGTGTGTTTTCATAATGGTTTTCTCTTTTGTTGCACATGTGCATAATGCATTTTGCAATATAATGTAATTGGAGCTGTATATGTTAGTGCGTATTTAGAAAGTTTATTTATCTACAGCAAGTATTTGTGTGTTGTGTGTATAAATGGATGAGGAATCAGGGAGGTGGGCGGGAGGAAGGGAGTGGTTGCCTGTTGTAACGGCTCTTTGAAAGAGATAAATGGCTTACAGATGGCCCAATCAATATATTCAAATAAGACATGTAAAGTAGCA
>JAVSBV010000049.1:1751247-1767080 GCA_033117975.1 Parotocinclus spilosoma | reverse complement strand
TTGACTTCTTTGGGTATGGGTATAATTTGTGTGTTGTGTGTATAAATGGATGAGGAATCAGTGAGGTGGGCGGGAGGAAGGGATTGGTTGCCTGTTGTAACGGCTCTTTGAAAGAGATAAATGGCTTACAGATGGCCCAATCAATATATTCAAATGAGACATGTAAAGTAGCAGGGCAGCCATCAGAGATGACTAGAACTCAGTAAGAAGACTCATTGGTCTACACACCTTCACTTTAGGCATATTTTAACTGACATTCTCAAAACAAAGGTTATGGGCTGTTTTTATTGTTCATTTGTTAAGAACTATTTATGATATATACAACATTTATTTGCTATGATTTTAATATATAGCTAAGTTCAGTGTCAGATTAACGGTTATTTGCTGGGTCATCATCCCTGACCTAAAAGTTCACCAATATTTATTATTTACTTAGTCTAAATCAGTAAACAAATGTGGTACGGAGAATGTGAATTAAAAAGAAATGCAGTGTTTGTTGATTTTGCTTTGGTCTTATTTATTTTTTGATCAACATAATTTCATTTGCTAATAAACTTCCATTCCTGCATTTCAGGCCTGCAACAAATTCCAGTTTGGCAATTTCAGGCTAGAAAGGAGATTAAAAAAAATAAATAATGTAATTTAAATCAGCTGATGTCTACAGCTCATATAATCATGGCTTTATAACCACAATAGCAGGTATATACAAAGGGTGATTCTGTGAGGAGTAAAGGTAGGCAGAAGATCTCCAGTTTGTCAACAAAAGTGGATTGTGTTACAGGCCTTCAGGATTGGTTCTTTAACAAATTAATTGAAGTTGACCAGACAAACATCTGTAAAACAGAAGTATCTTGGGGTCATAATATCTGCAATTAAATAAAAGTAAATTGAAGGAATAATGTTTTTATTATTATTAATACTATAATTTGCATTTACATATACCATCCCAAATTGTTTCTAATTTGGTGTTATAGTTTTTTTTTCTAGATTTTCCTGATTTTTCATTTTGGTTCCTGACTGCTGTTCTGGCACTATTTTTATTGCTTGTCATCACATCTGGTCCATCTAAGCTTCTGCAATTAGTATCATCATCAAAATGTGCATATCTATCTACAAGATAAATTGATATGACTACATTTGAACTGAGTGATGAAAATACCCAATCAGCCGCAGTACCAATATTTTTATTTATTTATTTTATTACATCAAGTATCACTCTAATGTTACCTGCCAAAGTAAATTAATTGAGTCACCTGCAGGTGTTCATTTTAAGCCGTTATTGTAATGGCTGCTTTTAAAAATAAAGGTGTCAGAAAGGGTAATTGAGAGAGATACCACTGAGGAACCATTCTGCTTCTCTAACAATGGATATATTTAATTATTTACACACAGATATTTTTGTTATCTGGATGAAATTAGAAATTAGGTTCATGGTGTCTTCAACAAGATCAGCAAGCCAGCATCAGTGGGTATTCATAACAGGAGCAAGGTTACACAATCAGACACATTCAAACAGCCACAATTTGGAGTGACCAGTTAACCTAACCTAATACATTCCTTTGCAATGTGAGAGCAAACCAGAATACCCAGAGAAAACCCACAAGGAGATGGGAGGGGGGGGGTAAAATGTAATAAGGACTTGCTTGATTATACAGCATGAAATCATTGTTACAAATAACAAACCTAATGGTGGCCTTATACTTCTATACATTATTGTATTTAACTTGTGGGGTTAACATTTCTAGCACACCATTGTATTTTGACCAGGGGTTCCCAGACTTTGGCAGAAGACTTCATGTGTTCAGTGTGGCACGAGGGTTAACGACCTGGTGTGAGTCCTGGTCCAGCCACTGTCTGTCTGTATGGGTTTCCTCCTGGTACTCTAGTTTTATCCTGCATCCAAAGGACAAGCATTAGGTTAATTGCTGTCACTGAAAGGGCCCCAGTGTGAGTGCTCTGTGTTGAATTTGCACCCTGTCTAGGGTTAGCTTCCACTCTGCTGCCAGTTGGACTCTGGCTTCCCCATAACCCTGAGCTGGATTAAGCAGGATTAAAAATGAATGAATAGCCCCACATTCCAATGCAGACAGGCTAGATGCTAGCCTTGTTTGAGTCCCAATGTTTTTTTCCAGCCAAGTTGGGCATCATGCAGGCTGTGTCTTTGCCTCCAAGCAAGAGGTGCTGGACAGGAGAAGCAATTCCTGGTGCTGCAGCAGTGACCCCTACCTAGCCCTGCATTGGACTGGCTCCAAGTTCAGGGTTCATGCTCAGAGGCTCCAGCCCTTCTTGTGAGCCTGGGAAGATGAGCAGTGTTAAAACATTGAGCTGAAAAAACTCCTTATTGAAGCACAGATGAACTGGTATTTAACTCGGTAGCTTAATGTATTACTAATGAACATTCCTTTGTTCTCCCCATTCTTCTGGGTGCTTTGGTTACCTCCCAAAGACATGAGATAGGGTATTCCTGTGTGAGTGATTGAGTCTATGGTTGTTCCCACCTAGTGTCCTGTGCTGCCAGATAGAGTTGAATAAAGCAGGTACTTTGTATATAATATGAATATTTAAGGGGAAATGTGTATTATTAGTCCTTCAATATCAGTTAAACCCTGTGAACAGAGCTCTGTGTTAGTAAGAGATCAAGCCCAGGCTATGGCCTCTGGGTCGCCTCCGGGGGAAAATGTTCCCCATTCGCTGATAACATCCATTACCTCCCGTGTGAAATGCAAAAATCCACCACGACATCAGCAAGGTGTTTCATCACCTCCTATCAGATTTCGCTTCTCTTATCATTTCGTTACACACACTTACCACACAGATGAGAGGGCCTTTTCTTCTAAATCAAATTTGTCAGAAAATCACGGGGTGATCCTGGCAATTGTATATGCTGTTTTCATGCAGTACGTCCTTTATTTTCAGGCCTAGTAGCAAGACCTAAAAACAGCTTGAATGATACTTTAGTCAGCTTGGGTGTTAAAACATCCTTGAACATGCATGTAATTAAAGAAAGGACGATGCAGAGGTTCAGGGTCAGCGTGCTGAACACATTAGATGTGTATGAGTTCTCCTGATGACTGTGCCGAAGACATACCTCTTTCTCATGTAAACTGCTATGATAGCATGGTTTTATTTTATATATGTTCAATGCTAAGAGATCTTAACATCTGCTTAGTACTGAAGTTACTGTAAAAGCTCTACAATAATACAGTGTGAACTTATTTACCATGTTAAATAACACTGATTATCCAAAACCGTAAATGTATTTTAACGTAATTTCTTTACTAGTATGGTGTGCCTTGCAGCATTGTACTTGGATCAGCCCAAAGCTAAAATTGTTTTACAGTTTACTGACCCCATTATGTTCTTTGAATCAGGTCGTTGACTGGACATTACCATAGTTAGCATTAATATAGTCTTTATAGGCAACTGAATTGTGAATATTGAGGGAATTTTCACATGACTACTGCATGCAGTCCATACGTAAATGTGCCAGAGATGAGTTCAAACATGAGTGCAACACTACCATCGTCCAAATCCTGAACTTTTATACAGATGCTAAAACTTTTGTATGTATGTATGTATTGTATGTATGGTATGTAATGTATGGTATATTTACAAGAATGATAAAATACAGTCGTGTGTGTGTGTGTGTGTGTGTGTGTGTGTGTATATCCCTGTCTAGGGTAAAGCTGTATCCTTGAAGCGGATAGGTTTGGTTGCCAGAAGACAAAATGCATTGATAGACAGTATTATGAATAACACAGGAGATCGGGAGGGGGAGGGGGTGGGTGCGTCAAAGAAGTACAGTACTAACAATAGGACAAGAGCATACACTTATTAAAGCCTTTTACAGTATGCTTTAAAAAAGTAGCAGAAAGTCATAAACGAAGAAACCCTCTAAACCAAAAGTGAGCTTTTGAGCAAGCAAGCCCATGACCAGTAAAGTAGTTACACTTATTTATTTACACACACACACACACACACACACACACACACACACACACGAAAAGTGGACTCCCGCCTTTGCTCGTAGATCTGCAGTACTGATTGGATGTTGAGGTGACCGGCTATCAACGTCCAGAGAGAGTTAAATTCTTTTTCATATTTCTACCTTAAATTTCTGTATGTGAATATTCGAATTGATTTAAATATAAATGTGAATGAATGGGGAAAGTGACGTTGCCTATGTTATAAAGCAGCCCAGCATTCATATATGAACTATCAATTCCACTGAGTCCAGATGGTCCCAGTAACCTGACCAGCCTTTCTGGTCAGTTTTAGTCTAATCAGAGCTTGATTTCCCCTCTCCCACAGTCAGAAGGCACTGCTGGAACTCTAACTTCATTTAAGTTAAAGCTATATTGGAAATACGTTTTTTCGACACCTTTCCACACAACAGCAGTCATTTGATTAGCAAAGTTGGTCATGCTGAGTCTTTGAACCCATTGTAAAGGTCAGTTATGTTTAGGATAAGGAATGGGATAATTAGCTTTATTTCCTTTTCATCTACACTATTTTTGAGATTGAGGTTCTACTTTAGTGTAATACAGCTGTCTCATATCTCATGGGTGGGCTTTTTGTCTTCTAAGGCGGCACCTCCTTCCCCTCTGTCTTGTAACCCAGTAAAAAGGGCCTTGGCCTATTAATTGCCCTGACAGTGATAAAGGAAATAAGAAGGGATGCTATTTGTCTTTAATGCTGTGCTTCGCATATTACCTCAAGACAAATGGAAATTGTTTCCCAACATGAGCCGCTCTCATTTTTTTTTACCCAGGTAGGTCATGGCTAGAGACTTGAGGGTGTTTGAAGGGGACTGCAGTCTTTCCTCAGACGTACTTGAGCTTTTGTGACTGCCTTAAAACCTAAAGTAAGCGTGTTAGAAATGCACATGGCTTGCACCTGTGAACTTGCAGAGGTCACGGGTCAAGGAGAGGCAGACCACGAGTGCCTGGAAGTGCAGTACCAGTGGAAGAGAGATGGACATTTCTGTGTGAAATGACAATTGTTAGCAATGTTAGCAGTTTACCCGTCCTGAACCTTACAAAAACACAGACACTGAATGACTGACCTTGGTACCGCTTGCCTAACAAAACAAAAAGATGGATGCCTAGCTGGTGAGCACTGAGAGTCATTATTTACTGCTGTAGTCATTTTCCTGTGTGCCTCATGCTAACCTATGCTAAATAAACAGTTTATTCTCATTTCTCAGCTAATGTCAGCAGGTCTAGCTTGTCATATAGAATTATATGACATGGCCAAAAAGAGCTAGAGAAAGTTTAATTTAATCATTAATACAAACTGTCACCTACACAAACATTATGTATCACTCATGATGGGTGAAAATAGTTTGATATCCAACTCAACACATCCTTCAGATCCCTTACTTTTAGTGATCAGTACATAGTCAATTATACTGACTGTATGGTTTATAAACACTTACTGTACCGTGGAAGATTCAAAATTAACTTGCTTGACAACGATACAAGATTATATATTTCCCTGTATCACTATGAAGTCTTGGGCTAACTGATACAAAGCTAATAGGAACCAAATAACCAATATGCACTTTCCCTTTAATTAACAAGACAGTTGTTCATAATCTATATCACAGAAGGCCAGGAGAAAGCTGGACTTACCTGGAATCTGCTGACAAGGTCATTCCCTGTTTCAATACTTAGTCACTTATCAGTTCAGTTTTGAAAGGTAGAAGGTTTAAAACAATATTTTATTTTACCCCAATATTAACATACTGGGGCAGCACCGTTGCCTCACATTAAGAAAATCCTGGATTTAATCCCTGGGTGGAGCAGTCTCTACTCTAGGTACTTTGGTTTCCTCCCACAGTCCAAAGACATGCGTGTTAGGTTAATTGGTATCTCTAAAAGTGGCCTTTAGTGTGTGACTGTGTGCATGACTGTGTGTTTGGGTGTGCTCTATGATGGATTGGCACCCTGTCTAGGGATGTCCCTGCCTTTGAACCCAGAGTTGCCAGGTGGGCACCGGCTGGCAGGACCCTGTGTGGATTATGCGGAAGATATTAAAGGAATGAATATACATACCGTGCAAGTCTTAGGCCACCATTAGATTAGCAATTGGTTAATGATCATATATAATCCCATCAGTTTATTTCTGATAAATGCCACCAGTAAATTTGTATTCAGTATTTTAGAAAAATCAGCAAAACAGCGTCTATAAGATACAGTGGCAATTATTTGGTGTTAAATGCCTTAGCATAGCAGCATTCCTTAGCAGAGGTTTATCAGGATACCAAGTTTGCTGTTATAGTCATGAATAAAGGATAAAAAGGCTCAGATATGCTACATCTCACAAAATTTGGAATGAATATCAGTGGGAAAGAGTGTTGTGACAAATCCAAGTTTGGATTTTTTTGGTCCAGCCATCAATGATATTTTATATACTGCATGGTCATTATACTATTGCAGAAACAACAAATCGAATGGTGGCCTAAGACTTTTGCTTTTCTTATAACACAGTAACAGCAGGATGTTTTTCATCAAACCTGTCAAAGGTCAGCACTTCTGATAAATGTTTCAAAAACAAAAGGTCCTAGCTTATGACACATTTTAATGCTTCTAAATCATTTCCTTCTGTAGATTATAAGATTTGTCATGATACCAAATGTGTATGGAACCTTGAAAATGTGATCCATACAAATATTTATTTATTTTAAAGTATCAGAAATATGTTTAGTTGTGTGATTCCTAGGTTAGTTACGTGCTTGACAAATATGATTTATTAGAACTGGATAAAGCTTGAATGCCCAAGCTTATCATGATGTTCAAGTTCAGATTGACATGATGTTTGGTCATGTGTTTTCCTCATGCGGTTTTTGGGCACTCTGAAGTCCAAATGTTAGCTGGCTCCTGCCCTGATTCCTGAAAACCCACTTTGTTAACACATTCAAATAAGTCTGATATTCAATCAGTGAAGATTAGTTTGCCCAAGGTAAGACAGGTTTTTTTGTCTTATGTTCTCTGGAAAAGGCAAATACGATTATGCATATGAGCAAGTTATACTGAGATGAGCACAATTTAGTATATGGTAATTATTTGACAGGATATACTTACACAGCGATTAGCATATCTGGAAGACCAGACAGAGATAGAGCGGCAGTCTGTTAGGAATGAAAAAGCAGCACACTCGGATAAATCTACCCCTCACCACCCCCAAACCTACATCAGGATCTGGAGTGAAGCTGCTATCGGCTTTGTTCATGTGCTGAGGTTGTGTATGCCCACTGATAATGCATCTTTGTACTTACAGCTAAGACATCACACATCTCAAGTCCATCATTAGAAAACCTCAGTTATGCTACCCAGATTTGTTTGTTCAGAGAACTGATTTGAAAACTATGTGTATACAAGGATTTTGATTAAATGTGAGTCAGATTGGGCTTGTTTGCTTCGTAAGATAATAAATATAGTGTAAAGATAAATAGTTCTCTGGTTTGTGTGTAAATGACTGCCCACTGCAAAAGTTGCATTAATTATTATCACACAAATTATGTCAAATCCAACTGACAAATACATTAAGATTTTCCTCATGACCTGCAGATGACCTATAGGGATTTATAAAATATTAAGAAAGCAACAGAAATATCCTGATTTTTCTGAATACGTTGACAGTCTATTGCAGGATTCCCCAAACGTATCACATAGTACTGTATATAATTTAAAATGTGCAATGTATATCATATAATTAATTAGATTTATATTTCTGTTTATATTACTATTTATTTGTTTAAATGCCTATTTTTATTTATTTATACTTTATTTGTTAAACTAATTTCAGAAAAAAAGGTATATTTTGCATTACTTTGAAATTATATGCTGCTATTGCTGAATACTTTTATGGCCTGCAAATACTACTGAATACTTGCCACTGTAGCTTAGAGCAGCTTTGTTGTTGTTGTTGTTGTTGTTGTTGTTGTTGTTTTTTTTTTTTTTTTTTTGTTTGTTTTTTTTACATTTTTAATGTTACATATACATTTCCTGTAGGTTCTGTAAAAAAGACTAAGACTGCTAAAACAATGTAATATCCAAACTAAACGTGGCCTAAGAATTTTCACAGTACTGCAGCTATATAATTATAGATTTTATTTAAGAAATTAGAAAGCACTATTATACCTGCAATGACACCAGATTGTTCACAGTATTTACTTGAAATATACATTCAGTGTGTAGACAGAATCACGCTCCATTAGTTTATCATCTTTGTTTCAATAAATCATTCATACTTTTTTTTTCATATAGAGAGTGCAAACAGTTCAGACAAATGAAGGAGGCACTGATAAGCTCTGAAAGCCACGTTTTATGATGTTATTATATGTACGTCCATTTTGTGTCCTGTTTGAACAGCATATTTAGACTTCTCTAATTCGTGCATCCCACTTCTCTTGCCTGCCAAAATTCAGATCAGGCAACTGCATGTGATTTTGTCAACTGTGACATCTACGTCAAATGGGAGCTGCAATCCAGCCCTGGAGGATATCAAGGCTCAGCGCACGAGCCTGTGATTTTTCTGCTTCCACATGCAAGAGGCAGTAATGAAACGACTTTCTAACTATCCCATCTTCTTTGTGGGGGCTTTTCTCATGGCCGCTGCCCTAATTGAATCACCATAGAGTCACTGTATCATTTCTAACTTTGGTATTAGTGTTTAATCAGGCATACTGGGGACCAGCTTGGTGAGGTGAAAGGGGTTCTTTGTGAGGCGCCCATCTGTTTGTGACACCAGGCCCAGTTGGGGCCCAGTGGGTGCATCCAAGACAAAAAGAGAAGTGCAGGGAGAGGCACATGCTAGTGGTTAGATGATTCTTTTGCATGTACTCGGTCTGTCTAGATAGAGCTTTTGGAATTGCTGTAATTGTTTCTAATTCCTGCCTTTGATATTGTGCTATGGATAACACTTTGAAGTCTTGATTGCTCACATATATTCTCCAATACTTTTCTGGAAAGCCTTCCATAGTTATTATACAATTATATATTGTCTTATACATTGTACATTCATTGACAAAAAATAACTCATCAAAAGGAGACGTTAGACTCGAACGATTCTTGCAAATATGCATGCAATATTTATATAAGTGGTTATAAATATTATAGTGAAAGGATAAGTTTATTGGGGGGGGGCTGTACAATTAAAAGGAGGCTCTAGTTACTCTGTTACCTGGATAAAAAATTATATATGGTTGGGGATTGGAGGCAAAGATGTTCTTTATGGTATCCTGTGTCACATTTGTCCACTGATGTTAAAGCTGGCCCTGAAGATCCTCCTCTATTGCACCAGCATTTGGGCTCAGTGTTGCTCCACAGCAAAGGTGAGATTGAAGCGCTCACTACAAGGCCTCTGTACTCGAACCTGACTGCGGTCAGATCCCAAATAGAACCTTAATTCGTTGCTAAAGATGATACAGGTCCAGTCCATACCAGGCCAGGTTTCTTGTTCATGACACTACACACCAGATTAAGGAGACGGTGGGTGGCTGTCCATAGCAGGACACTAACTAATGGGTGCCGTGCCAACAAATTTCTTATTGTTAAGCACCTGGAAATAGAGGCAGCAATATGTAGTGATCATACCAATTGTGTCTGATTAATGGACAACAAAACAAAACATCCAGAGCCTGTTTGCCACGTGTGGGTGCTCTCATAGAGGGCTATCTCTGTGCCTTATTGTTTATCAGTAAATATATTTCAGCAACTCTTACATCTAATTATGATCAGATATATTAGAATTCAGCAGTTATTTTAAAAGAAGTTACCCGAACCAACTCTTGCTCTAGGACTAGCCACATATCAGTGGTAGAGAGCTAACATTTTCTCAGTTCTCATAAATATTTACCTTGCGCTATCTGTCCACATTAGCCTACTGGTCCAGTGCAGTAAATATTGCAGTCAGTGCTATTAGCTGTGCAGGGAAGCTTGTTTTCTTCATCGCACAGCTGCGATTGATTTTGACAGTGTTCCCAGCCCTGCTCTGCCTGCATGGCGAAGAGAGGAGGGGCTGCGGGGCCTCTATGCATGTTGGCACAGTTGATGGGCTTCAGGTCTACTGCTATCTTGCAGCTGGGGTCATGACCCCACTGTAAATGGTCTGAATGAAGGGGGCAGAGGAAGCGGGCTTAGAAGGGAGGGGCTGATCCTGTATCTTCACCTTAGCAGCGCTCACTTCCAGATTCAGGCTGAGCCCCAGGGGTCTGCTTCAGGGAATATTATCCCCAGTTTTTTTGCCCATCTCCCCTCCCTCTTTCTCGTCAGTCCGGCAGGATCATGGGGAACAATGCTAAAATTATTAGCATGGGGTAATGTACTTGTGAGGCAGAGTGCAGACAATTGCAGTCTGAATCTGTCCTGGCCCAGCAGGTGCACCGGAGTGCTTCACGACTGCTACAAAATCAGAACAGCATGGATGCCGCCCAAAGCAAATGATGTCACAGCCTGGTGGTACGCACTCCCATATGGCCGTAGACATACTCAGGCTGGACGTCATCAAAAATCTTTAGCCCAAATGTAAACTGATCTGTCTATTTGCATCCATTATGAGCGTTTTAACGCTGTATTAGCTGGACAGCTGGTCAACAGGTTTCTTTATTTATGCTTGTTCCAGGTGGCATGGGGACTGCAACAGTGCCTGTCATAATGGAACTTTTGGACTGCATAGGGTCTCAAAATATTTGGTGCAAAAAGTCTTTTTACTTAGCAGTCCCGTATTTGTACAGCAATACAATCGTGCTAAAAATGAAAAAAAGGTGCAAACACAACAAATCATTTCAATAATGGTCGCATGGCTCGTCACTTTAGCGTACCTTTTGCCTGTGTGAACGCAAATCAAAAAAGACCCTGGTATAAATGTAGTACTCAGGGGAACTCCAAAAAGAATAGATTTTAAGATGATTTTTAAATCTCTCCAAGGTCTTGCTCCTCTATATCTTAGTCAAATGGTTGGTAGATATGTTCCAACTAGAGCACGTAAATCATCTATGCTCTCAACCAAATTTAGGTGATATCTCAAAATGCATTTCTAGAAAGAACCCAGCATTATATTAAAGAAAATAATATTTTACTATGCATAATACCACATTCCAAAGCAGTATCTTGCAGTTGTTAATGGAGAGTGTTTTCTGGGCATGGACTATAAGACGTATTGAACTGGTTTTGCTGGTTTTGAACAAGGGTCTGCATGTTTCAATGTAACCTTAAGTTTATTCAGATGGTGCCAATATGGGAAAAAATAATTTTAGCTGATGGCTTGCTTTTGGCCAAGGCTGAACTATTGGAGTATATTGTGGAACTTTTCAGATTAAATGGTGTCTATTCTTGTACCATTTTTAATCTTGATCATCTTGAAAGTTATTTTTTCTTGTTTATTGGATCTATGTCATCATTTTTTGTCTTGTTAAACACTTGGAATTGCTACTATGAAGTGTGCTGTATAAATAAAGATTATAATTCTTATCATTATGCAACTGCCTTTCTTATAGTTATGCTACGCCGCGTTCTTGTTTTTTTTTTTTTTTCTTGTCACTTGATCAAAACTCCATTACTAGTCATTTACAGCTTAAAGGTTATGTGTGAAAGCACCACAGAGTTGCAATGCAAAGTAGACTGTTATGGCAATGACCAGGTCCGAACCTCATACAGTCCCGGGTAATTACAGGGTTAGCACAGGTGCTGCACACACAAGTGATTGATGAGTGATTAAAACAACTGCTATGTTTATCTGACAGAACATAAAAATACAATGACAAACAGCATTGCAAACATGAAAAAAAATCAGCCAGATGAAAAAGAGACTCAATGGCTGACTATGAACCAGTTTATATAGTTATAGGTTAGAGAGAATATACAGGTTGGTGGGTACAACTTATAACATGATAGATACATACATACTTACAAACACCATTTATAGCTTACCAGTGGAATGTCATTCCAAACAAACGTGAGTAACACAAAAAGGTCTCTAAACACATCAACCATTTATGGTCCAAATGTGACCAGACGAATTTGACCAGGAGGGGTATAAGTTCTGCTGCTTTTAAACTCCGCGTTGGTTAGAGTTTTTATTGAGTGAACAGCTAAGCAGAAGCATCACTGGACTGCAACAAAACAATAAAGTCAAATGTGCTAATTGAAGTTCCATACTGTGTATTGTAATATTATATATCGGGCAACACTGTAAAGTGTCTTTGACATTTGTCTAAAAAAAAAAAAGACGTGTCTTTTTATGGCCTCTATGTCCGAATTTAAAATGCACATTTTAATTTTCTATTGCACTGTAGTACCTCAGTTCTTGATCACCTCGGAACCATGGTCGAATTCGGCTCCCGATGCATTTTGACTAGAAAAGCTTGCCTCGGTTCTCGGCGCACTCGCTTAGAATTCAAACCACTCAAGCAACTCGTTTCACCCAAAGCTCGATTCATGATTAAGTACACAATGATTCAGTGCTTCAGATTTCTCATCACCCCCTAGCACTTTAACCATATTACCACTCACATTAACTTGCAGTAATTGTAGGTTAATGTGAGTGTTATAGGCTCAGCACTGATACTTTTATACTATGTTTAATTTATTGTTTCATGATAGATTTAACTTATGACAGACTTTAATACAGTGTAGATTTTCTGTGAATTTGGAATAGATTAATTGAATTTTCATCAAAAAAATAGTTTGGACTTTGGCTGTTAAAGTGAAAGTCGATTGGATGGACATTAAACAGTGCAAACCTGTATAACAACAAAGTAGCTTACATAATGTACCTTCCTTTTGAAAGACGGGCATACTGAGCTCTACAGATGGAGAACATGGTGGCTGATGCATACGTGTTTGCATATTTGCTTGCTTGCCTGTAAATTAATGTGTGCACTTGCACGTTTAAATCTGACTGCATGCGTTGCATGCGTATGTAGAGGCCGTCCTGCCACTTCTGCTCAGCCAGGCCCCATATGCCAGCCCACGCTGCCCTTCAGCGCGCCTCTGACCCCGCCCACCCCTCCTCCGGTCCCGCCCTCCCTGTCTACACTGGCTTCACAAATTAGCACAATGCACAAGCAGGCCCTCCACACCCCACTTGACATGGGCCTGACCTCTACAGCTTGTGTGTGCCGCCTTCCTATCATTCGCACATCCACGGACATGCCAGCCGAGCGGGGGGAGGAGAGGAGGTGCGGATAGAATGGGTGAGCAGAGGAGGAATCAGTGGGGGCTCACGGGGTTGCCCGGTCAATTAAATTCACATTGGAGATAAATGATTTGCAAATGATATACAAACAAGTAAGTGGCTCGTACTTGAGAGATATCAAGGGCTCCTCTTTCATGGCCTATTGACATGCGAGCCAGAACCTGGGCTCATCTGCCAATGTCTGCCAATGTCTGCCAATGTCGTATAGATTTCATCTCCTACATAGAAGAGATAACACAAACTGGGGTGAATACAGCTGTCTAGATCGACTCGTTTTTTTCTCACGTTTTATTAAGTGGTTATTTCGCCAAAATTTAAATGGGTCCAGAGTAAGTGTATTTTAAAAAATTGATTCCAATGATCCAATGATTGTCCATTTGACGGAAAATAGAAGGAAAACAATATAATATATACCGTTTATTCTAATATTTACTAAAAGCATTAAGACTAATAATAAATTCAAACACAAAAAAAAACAAATAATGATAATAATCAGCAGAAATAAATGTATGAATTTAAATGTGATTTTTTTTTTCTTTCTTTCTTTTTTTTGCAACACAAAAATCACAACATTACGCCTACATTGAGGGGCCTATTTAGTGTGTGTTTATTTGTATGTGTTTGTTTGTGCTCGTGCCATTTAGTGAAAGGCCCATAACAGTCCCCCTCTGTCTGCTCTCTGAGGAGCTGATGATACTAAAGACACTAAACAGGACCCCGGCTGTGATGGCAGGGAGGGGAGAGGAGAGAGGGAGGCGAGGGCTTGGGGGGGCACCCTCAGCCCGTCACCATTCTGCTCCTTTACAACTTTACAAAATAGGCTTTTAATTTTCCTGAGCGGCTGGGGCGTGTGAGTCCTGCCTGCATCAATCATCATCATGAGGCTGCAGGCGTGAGGCTGCTCCCGGGGGTCCTCTCCCCTCCTGCTGCCCGAGTCCTGCAGCTCGCCTCATTCTCTCTCTCTCCCTCTCTAACAGTCACTCATTTTCTCTCTCGCTCTCGCTTTTGCACTCACTGCTTCTCTCCACCTCTTCTCTCACTTTGTCTTACTAGCCTGCGTTTCTTGCTTTCTTTTCTCTTCTCTCTTGCCTCGATCTCTTTCCTCTTGATGTCTCGGTGGCCCTGACTGCCCACAGCGCCACTCTGTGTCATGTTGCTCCTGATTCAGCAACCCTGTAGAGACTGTCTGAGTGTCAGCACCTCATTTACTGAGGCAGCCAGTCAAACTCTAAAGACCTTTTCCACTTTAATAAGCAGCTGAACTTTTGGAAGCAAAAAAAAACCATTTCTGTCTTCTTTATAGTTTCATTTAAGTTTTGGTTTCAGTATTAGGTGGAGGCTTTTCTCAGAATGACTCAGTTTAGCTAGGTAGCTACAGCCTAAGGTTAAAACATTATCATTAATCCATAGTAAACATTGATGTCAATACATTGGGTTAAAATACAGAAGTTTCTGGTCCAGTCAGAACCTACCAGTGTGCCTGAGATGGAGCAATATTGAAACATTACACAAAAGTTAATCCTAGCACAAAGCCTTTATTAAACAGCTCATCAGACAGCATTGGCACCCGCTAGCATATCCAGAAAAGAAAAGAAATTTACTGAATCACACAGTTAATAAACAAGAAACGCTAAGAAAATACGGATATTTTTTCACCTAAACGTTTGGCACAATTTTCCGCCAATTTGGAATCTAAAAGGACCTTAATTGATAAGCAGAATCAGAATGGGAATTAATAAAACTCAAATGACACTAATAACACAAGCAGAATAAGAATAAACATTATGAGTCCATGACAGGCTTAAAACAGTGAAAGTACCAGTACAAAAGCATACTCAACAGACCATGGTGGGATCATTCTGCAAAAAAGTGTGTATTGGCAAGAAAATCAACAAATGGCAAGACATAAACGCTGTCACCCATTACACCACAAATTATGTGTGCCCAAGGGTTCAAATAAAGTTTGATCATTTTATACGTATCCTCCAGTTATCATTACTGACAAATCCCAAAATATCAAAATATCACTTTTTAGTCAGTATCACAATTTCTAAGGGGTATGATCGAAGTTGAAAGTGCTGGCTTCAAAGTTCAGTTTGTGTTTTGTTAGTGCTGATAGACCATGTAGAAACTGAAATATAATAAGATAACCTTTAGAGGCTTGGAGCTATTTGGACCATTTTTGCTTTTGATTTTTATATAAAACCTTTAAAATGTGTTCCATTCACACACTATATCAACATGCTGGCCCAAACCCATGTGAAAAAGCAGACCTTCAGATTAAAAAGAGATTTTTCTTCACTCAAATATATACTCATTGACAAAAAATGAATTCAGATAGAAACCTTGGACTGCTAGAAAACTTTACCTTACATTCCCTGTCATTAGTTGTATTCACACAATGACTGGCTACCTTGTACCATACCAGAGCAATGGCTTCATTTTTGGGTGGAGCCATTTTGGGTGCACTGACACAGATGTGTGGTGTATATATGTATATATATGCAGTACCTCTGAAGCTCCATCAGGTTGGATGGGAGACGTCTGTGCACAACCATTTTCAGATCTCTCCAGAGATGTTCAATCGGATTCAAGTCTGGGCTCTGGCTGGGCCACTCCAGGACATTCACAGA
>JAVSBV010000049.1:1739979-1751147 GCA_033117975.1 Parotocinclus spilosoma | reverse complement strand
TAGAAACATCTCAAGGGTGATCAGTGGAAACAGGATGCACCTGAGCTCAATTTTGAGCTTCATGGCGAAAGCTGTGAATACTTACATAAATGTGATTTCTTAGTTTTTTATTTTTAATACATTTTCAGAACTCTCAAAAAAAAAAAACTTTTTTCACATGGGTCATAATGGGGTATTTTGTGTAGAATTTTGAGGAAAGAGATATATATATATATATATATATATATATATATGTATGCATGTATGCATGTATGCATGTATGCATGCATGCATGCTGTACATTCCCTGTTATTAAGACTATAAAGTCTCCTCTATACTCTTTAATTCCTCCTAACCTCAGATGTCTCAGATTTAATACTTGTCTGTCTGGAATAAGGAACAAACAAAAATACAAACAAGCGGTACTTGAGATATCAAGAGCTCTCCTCTCCTCACTGCCTATTAATATAAGAGCTGCAGTCTTGATTCATAATAGTTATGAATAGCCAGGAAAAATGTTCTCACAGCTTTAGAGCTTTATATTCATTAGTTAGTAGAGTTACAGGGAAAAAACATCTACTGTGAACACTGTCATCTGTTAACTGTAACCCTGTTGATTCTGAGTCCCTCTTAGTCATCCCTGTTTTTTATTTGTAGTACACCTTGTAAATATACTTTCCCCATCTGGGTCTACATGTGCCTTTGTCTCTGAGCTTCTGCACAAGCAGTTGTGCAGCTTCATCAGAACGACAGTTTTTGATAGTTGTTTTCTATAGTTATATAGTTTTTATAGTTTCTGGTGCAGAGTTTACTGGTACAGTTCAGTTCATCAGCAGAATATATTGCGATAGAACAGGTCATATTTACTTAAATTGGGCCAATTCAGTGCAATCACCCAGTTGACCACCCAGAGAAACCCAAGCAGACATGGGGAGGCTAAACTATGCAAAGTAAAAGGCTGAGATCTGGATCGAACCGTGGACGCTCGAGCTGTGAGGTGGCTGCACTGACCACGTACCCCACTGTGCTGTCTGAGCTTAGACATGACATCAATCATTTTGTGCTTGTGATATCTATCAGTAAACTTACCTACATGATAGATGTTAAAAGCATGAAAAGTATTGAGTGGGTTCAAGATTGATTATTGAAAATAAGGTATATTAACAACATAAACAATAATTAGTGGTTTGTGTAGGAAAAAACACCTTACTGAAAAACTCATCTAACTGAATAATAGTGTTAATGCTTACCAAATGTCCTTTGTGAAGCTGTTAATTATATACTGCACATAAAACATTAGGGGATACTTCAAAATGAAATCTCCCATAATGAAACATCCACTAATTTTTGTGAGCGGTGTATATATGTGTCTGTGGAGATCTAGTGGTTAAGGTACTGGACTATGAACCAAAAGGTCCAGGATTCAAATCCCACAGTTGGGTCCCTGAGCAAGGCCCTTATCCCATAATTGCTTGGATTGTAAGACTGTATTAATTGTAAGTTTCTCTGGATAAAGGACATCTGCTACATGACATAATGTAAATGACGTAAATGTATTGTTTGTACCCTGTTTACAGACACTGTGTGATTTCAGAGCACCTCATAATCCTCTACTTATTATTCCTACACTTTATACTAGAAAACTCCCACATCTTATGTAATAGCTTGGCTCTTCAAGACAGTGTAAATTCCTCTTCCTGAAACAGTATTGGCATTATGTCACTGGAAAAGCTGTATCTCCGTTGTCTGTGCGGGGGAAACGCAGTCTTGCTCTAGCCTTAAAGGGCAGATGGAGTGACAGAGGGCAGACACCTCAGGTCATGGCTGATCTAGGACACTTAGACGTCTGGTAACAAACCCAGCCAAAATGATCTTGAAATCTCTGGTATAAGAGAGGCTACAGAAAAGCACATTATCTTGTTTCAGAGGGCAGCATGAGGATGAATACAAATTTCCTTAAGCAGATCAAATGATTGTAGGTCTGTGAATGTGATAAGGATGGACAGGAGGCCCCTAAGAGTACAACAGAATACATCATATAACATTAGATAAAAAAGGCAATGATGTCGTCAAATAATAACAGATCATACAAATGTGTGGAAAGCACTGGTTAAATTATGCATTATGATGATTTTCTACATGAAAAGAATGAACTTCTGTAGTGTTGTAATCTGCTAGATCCAACTCCAAGTCGAGACAAAGACAACACCAAAAGCAGATTAAGTTTTTTGTCCTTAATATAAAAATAAACATAAGAAAATGGTGAAAAAATTCAAACAAAAGTTTGTACTTGACTGATATAATATAATATAATATATAGTACTTTTAATAAATGATATTATATTTTATCATATAAATTGCATAATTTAATATTAAATAATATATAGGCTAAAATTATTAAGGTATTACTGTATTATAGTTTTAGTTATGCAATGTAACTTTTGGAGGCAAATGATTGTTCGTTTCTGTTTCTTTTCTCCTGTCAAAATCAGAAGCCACAGCATAAAGTCAGCTGAATATAACCAACAGCATCTATTCTTATCCATATCCAGTTTTATGACTATATGTGAAAGCATAATTATAATAATTCCAGATTTTGACGAGATGGTAAAGTAAAGCAAGCAGGTGAAAATGCACATTTGAAGTCTTATTAATGTCCAATTAGTCAAAATAAAATGCGTTCACTGATTAAGTACTGAACAAGAAGAGCAAGAACTTGTTGGTAAATCTGAGAACTGCTTTTATTTAGACATGCAAAGAAAGGAACAGCTTAATCTGATTGAAAAGATTACAGATACAGATACCTCAGACATATGGATTAGACTCACCTGGTATTAAGAACAATTTCTGAGTCCACTTACCAAAAGTCATAAAAACAAGACAGAATGGTGACAGAGACCACACGTTTATGATCTGGAGACTGAGATATAATTACAGGTGTTAGAGTTGCGCATGTGTACAATTTGCATACAGTCTGTATTAAAGGTTACAGTTAGTGCACTCATACCTGTATTTGCAACTCAACCGAATTTGTCCCTACTAATCAATCAAACAAATTTCGAGACAACAATAACCTAATTAGTCTGCGGGATGCACGTGCGAGTTAATTGTTTTGAAATTAGGATGAAATATTCAGACCTCCTGTATAACTGCACAGCACATGAGCACAGTATGGAGCAGCTGATTACTGATTACCTTACGCAACCCATTTTCACTGCTTCCTTTCTGATAACAAGCCCGCTGGAAGGGAAACAGAGGAGGGGCTTGGTGCTGCATTTCCACGGGTGACTCCACCTTCATTTGGGACTGGTAACAGTAATTCAGTAACAGCATGGGGCAGGACTCTGATTGCTCGACAATCAGCCGCTAAGCAGTGAAGTGTGTAACAGATCATGTAACGCGTCCTAACTGTACTCGCTCCTGACATGGAACAGAAGGTCTCCTCTCTCCCATTCTCTATCGAACTCTCTACTCTCTATCCCTGTCTCTTTCTGTTTTACGTTTCCCCTTTTCCCCTTTTTACTTTTTCCTCTCTCTCCCTCTCCCTCTCTCTCCCTCTCTCTCGCGCCCTCTCTCTTTCTCTCTGTCTCTCTCTCTCGCTCTGCTTGTGTCTCGACTGCCAGGGGCTCTAATCTGATAAAAGAAGCCGAGAGGTGCGATAAGGCTGAGCCCCGAGCACCAGGCCCCCCTCGCCGGAGCATTTAGTATGCATAGACCTCAGCTATCTGCTCCACTGCACCTTGACTCCCACTGATCAGGCTGGCTGACAACAGCACCTCCACCCCCTCTGCCCCTTCCGCCCCCTCCACAGGCAGTCTCAACAGCACCCCTTTGCCCTGAAGAAGTATTGGGAGGGACAGAAATGCAAGGGCATGGGGCAGTAAGCCCATCTCCTCTCGCTAAAGCTGCTAATCTTTACTGCCCCATTTTCACTGACTCAGTGTTGATGCTGATGCAGGAGCAGGTGTTTGTCCAGGCAACCAGCCAACTTTTTAGAAACGGTACCACCTTTAGACAGGTTTTGTATTTAGATCAGATTGTAACAAAAATCATTAGAAATCAAATTCTATACACATAAAATCAGATTATAGACTAAAATGGATTCTGGCATAGCAATAATATTATTAGCTGGCAGATTGCTAGTAGTGTAGTATAAAGGTTGTGTTAGAGTGGTTAATATGCTGTTACAGCTCCACGGACTTGGGTTCAAATCCAGGCCTGGCTGCTCCGTGCTCACTGGCATGTCATAAGTATCAGAGTGTAAAATCTTTTTTCCTTGCTTGTTCCTCCTAGCTTTGCCTTGGACTAAACAGGTATATTAAGTGAATGAATGAATCATCCCATCATAACTTGTAGGAAACACACATTTTAAGAGGGCAGATTTACTGTATGTGATCTAAAAATAACTTTTCCAAACTTTTAAGTCTTAAACTAACCCACCAAAACACATAATTAGTGCTTTATTAAGTGGAAAAAGAGCAGAAACAGACTAGTAGGGAATTGTGAGTGTGCTTAACTTAACCTATTATCTATCCTAACCAACACTATGGACACCTAACCATCAATGTATAGTTTTTTTTTACAATTTAATTTTACTGAATTTTTTTGAACACACATTTACAGTAGTTGATTTTAGTTTGTTATACAATGAAACAGCAAAAGTAGCAATATAGCCTAGTAGTGGACATTCATGCATTCGTTCACATTCTTATCCCCTTAATCCTTTACAGGGTTGCGAGAAAGCCAGTGCTTAGTCAACAGCACGGGGGCAAGGCAGGAACAACATTAAACAAGGTGCCAACACACTCCCATACCAGGGAGACTTCAGTATAATAAATAAACATAAAGCATGCCTTTGGTCTGTGCTCTTGTTCTGATTGAGGTGACAGTGCCACCCACCGATCCACTGTGTCACTCGTATATGATAATGCTAAAATTAAATCTATGGCTCCATTCAAAATGGCACACTACGCTAGTATGTACTGCATACTGCTTACCATCCCCTGTATGTTATATGCAGTACAGCAAAGTCTGTTATACAGTGTAGTTGTTATAAGGTTATTTATTCATATAGATCATGTAACAAGAATAGATGGTAATTAAACTATTTCTTCTTCTTTGATTAAAAAAAAATCTTAATCTGGTTTTGGTCACTGCTGGTCCTGGTTTTAACTCGAACTGAAAAAAGTCTTGCTTTTGACGTGATCTTGACTACAACACTTTTTAGCAGCACTTCTTAGACTGAGTGGTCATACAAATGCAACAACAACAAAAACAAGTTTACTTATTTTTCAGTTTGTTTTATTTTTTATCAACAATTAACTGTAGTACAAACAGGGAAATTGTGGCACATTCACAACATAAATGAACATAAATTCTTTCTCTGAACATAAGGGATTGCTTTGTGATAATCAAGAGGAAACTAGAATCAATGATGGCATATATTTTGTCATAATAACAATGCCATATGTTTTACCAAGGTCACCATGAAAATCACGTGTGTGTGTTCTAAGCTAGTGACGCCTGTTGATTAAAGTTTGGGCTAAATTTCCCTAACATCCATTCTTTCACTTGTATTTCTCTTTCCTCTCTATTCTCTCTTTCCAAATATCTCTGGTCACCCCCTGGTCCCTGGCTGCCACTCACCCAGGAGCTGCGATAATGGTTGTGGGAGAGCCAGAAGCAGCTATCTTCCTCTACTGCTGCTGAAATGGGATTTGGACTGGGAGCTCAGGCAGAGACACTTATTACAGATCAGGGGCTTGAAGAGCTGCACTGGGCTGAGAGATGCCCATGAACACTGAGACGTTTGTTAGTTTTCACACTAACAATGGCAGATAAGACAAAAGCGCTTGTTTGCCATCACTCTCTCTCTCTCACAGCAGCCTGCTAAGAGTGCTCTGTTATCTGATGAGCCGTGATCACCTGCATAGACACACACACACACACACATATGTCTACATAAGTCCAGTCCTTTTCTTTGACCTCGTCCTCATCTCTCAGCATGCAGTGTGTGCTCCTAGAGAGAGAAACCGGCTTGTTTTGTGGCCCTGTAATTTTTTCCCCTCTCTGTTTTGCTCCCATTGGAGTGCTCTTCTGGCTTATTTTCCTTTATTTTTATCGTTCCATCTGGCTGCTAGTCACACATTAATCTAAATTCCAAACAGGGCTCTGCCAGTGGCGTTATCAACTCAAAGTTGATGTGAGCACCGGTCCAGGAGAGGGGACAGAGAGAGAGAGAGAGAGATAGAGAGAGAGAAACAACGCACACCACCATAAATTGATGCACGGGAAGAGAGGTGGAGAGAGCATGAAAGGGGAGAACATACATTAGAGAATGTGAGTGTATTTGTGTATGCATGTTCTACATTGTGCCTGCATGCAAAAGTCTTAAGCATGACTTTAGTCTTACAAGTTGCTAAGATCTTCTTAGTAGACCCGTGCATGATTATGGTTATGCAGTAGCCTTCAATAATAGACTTCAATAATAATAATATTTATTGATTGTTTTACAAATACTTACTATCAGCATACATCTTCTTGGATAGACAAATATATGTATTAAGTAAGACCTATTTTAAGCTCTGCTGTCATTATTGCATCACAACATGATTTATGATTTATGATTTATCTTACAAATCATAATACATTATACAAGGGAAAAAATATTGTAATGATGGGTGTTTGCAGCCATAAACAGCAGGCTACCTCAATAGCCAATAAACACTGTGAATCCAAAAGTCCATAATTCATGCATGTGTTTAAGTATCAACCTTACTGGAACTTGCTTGCTTGTTAGCTCATGTTTGGAGTAGAATCTGTTCTCTCTCACCTTGAAGGGTTCAAATTCACCCATAGAGTCTTCATTTCATGTCTGATCTCCGTATGGCTGTAAACCTCTTTATCATATTTTTTTTGGCTCGAACAAAGTGTGTGTGTGTGTGTGTGTGTGTGTGTGTGTGTGTGTGTGTGTGTGTGTGAGAGAGAGAGAGCGAGAGCGAGAGAAAGAGAGTGCTAGAGTGAGCGAGTGACTGAGCGAGCATGAGAGAGAGAGCGCGAGAGAGAGAGTGTGAGAGAGAGTGAGAATGAGCGCGAGAGTAAAATGAGCAGCAAGAGATGGCGGTAGAAAGGACAAACTTCCTAAAACCTATAAAAAAGAAACTTTATCTGCTTTTGTACCAAACAGTTCTAGAAATAAATTAGGCCATTCTGAGCTTCCCTGAGAACTACATTCATTCCTGTGTGTTTTTTAGCTAGAACATCTGTTTTTTATATTTAAAAATGCCATTTCTGACTTGAAGTCACTGTACCAAAAAAGAATCTGTACCAATTACTATACACTTGCTCCACTATGTCTGGGCCAGTCGCCATACTCTTACCTGTGGACCGCAAACTCATGTCCTCATGTCCTCATGTCCTCATGTTCAACCATTCCCAAGTTCCTGTAGTGTAAGTGTATGCAAAAGGGGCCACTTTCTCCAGCAGTTCTTAGAACGATGAAAACAACTGAGTTCCTCCAGAACGATGGCACCTTTTGAGAGGATCCAGGTCTAAATGGGGAGCCCATCTATCTCTAAGTGAGGACTACAAGATTAAGTTATTGAGTTCTTGGCTTGCTGATAATTAAGAAAGTCATATATTGAATAGGAGTATTGAGAAAATAAACCAGCTTTAGTTGATTTTGAAAGACCTTGTTCCTGAGCAAGACGATTAAGAACATAGCATGATAAAGTA
The DNA here is from genome assembly GCA_033117975.1 of Parotocinclus spilosoma. Lineage (NCBI taxonomy): Eukaryota > Metazoa > Chordata > Actinopteri > Siluriformes > Loricariidae > Parotocinclus > Parotocinclus spilosoma. The sequence goes on along the minus strand of JAVSBV010000049.1, from coordinate 1,743,434 downwards.
TGTTACAGACCTCCTCTGACCACAGGAGCACAGAATATGAGTGCCACAATGGGGGAAGTTCACTGGAATCTCCTGATTATAGAGTGAGAGACCCTGGCAACTTCTGGCATTGGGGTGCCTGATTCAGCATGTCAAATAAGACCTCCTCTTCTCTGCACGCACCGGTCCTGTGCACACTGCGTTTCATTTCACACTCGTTTTGCAAAGAAAAAACAGCAGATTCAACAGCGCTTTCCATTAACCCCATTGTTGCCACCCCTTCTGGCATGTCAACAATTTTTTGTTTGTTTGTTTTAATTCTTTCCACTCTTTGGCCAGAGTGGGAATAATTAGGGCTGTATTGAAAACTAATAATGTTATGGATTAATGTGTGAGAACTTGACAGAAGAACATCATTGAGTGAGACAAATCCATGATATAAATTGGCAGACAAAGCACGAGGCAGTCAATACGGATTACTGCTAAGCCTCTCCTCTTTGTCGGCGTTTGGACTGGCATCGATAGGCTCTCACAGGTCTGCACAGCCACGCTCTGCCAGGCGATGGGTTCAGGGATGGGGAGGTGGCTCGGGTGTGGGGGTCCCGGGCATCATGCCACATTGTCCCCACCCCCATCCGGCATGCCGGCATCGAGCCCAGGCACTGTACTGGCACAGTCATAGCACACGCACAGCTGGGCAAACACTCCAACCAGTGACAAAATAAACACCTCAGAAAGAGAGGTAATGCAAGAACATCTGCAAATCGTAAAACTAAGAAAGTGTCGTACTCAGGTTATAATTTAGGTAAAACAAAGAGTGAAATATGTGGAAAAACATATCAAAATGTCAAATTATTAGTAAAACCAACTAGAGCAATGTCATCACATTTTGTTCGGTTTTGGAGGAACAAAATCAGAAGAACCATAGACAAATGCTAATTCTGCCCCAAGCCTAACTTTATTTAAATAATGTGAATGAATATGAATTTTCAAGGAACAGATCAGACCAAAAACACATTTATCTAATTTGTTGATTAAAGGCATTTTTAGTATAAAGTATCATAACAACTAAATTTCATCACACAAAGTACTGTAAAACTACAAATACATTCTCCTGGCCTGCAAATATACTAAAAGTTAATACTTTTCCAGTTCATTAATTCCATCATTCATTCAGTTTCATACCTGCTTAATCCAGCTTTGGGCCACAGGGAAGCAGGGCATAATTGAAAGGCAAGAGATAACATTGGATGGGGCACAAATCCATGTCAGGGCGCATGCACACACACAAACACACACACACACACACACGCTTAATCGCACTTTAGAGGTGCCGACTGACCTCGTGTGTTAGCACCCAGAGAAAAGACAGAGAAACTATGCAAACTCCACACAGAAAGATTCTGGGCCAGAAATCATACCATATAATTATATCATTTTATATTCACATTTTATATTCACATTTTATTATATTCTTCATAATACTGTGTTGACTTTATTATAGTGTATATTAAAAAACATTACATAGTGTTTATTAGGCAAATATGCATGGGGTCATTCTTTTACTGTATTCTCAACAGCCATTGACAAAGTCTCTTAAAAACAAGTGGCCTAGTTCAAAATATACAAAAATCATTAACAACAATAATAATAAAATAAGTTCCAATCAGGGATTTTTTATGTTTCTGTATACGAGTTAAGTTCCATCTTCTCACAGCTCCTACCTGGTACTTTTCTTAAATTGCCATTTTATCAGGTTAATTTACAACACAGGACTGTCAATGACACTTAATTGTATTTAAAATAGAAAATAAATGAATGGATGGATCTGCGATAAAAGAGCACTTTGTTGATAACTCTAACCCAACTGAAATTATCAGTGGAATTTTATATTTAGACTTTTATATAATATAATATTATATTATATTACCAATGGAAACAAACCAGTGGAACATGACAAGCATCAGACCTGTGTTGCTTGCTCCCCACTTATTGGTTTATAGTTATCCAGTGAGTGGACTGCTTGTGCATAAACGATAATAGGCAATCCCATACAGGAGACAGGAGTAATCAGTGTAAGGGGAATACACTGTCATATTTTACAATAAAAGTAGGCAAAAACACTGTATCAGATGTTCTTGCCATTCTGCTTATGGATTGATGCTCCATCTGGTAATTAAAAGTAATTAAACTCATTTTTACTAATCAAAAAAATTCCAAAATGAAATATCCCCTACTTTTTGTGAGCAGTGCAATAATGACACTTCTAAACATATCCTCAGGAGACAACAGGGTTCTTGAGGACTACAGTTAGGGAAGAGGAGTCTGTGATGGGTCAGTTTTTTTAATTATTAGAATTATTTATCCAGTGTTTATATTAATTAATTTGATTAATCAAATTCATCATCTAAACACAATTTAGTAATAAATATTGCCATGGCATAGTGTTTCTTTGAATTTTTGTTTGAAATTTCTTTCAGTAGGGCAGCACAGTGGCTTGGTGGGTAGCACCACCGCTGTCTCACAGCAAGAAGGTCCCGGGTTCAATCCCAGGGTGGAGAGGCCTGGGTCCTTTCTGTGTGGGGTCTGCATGTACTCCTCGTATCTGTGTGGGTTCACTCCGGGTACTCCGGTTTTCCCACAGTCCAAAGACATGCGTGTTAGGTTAATTGGTGTCTCTATAAGTGGCCCTTTGTGTGTGCATGGCTGTGTGTGTGTGTGCCCTTCGATGCATTGGTGCCTTGTCTAGGGTTGTTTCTGCCCTTGCGCCTAGAGTTGCCTGCCCTCGACCCCTTGTGGATTAAGTGGAGGAGAAAGAATGAATGAATGAATGAATGTTTTTCAGTAATGCTAATTAAACACTATTAACTCACATTTTCACATTCACTGACAGAAAAATATAATGCTTTTACCACGTTACTTATCTGTAAATGAACTAACCCAACCCTCAGATCGACCCTTCTTTTTATCTTCTTACTGAAGAAAGCACGTATGCCATTTATCTTCTGCATTCACGTTTAGTAAGGAGACCTAGCTGATACTTCAGCATAACTATTAATGTGACAGCATATGTAAAGCGCAGATGTTAAAAGTCATTTTCAGGGCTGAAATCTCTGAATGACCACAATTAACAATGCTCCTGGCTTAGACTGAAGTCAAGATAAGTCTGTTATTAAACAATCATATTAATGAAAGAACAATATGAAAACATTTAGTACAGTACAATAAAGTAATTTTATGTATATTTTTTATCAAACTTAATAAAAGATTTGATAAAAGATTGGTAAGATTTGACTAGTCATAGATTCATGGTCTGGCTCCAGAGTATCTTGGTGAACTTATTAAGCATTATAACCCAGCACGTTCACTTGGTTCACAGGAGGCAGGGTTACTTATAGCTCCTAGAATTAAAAAGATCACGGCTGGTGGAAGAGCATTTTCTTATAAAGCTCCACAGCTTTGGAATAGTCTTCCTG
>JAVSBV010000049.1:1721102-1737905 GCA_033117975.1 Parotocinclus spilosoma | reverse complement strand
GTAGTGTTCTCTCTCTCTCTCTCTCTCTCTCTCTCTCTCTCTTTCTCTCTTTCTCTCTCACACACAGAGCCTCTGTTTTGGACCTTTAAAGAAAAAGCTGCACTGACATGACAGGCAGTTCCTCTTTGATGGATTTATTAGCGCTCACTAGGTACCTTTAAAGTCAGCAGTGAAGGGGCCACGGTGCCCTGTGCGACATCCTGCATTACCTTTCACCCACCCACACATACAAACACATGAACACTCATACTATTTCTCTGACTTACTGACTTTTATCTATATACAACTGTTGTCAATATCTATTTACTAATTGGACTCTAGTAAGTATGTACTGACTACTCCCCAGTTTGGTGCAAAGAAGTCTAGATGAGAGTGCACGAAATGAATTTTAAGGACATGTTACAGCCAACAGTCTACCTGCCCATATGCCCAAATCCTGTGTAGTTCTTTTTATGCCTGAAGGAGATTTTCCACCATTCCACCAGATTTTCCACTCTTCATCTTGCAGAAGTGCACAAATCTGAGGACCAGTAAAGACTCCTTTCTTTATCTTTGTTTCACTGAACTTTGGAAATTTACAAAAATTGGAATACTTCTCCATTTTTGTCCAACAGTAAAAATGCTGGCTGGGTGACTAAGGGAATATGTAGTACTTATACAGAGTTGTGTGATGCATGTTTAATTAGGGTTGCATCATCTAGCTTTCATTTGTCATAAAGAGATGATGCAATATTGATGATGCAATCTTTACCTAGACTTGTAACAGAGACTTTGAGAAATATCTACGCTCCCCTGTGTTATAAAAATTAGAGCAAATTTCACAATGTAAATATTATTTTTGTTTTCAGCACCTCAAAATTATTTAAGTTGAACTTTTCCATGCCTGAATCAATTTGGCCGTAGACAAGTATTATGTGTGTTTCTGTAAATTAGGACCCTAGATTAATGTCTAACGAACGTTACTTACCTTACCATACTAAGTAGTAATGTAGACGCAAAGTGCAGTTAGCCTTTTGTTAAAATGCAGTGTGGAATTAGTTTTCTCAGATAAACCCTATGGGAGAAAACAAATTGAAGAATACCAATAAAGTGTTTCGATCTTGGTTATTAATAGCACAACTTTTGTCACTATATATTGCAATATATAAACAATTGTATACAAACGTACAAATTGTTAAAAGTAATATGTAATAATTATATATGCAAAATAACTTTCTATGCTTAGAGGTGACATGATAGAAGCTGTGTGCAGATTCTATTCTTCATGTCAAGAAATACTTTTGTTCAAAGGCTGCCTAGTGTGTGTGCGGGCGCGCGCGCGTGCGTGCGTGTGTGTGTGTATATATACTGTATATTATACAGACTAATTTGACCTAAACTGGCTTATTTGTAACCTTTTCCATCACAAATCCCTGTAATATAAATCATTGATTACATTAATTGAAATTTTTACATGTATGTTATATGTACATTTATACTGTAGAGAATAAAGGGCATAGTAACTTAGACTAAGCTGACCCTGCATCTGTGCTCAATTCTGCTAGCTGCTTCCAGCACTGAAGTCTGTCTGGTTCCATTTGTGTGCATGCGCAGACTAAGAAAATCAATTGAAATCAGAGTAAGAGTATACATGCGCTGAGACATCCAGTAACCAGTAGCTCTCTTGATCAGATTTTTTAATCTGATTTCCGGTCCATAGTTCGATCTAAGAAATCTAAGCATGCTGTTTACATTCTTCTATCTGTAGGATCGTTTTATTTAGAACTTTTAGCCATGCAATCTATTCTAAATTGACACATTCTTTATGTATTTTATATAAACGTTTAGCTGGGTTGGCATGGTGGCTCAGCAGATAGCACTGTTGACTCACAGAGAGAAAGTCCTGGGCTCAATCCCAGGTGAAGACGTCTGGGTCCTGTCTTTGTGGAGGCTTTCCCATCTCTATTGAGTTTACTCTGGGTACTCAGTTTTCCTGCCACAGTTCAAAGACATGCTTTAGGTTAATCAGTTATGTTAAAAAGTGACCATAGTGTGTTTATGAGTGTGCAAGTGTGTGTGTGTCCTATGATGGATTGTTGCCCTGCTTAGGATTGTTCCTGCTTAGCGCCCTATGCAGCTAGCTAGGCACCAGCTTTCTTATGAGCCTGATAAGGATTAAGCAAACAAGAAAGTGAATGTATGAGTGAGTGAGTGAATAAATGAATGAATGTTTAGTTCAGTGCGTAAATGGTTTTCAAACTATTTCTGCAGTTCAGGACAGGATGCTCCATTGAGCCCTCCCACTTTTTATTGAACAAAACTAAATCTAAACGCAAATCAAAAGTGACAACTCATCCTTCAAATGAAAGTGACAAATCCCCTTTAGAAGGAGAAATTATTACAAGTGACATGCATTATGTATCTTATTTTTTCTGAGTAACAGCATTCATTGCTTTTATCATTTGCTCATCCAAGCAAAATGGAGTCAACAGTAACAGACACTTCTTTAACAGTCATGGTAAAATGTCATGTTATTTTGCTACAGCTTTTTAAAAATATTTTATATTTTCTTTCAACGCTGCAGCCACGTCCTTCTGTGGCCATGTTTGGCTAAAATGTTCCTCAAAAATGGACCAGTTTCTAATTTTATTTTGATGAGTTGGAAGTACATACAAGTCACATGAATTCTGATCACAGCATTCTCAAGCCATGTATTAGATATGGCTTAGGTTAGATCTGAAATGATCAGATGTGCGTGTCTGAACAGTTTGGAATAAATCTGTATCCCATTAAGACACAAGATCAGAATTGTGCCAATTTAGCCAGGAAGTACAGTTTGACGGTATCTGACTGAACTCGTACAGTGACAAAGGGATCCTCTATAATGATTTAGCAACCTAGAGGAGGTTGAGGGTAGAGCTTCGGGGCAGCTAGTCTTGCTCTTACCTGGGTGGCACAGCATTGGGGCCAGGCTAAGCCCTTCTCTACTCGCCTGAGAGGACCGGCAAGGCTTGGCCAGGCATGCTGCGGAGCCTGCTGACAGCCTGCCTGCTGAACCATCTGACACACATTCACACCTTTCCCTGCTGGGCACGATGGGCCTCTGCCACCCCGCCTAGCCCCGCAGCACAGTGTGAGCTGCTTTCTCTCACAATGCCATGCTGTTTGTGCATGTTTGCATGTTTGTCTTAGCATGCATGTGTATTTGCTTGTTGTGTTTGCGCCTGTGTGTGCTCCAGGCTGACATGTGTTCAAAGTCTGTCCTCACTTTACACACTGACATGGAAGCTAATGAAAAGATCTGCGTTTCTCCATATGCACCGAGGTTTTCACTCTGCTGTGCTAGTGATGAGGTCGTGTAGAGCTCAGGAACTCTGACATATAGGTTACCAGCTTGGCTGGTCTTATCTTAGTGTCCCTCTTTCATTCCTTCTACCAACTGGGAATCACCTAGGCTTGCCAGCCATTTCACTGACGTGGCAACAGTCTGCCTGCCCATATGCCCAAAAACTTAGCAGCATTCAATCAGATCAGTATAGCAGTCGACCCATTTCCAGTCCTAATGACAAGACAACGATATTTGAATTGTTTATTTATTCCAGAGAGCAGACGTCCCCCCTCTGTACCCTTGCACGTATTGTTATTGTTCAGGCAAGCCTCAGGTTTGAGATATGCTAAATAAGCTCTTGTTATCAAATAAAATCGTTCGGATTAAACGCTTTCCAGCGCTGTAAATCCCTCTATGTGTTCTCCTTCCTATCTACCCTTCTACCACGTCTAGCTCTCTCTCACTCTCTCCCCCCTTGTACCCACCCTCTCCATCTCCTTCCTTGCCTCATCTTCTCCTTCCCTGTCTGGCCGGGTCTTCTAATCTCTTGTGCTTGGGCAGTGTGGCACACACTGGCCCCTCATAGGCCCACAGATGCCTCCTGTCCACAGGGGCGCTTCCTGCGCAGATGTGCCACAGGGCAGATACGGTGCAGGGAGCCGCGCAAGCGTGCCAGTCTGAGCCGGGGGCCGTGTCCCTCTCCCGACGCCACCCAAACGGTAGCAGGCCAGATGCTGCTTCGCATTACCGTCCGTGTCCTATCTGCGATGTCCTCCAGCACGTGTCTGCTTTCCGCTGACTCAATCGGATTTTGATAGTTGTACTTTTCCCAGTCGCTGGCATCTCTTAATCAATGTTAATTGGCCCCGATTAGCATATGTTAATTAATGATATTTACTTCAAATTAAAGGTATGAATTGTCCCAGAGGGTTTCCTGTTCATCTAATTAGAACCAATTAGCTGCAATTAACACGTGTAAATGAGATGCTATTGAGTCCAAAACAAACAGTGTGTAGCCTGCCCGATTCCCATGCAGTTTAACCTGGGCTGTGTGTGTGGTGGAGTGGCGTGAGCCTTTCATGGCACACACAAACACACACATGTACACACACACAGACACACACGCGCATACACACACTAGCTGTTAAAAAGAGGGCAGGCTGGCAGATCCACCGCCAGGATTTTGAGCTCTACCATCTGACACTTCTTAGCAGATTGTCGTTGTTTCCATAGCATTTCACAAAGGATGGATCATGTAACGCTCAGCACGCCATGCTGCTTGGCCTATATTCATGTACTTGGAGGTTTTTTGGATCTATAACCTCAGGAGAAATTACGTCTCAATTTTTGTAATCATTCAAATGCAGCCTAGTTCATTTTTTTTGTATCAGGACTTAGCGATTGTGTTCAGCACAGCCCGTGATTGCTGATTGTTGTGTTCAGCTGAAATTGGCTGGAAAATACATTATCTTTACACTCCGTAAACAAGCAATTATGTACTATCCAAGAGTAATTTGACGGAAATGTGTATCAAAGAAAAACATGCATCCTATTCTCATTTGGAGAAAAAGGCATTTTCAACTAAGAGGCTTTGAAGACCCAATAGTCAAAGGGGCATTCAGTAACTTAAACACACCTCAGTCTGTATAGGTGGAGATTATTTCATTTGATTTTTACCCCTGAAGACGTTGGCAAGGCTTTTGAATAAAGCTTGAGAACAGTTTCTAATCTTAAGTTTGCAGTTTTGCTGGGTGTCGACAGCAATCTGGCCTTGCATGGTCTGCATTAGTCTCCAGGTTTGACAGTGGAAATAGAGAGTGCCTCAGATACTTACCGTTGTAACAATCGGGGGGTTTCTGAGCTCAGCGGCAGGGGGAGAAGCCACATTGTTCGGCGATAAGAGAAAAGGCAATCCGATGGGCTGAACAAATCTTGAAGCGGCATTATGAGATGGTAAACACGCTGGAGGGTAAGAGGCAGCAGATTTGCTGTTTCCTATTTTGGTGACTTGCTGTATTTGGAGAGGAGCACAAAGGGTGGAGGGGTACAGTTCAGAGGCAGCGAGAAGAAGTGCCCCACTAAGGAAGAAGCAAAGACTTAAGAAGGAGGAGGAATTAACAGACAAGGGCAAAAGCTCTTCAATAGAAAATTCAGCCATAACATAAACTGCTCAAGGTTTCTGGCTTCTTACTTTTTATTTATTTCTCCCACTTTATATCCTTCTCATATTTAGGATGTACACAGATAATATATTTATCTTAATAGTCTTATTAAATGTTTTTAATACTATGGATATGATTTGTATCTTAAGTATATGACATGATCTACTTAATATTTGCATGTACAGAACTGTACCAAAGTCTTAGGTCGCCATTATATTAAATATTCAAATATACTGTTGTTTTAGCAACTGTGTAATATAGTAATTATATATCATTATTTCTTGATCTAGTTTATTATAATACAACCAGAAAATACAGGATGCAGTAAAAATAAAAAATTTAAAGGCTAAAGTGTTATGTATTTAGTGTGATCTCCATTTACACTTGAACAATAGCAGTATTTGCATTCCAAGTTGACCCTTCTACAGTCTGAAGAAGACCAAACAGGACTGGTCTTTATGGAAGAAAACAGATAAGGAACCATTTTTTGGAAAGGGAACAGGGTGAAAAAGATAGGCTAAAGCTCACAAGGATATGTCATATGTGGTCATTATATCAATGTTAAAAAACAAATCTAATGGCACATTCAGTCACAGTACTTAATGTTTTATAATTTCCCGGAGTAAACCCACGAGACACAGGGATCACACAGTCAGCTCCACCCTGGGATTGAACACGGGACCTTCTTTCCGTGAGGCAGAGGTGCTACTCACCGAACCACCGTGCTGCCCTGTACAATAAATCTAATATGAAAATGCACTTACAATATATGCTACAATACCATCTGATCTAATAAACTGAACCATTCTAGATAAAAAAAGGTAATTGTTTTAATGTTTGTGACTTCCAAAGAACTGAGTCACACCACCTCAGAAGGTTAGTTATACAAACACTTTCCATATTTTTCTTAAATACAGACAAAAAAATAAAAGCATTAATAGCTCTTCGTTTTAGATTTGTCAAAAAATGTTTGTCTGTCTGTCTTATCTTTGTGTTAAATATAGTGTTCATACGTTCATATATTTGTATATTAAATAAATATGTGCATAAAGCCACAACCACTTTTGTTCACATAATTGTATTGCTTTTATGTTTATATTTAAATTTAATCTGTAAAGGTAGTAGAGTTCCTTTAAATCTGCAGGAATAAACAAAATAAGGCTTAATAAATAAACTATGGCATGGAAGCATAAGTCTTTCTGCTCATTTATTGAAATTGAAGTCAGTGTAGTGAATGCATGCCACTTTAATAAGTGACTTACAACAGTATGTCATTTTTCCATAATTACTTCAGCACATTGTTAACACAGTGTAAATTGTTCAAGTACTGATTTGTCTGTTGTGAATATTGAATAAGGTGCAACAACGTTTAAGCGCATAACTCTCTCAAGACAATTCTGCAAAAAAACAAAGCATCATTTGACTTTTTGTTCAGTAATACCAGCTTGTGTGTGTGGGTGAAGTATATATATCATTGTGGGAACCAAATGTACGCCCAAGGTAAGGAAGTTTTATTACCTTACGGGACACTTTGCTGATCAACCCAAGGAAAACTGCTTGTCTACAAAAACTGCAACCAGTATATTTGTTACTGAGGTTAAGGATAAATAAAGGTATTACAGTATAGTATAATAGAATAATAGTTTGCTAAAGTAATGATAGAAAGACAAACTTTTTTCTGTATATGTGCAAGAGAGAGAGAGGGAGAGAGATAAAGAGAGAGCATAAAGCCTAGACTCATTGCTAATGTTCTCCGTGTCTAAGCCTTAAGGAGACTGAACTCTCACCCGTCCCCCCCGCTGTTGAGCAGAGATAAAACTTTCCGCTTCCCTTTTTCCAGCTAAGAATTATGCCAGGAAGTCGATAACAGCAACACAATCAGCTTTTACCTAGAGGATTGGGCACAGGTGAATAGCATGTCCCGGCTCTCCACGCTGACACACAGACAGCGCTATACAGCACACCTGTGGGCCTGTGGAGAACCACTTCATCCTATTGTGAACACGACCAATGAGGAAAAAAATATCCTAACAAGGAGTCTTTTGTCTGTGCAGCACTACATGTTGAAGAGATATTTGTCTGCACCTGTGATCACTTTGAGCCTATCTTAATTATTTTCTCTTACACGAGGCAGTTCTCAACTGCGCTATCAGCAATCAATCATGGTTCGAATCTTGATGTCCTGTTCTTGGGCTTATGTGACTGTGGACTGACAATGACCCACCCAGTCCTCTATCTGTCTAACACAGCCAGAGTGGAAAATAAAACTGTGGCCCAGGAAGAAATAGTTTTAAGTCAAACCCAGTAAGTCTCTACAGAGCTGAGATGCAAATTTAAGAATAACAAATAGCACCATAAAGGGATTAAAGAACAGCAGGATCTGAGGCTTGTGCACCACCTGTCAATACATATCTGCCTTTGTTTGTTTCTGTTTTTGGGTTATATTTTACGATTTACAAAGATTGAATACATTATCACACCAATGATTTTCATAATCCACCCAGCTCTTATATTTAACACCGTCATATGACATTTCTTATTTCTAGAATCTAAAACCCATCTTTAATCCGGTTCTCCTCAAACCCTTTTATTTATTCAACACTTACACAGAACCTACATAGTGCATCTGTTAAAACTAAGCAAGCCACAGGAATATATTCAAAGTGATGGTTCCCCTGTGTACTTGATTCATGAAGCCTCTCAACATTTTCCTGCTAGAAACTGTATCTGCCTGTCCATCTATCTAAGAGAGATATACAGTTATCTGCGGGCTGAGGCGAGATTTATTTTGCACACTAATGCATACACATGAGGCGAGAAGCTCTCTAATGGCCGTCTATGCACTTTTGTGTGTTATGGGTGAAAGCAGGAATGAGTGTGATCAACCTGCGATGTGCTGATAAGAGGATTCCTGAAGGAGTGATTAGCATCAGGTTTGTCTTCCAGTACAGGGATTACATATAATTTATTAGAAAGCTGGTTTTACAGAAAATTGTGGTTGTTAATTCCTAACAGCCAGAAGACTGATGCAAGAGGAGCCACAATCTAAAAGCTAGGGGATATAATACAACACACTGCTATGTTATAATAGTTATCAATAGTTATTAGATAAAAATACTTTTTAACTAAGAGAGTATTGAATGTAAGATTAGGTATACAAACTAACAGTCTTTATTCTGTATTTAATCTATTTAATCTTTTATTTAGTCTCTGGCAGAGAAAGCAAAACACAAAGCATATATATATACTCACAATACAAAAAAATGTGTGATCTGTGACTGAAACAGCATGTAATGGTTCTGGGTTTTTCAATGGGTTTTTGTAATATTACTGGGGGTTTTGCCACTGCAGGTAGACCTGTTTGACCATATGCTTTGTTTCACCTGCAAACTCCGTTACTTCCCTTGCACTATGGCTTTTGGCATGTCAAATGCAATCCTTCCTTTTTTGCCAATCATTAACATCTGTTTTTGGATCCATTTGCCACACATTGATTGAGACATTTACTCCACTGTACCACCTCTTCTCAATCTATAAATCCCGTTACACATTCCACAGGTATTTATAACCTGATCAAGCCTGAAGAAGATCAAGGCGTGATTGATAGTGACCTTTTCTTACAGGTCACCGGACCTAAATGTTGTTACATATAGAGGACACATGATGACAGAGAAAGTAACAAATGCAGTAATGTTTGCAATATTGCAAAATCATGTTGGGATAACATGGATCATAAGATTTTGCACAACATGTGGACTCCATGCCATCTTAGTGTGATCTGGCCTTACACTTAAGCAATAAGAGCATGTGGTAAATCGAGATGCCAAGCTGACCATTCTACAGTCTGAAGAAACTGTATGGATACAAGAATGGTCTTTTTGGAATTGCAGCAACCAAGAGACCACTTTCTTGAAAAAGGACCATGGTGGAAAAGCTAATATATGTGTGGGGAACTGGCAAAAACAGGCACTTCTTGCCAGATCAGGCACAGAGCCAAGGCCAGTTAACACCAAAAAAATCAATACTCTTTTATAGGTGAGACCTTTGGATTTTTTTTTTTACAAAAATCTCACTTTTAAGAAATCACAGGTACTCTTCAACATCCCACAGGTAAACACCTGACTAGGCAAGAGCCTGTGTCTGATATATTAATGATAAAGTTAGATGCCCCCTTCATTTAATTCATGAAAATTCTTTTACTTCCCCCCAAAAATTTATTGTTATTCCAACTAAAAGTTTTTTTTTTATTTACGTTTAGAAAAAAACCCAACTAAGAAAAGCACAGAAAATTGACACAGTTCTCACCACTCCTGGTGAGAAAAATGAAAATTGAAAATGGGAAATTTGCCTTTCCTTTTGATCGTCATCTATTTAAATATGATAAAGGTATGCATGCTGAATGAATCAATTTCGTCCAAACAGCCAATCTAATGATGGTATGCACATCTCTAAAGTCATAACTTGGTCAGTTTTTATCCGATTTTAAAAATTATTTGGAGTTTGTAAAGCTCTATGTTTCTAGTTTTTAGATAAAACATTATGTCAATTTAGCATTTTTGTGAGACAAACCTGTTTTAATATAGTTTAAAGCTAAAGCTAAGTTTGGAATGAAGATCAGTGGAAAAGAGTATTATGGAGTAAAGAATGCAAGTTTCCAATCTATTTTTGAGTCAAAGCGTCAACACTGTGTTATATATATAGTCATTATAACGTGGCTTAATCAACTAATTTAATGGTGGCCAAACGCTTTTGCACAGTATTGCATTTCATTAAACATTTGTATCAGTAATAAAACCTCCGCCCCAGTTTGAATATCATTGCTGTGAGCCATCAAAAACAGAGAGCTGAGCACTGAAAGTTGATTGTTCTAAAACAAAGTTGACTAGAGATCCCAGAAATCCTTGGATTGATCCTGACCTCAGACTTCTATGTGGAGTTTGCAGGTTCTCAAAGTTTTCACACAAAGTATTTTAAGTTTATAATATAAAACGTTTTTTTTTAATTGCTCATCATTTAAAGTATTCTAGCTTATTCTTATAATCCAGACAGGTTTTCACCACAGCCACACACACACACACACACACACACACTTCTGTATGAATAGCATAAATATCTGGGTGTATGCTCCTTTAAAGTGGTGTGCTATTTAGTCCGAGGCCTGCTTCAATGCTATCAGCCATCTGGACCCACCAGACTCAGATAGGGGTGAAGGTGTGTGCCGTTCTCGTGGCCCTGACCGCCTGTCAGCATGCCATTTATAGCCGGCAGCCTCGGCCCTATCTGGCCAGAAACTCAAGGGTGTGAAGATGCCAGCAGCATGCTTCGCTGAAGACAAATCAGCCCCGTTCTCTCGTAAAACACGCTCAGGTCATGACCTCCTCACCTTTTCAACTTCTCACTACCGCAGAGACGCCTCCCCCCTCCCTGAGCATGGCTTCCCGCAGTGCGTACCTGATGGCTCGCTCAGGCACGCGCTCACAGGGGAAAAGGAACAGTAAGGCTGTCTCACTGGAGTCTGCTATACGCTGCTGTACGCAGAAAACTATTTGCATGCCCACCTTCTGTTTCATCTCTGTGGACTCAGCAGGTGACCAGGAATGGCTGCAGGCTGAGTAAAGCAGCCTAGTTATCGCAACATACACCATATAATGCAACAAATATCTACTCAAGTAGAACAGGAGATGGAACTCCATCTGCTTACGGTATTGCGGGAGGTCAGAAGAATATGTGTGTAAAACACGAGACTGTCTTATCATATACAAGTGGTATACAGAGCCTTATGGAAGAGCCCAGCATGCTGCTAATGGGAGTATGATCCAATATATTTCTTGTAAAAGCCTTGTACAGCATCTATAAGTAGCTACCTGTAATGAAACCATCAACCATGCAACTTTCTTATGGATCGGACCTTATTTCTCCTGTCATCCTTGTGGGCGATGGTGGCGGCTCAGTGGTTAACATCTTCACTACTAATTTGAAGAACTGCTTAGCACAAGCACTCAAAAACCAAGTTGCTCTTGATAAAGGCAAAGCATCCTGTATAACCCACACGCATATTAATCAGGGCCACAAAATGCTCACAGGATTTACTGGGTACAATCACAGATACACCCAGCAGGGTTCTGTAACTATACCACCTCACCTTTCTACTGTAAGCATAGTGATTCGTACCCAAATCTCCAAGTACCTGGACCTCCAAGCCGAAAGAGTTGTACTCAGGGGTAAATATATATGTTTTTTGACTTTTTTATGGTCGACTAACATTCATTGTCTGGGTTTTTATATAGGTGTGTGGCCTATATTACTGTACACAGAATATTAAAATAATCTACATGTTATATAGTGAGGGCTTTGATTAATATAGGGATGGCATGGATGCCCCATAAAATTACACAATATACGAATTAGGATGCACGAAACATCTGCAGAATTTTTTTTCCCCTTCTTTTTCATGTTAAGCAGTTGTTTATATGGCTACTGGTGCAAGGCTATTTAACCATAGTATCTGAGTTCAGTGCAGGTGCTTGCATCTGGATCAATCATTATACACTTGCGTCACTACATCTGGACTAGTCACCACGGCATTACATCACTTTGTAGTTTACGCACTTTCAAGTAGGAGCTAAAAAAAAGTCCCAATACACTGTGTTCTAAAATCTCTAAAACACACAAGAACGGGGCACAGTTCTAAAAATTATTTTTAAAAAGTTTCTCTGGCTCAAAAGCATATAATGTCACAACATTTTTGTGACAATTACAAATTATAATGTGATTATAATGTTATTTCTCAAAAGTACTTAGGATACATGTATTTAAGATAATTATGCATTTTCTAAAATGCTTTCTAGAATTCCCAAATTGTAAAAATTATACTATAGATCCTGTAACTTTGTAACCTGAAGTTAAATCGTCTGATCGTTAATCAGACACAGCAGTTCCATGGCTGAGTGTGCAATCTGATTAAAGCCCAAGACCACCAGCAAGAAGTGTACAGGAGTTCAGTTCATTCAACTTTACTCTGGCTCTGAATATTCAGTAATACGCAGTTGGGTAGTTTCAGTAGTGGTTGGAAAGTCTTATCAGGAACGGCTATGTCATTAACTGACAATCTCACTCAGCCCCTTTGATCACAGTGCAGGGCTAGCAATAGCCACTTTGCATGACATATCAGTCAGAGATCTGAGGAGCTGTGCATGACTACAAATCCAGGTGGATTGATTTGTCTTCTCGGTGAAATTTCCAGAGTACGTGCAAAGATGATTAGCCATTTTGAAACACAGACATTTGCCGTTTTTATGACCAGATTCAACAAAACAGTCTAAGTGCTTGGTTCATAGACTAATCATGCCAAAAAGCATGCTTCTACAGAGGCGCTTGTGAGTACTCTTTGCTCTATGAACACCAAGACATAAATTGTAGTGCCTCAGATATTGCTGATAAGTCTGCTACAGAAACAAACTGCACACTTAAAATAAAATGTTGCCTAGACAGATTTAATGAAGTGTAAATGATGGTATCTCTGTGGAGTGGACTAAAGTACATCACACCACTCGTACGGACTGGGATTGTTTTATAAGTCCAAAACATGATTAAGTTTTAATATTAAATCTAAAACATGTTGACTATGATGTATATTTGAGTTATCAGTTCCATTTACCATTTGTAGTTCTACAATTACAGACTGTAGTCCTTCTGTTTATCTACATATGTTATTAGTTCTCTTTAATCTGTTGTCCGGTGATCAGGACCACCACAGACCACCACCGGTCAGGTACTATTTGGGTGGTGAATAATGACACTCGTGGCGGAGTTGCTTTAGTGTGTGTTGTGCCGCCGGATTTTTTTAAAACACTGTGTTCACTCACTGTGCTATCTGTTGGACACATCTATGATAGTACTTCACCTTGCAGATATAAGGACAAATGTTGTTGCATAGTTTGTAAGTCATCCTCTAACGCCATCCATTAGTGTCTAGAGAATGCTGGTGGCCGGACATTTTTGGTAGATGGAATATTTTCAGTCCAAAAGGTGTAAAAGAACTATAGCAGCACTGCTATGTCTGATCCACTCATACCAGCACAGCACATACTAAAGTAAAGAGGATCAACAAAGTGCATTGAGAAACTGATGAACTACAGTCTGTAATTGTAGAAATACTAAGTGTTTCTATATGGTAAGTGGAACTAATCTAATGGACAGTGAGTGTAGAAACATGGAGATGTAACTAATAAAGTGATCGTCGAGTGTATATTTCATTTTTATCATTGTGTATCAGTAAGTTGTGCAGTAGTACAAAAGGAAATTATTATTACATTGTAGTATCTCATCAAGTACAGTTTGCAAACAGTCATCAGGGCAAATGTAACAGATTTCTGCATAAATGTGACCTAAACATCCTCAGATTTTCACACAAGTGCTAAAAGATGATAAAGAGAATTTAGTTAAACAAACAAGAGACAATTTAGTATGATTTATCATTTATTTACTAAAGAAAATGATAGCAATATCACGTTTGTAATTGGAAAATAAATGATTTTTTTCTTTCAGGACAGGTGTATATAGCAATAAATTCAACTAAACGTTTCAAGTAACTGTTGATTACAGTCTATTGGTTTAAGGCCAGAACTTTCCAAATATTATGTTATTTGAAAGTATTATATGGTAGAACCATTTGTGTAAGTCATTATGTCTCATTTTCCAATTAGATTAATTCACTAATAATTTGTCCTGTTACATTTTTTATTTAGAATCCATTGTTCATTGTGATACTAACACCACCATGCTTCACAAATGGGATAATGTTCTTATGCTGGAATCCAGGGTTTAACAGTCTTCAGACATAAAACTTCTCATTTACTCAAAAAGTTTCCTTTT
The DNA here is from genome assembly GCA_033117975.1 of Parotocinclus spilosoma. Taxonomy (NCBI): domain Eukaryota; kingdom Metazoa; phylum Chordata; class Actinopteri; order Siluriformes; family Loricariidae; genus Parotocinclus; species Parotocinclus spilosoma. The sequence continues at coordinate 1,723,562 of JAVSBV010000049.1, read as the reverse complement.
GGTTTGTACATTGTAAGCAGTTTTCTCTTTGCAACCTTGCAGTTTTTCATCTCGAATCATTTTACTCAATAAATAAATGCCCAAGTATAATCATTTTGTCTCAGTTGTGTGATTTGTATTCTTTTTTTTTCTACATTTCAGACTCAGTTGAAAACTCCTCCTGGTCAAGTAAGGCAAATCTAAACAAGACATATTTCTTCTACTTTTATCCAGGAGCAAGATCTGAGGACTTACAAAGCATCTATATCATCTGGTAAGGGGCTCAAACCTTTTCCCATGCCAGAATGCTCTTTACTTTCAAAGATCTACATCATAATTTAAGTTTGTATCCTGAGAAGAACCCTTTTCATTTAGCAAATCATCAAAACATATCAGTCACCAGACACTGATTTTATAACAATGTATGGATATGATTTTACAGGCTCTGTTAGCGAACCTAAATATTGCTGTGTGCATTATACTGTGTATAATCATGACAGCATTATTTGCAATGCTACACAAGCTTAATGGAAATATTGTCACAGAATGTACAGTGTGTGCTTATTTAAATACCTTCCTAGCACCTATAATGATATAGTTCTGCCATATTGCCCAGCTCTATACATAAACACATTTTGCAGTATATTATAATGCATGTCTTACTGAAGCCTACAGTAAAATAAGTACTTATTTATATTAAATGCGGACATACACCCATATGTTGCCTTTTATGATATTTAGGTATTATGATATGGTTTTGCCATATTGCAACTCTATGTACAAAACATAATTTGCAGTGGCTTTACTAGACCGTCTGACTGAAGTTCACAGTGAAATATGTTTATTTATAAGTAATTCTGGCACCAACCTAAATATTGTTATACATATAGGGCATTGTGAAACTATCCAGGTATCATTATATGACATTTTGCCCATCCTATGTAAAATAGAATTATATGTAGGGCATTCTAATGTAAGCCCAGATTTTATGGACCTGAAGCCCCCAGTGAAATACGTGCTTATTTATATGCGCTCATTCAGGTATAGCGTGGATTTCCAATTATTTTTTGATATTTCTCTCCAAAGCGGGGTTTGTGTGTTCTCCTTTTCTACGCTGTGGTTGCGTGCTGTTTTGACATACGGTGTAGTCCGATTAAAAGGGGCTTGGAAGTAAAAGGGGATAAGGGGATCCCCCATTTCTGCCTGTGTGCTCTGCCCTAAATTTCGGTCGTTCTCCCCCTCGGACGTGAGCCATGCGTGTGTTGCCTATGCATAAGCCATCCATTCATGCTGCCTGACACCTCACCGACATAAAAGCGCACGATGGACGGTAAAATATCTGTCTCCAGGCGAAAATAAAGCTTTGTCCCCGTCCTGATCTATGGGATATAAAACAAAGCCGCAGCTCTGTTGGTGGCTCTGCCGTATGCATTTATTTATTTATATATTTATTTATTTATCAAGCCGCGCGCAAAAGTCGATAAAGATGAATGGGTCAGGATCACTGGACTTTCGTGTCCCACCCACACTCCGTTGTAGGATCTACACCCGATTCTATCCACCAGTCCTATCCTTTTCTACCACAGTCTCCCTGGGAGAACTAGGTCAGCCTGTTTTAGACTGAAAACTATTATTCTGATTGGGTGTGGATTATGAGCGTACACCCTTTAGAAGCAGTTATTTGGCGTGTTTTCTCTGAGGGGGTTCAACAACAACAAAAAAATCAAGTATTTCAACTTCTTGATCAAAACTATTTTTGATGTGCACAAAAATGTTTGGTGCAAACTAGCAGGCTTGTTTGAATGGAAATGTTTTTCTTAAGAGCGTTTAAAAAGTCTAAGTGCGTTAAGGATGACCCAGCGTTTAAGAAACTGGACTAAAGAACACGGTATAGGGTTCACGTTTTCAGAATCACATTTTTCCTAGACCATACTCTCTGTAAAAATAAATACGTGGATAAATTTTGTTTGTTTGCTTGCTTGTTAGTGACAATGTCTATTTATGACAGGAGTATGGTTACATCCATGCAAGTCATACCCATTCGTCTCGTTCATACTGGGATCACTTCGAGCGACCAGTTAACCCAGTGCATTTATTTGGAATTGGAGGAAATCTGGGTACCAGGAGCAAAACCACGTGGACATGGAAGGCCATAACATAACACGTAACGTATGGAGCCAAAGTGGAGGAAATCACAGGGTACGGTGCATCCAATTAAATCTAAGCATGCGCCTTTGAGCGGCTGGAGCGCTGTAGAAATCCAGATGAGCGAGCTGCAAATGAGCATACCATGCCCGCTGTAGTTGGCTCTCCACCTTCAGCAAACAAACCAAATTTCATCAGTGCAGGATTAAAAACGCGCAGCTGTTTTAATCCAGCCCCAGGCTGTTGATCTGTGCTGCACATGGTGCTGGTGTGTTTGGTGGGGAGGCGCTTTTGTGCAGGGTGTCCACTGAGCATGGTCCGTCGTGAGATAACATC
>JAVSBV010000049.1:1698303-1716002 GCA_033117975.1 Parotocinclus spilosoma | reverse complement strand
TCTCTCTCTCTCTGTGTGTGTGTGTGTGTGTGTGTGTGTGTGTGTGTGTGTGTGTGTGTGTGTGTGTGTGTGTGTGTTGGATCATAACTGTATCATCACTAAATGCACCCAGTCATTTGTTGTGTGTATTGTGTGAGCACAATGATGCAGCATTATAATGATGCTATATAATGCCTAAAAACGAATTCAGATTGCGTTTTCACTTATGAACTGTCGTTTTCCATTTTGCTTATCATTTCCAATTCGTACAGTAAAAATAAAATGTATTCCAAATATCATTATTCGTTTCTAAACATGTATATATATTATACATCTCTCAAAAATTACGAAATATTTAATTTCACTGTTTTTGTGAGCACTATATAAAAAGGTGTAAGATCCACTGACTGAGAGATTTGGAAATAATATTTAGGACAGATTAGTCATAAGTGAGCTCCCTACAAATAATTGGAACACAACTTTTAGCAGTAAAACCTTGTGATTGGGCTACAGCTGGATGTATATTGGTCCAAGCGAAGTGTGTAAGGTGTGTGTGCGCCATTAGGAGCCACTAAGATGATCCAGCCTCCTGTAAAGTTTAAAGCCTTTACGTCTTTCGCTTTCTCTCGCTTGACAAAAGGACCAAAGAAAGAGAGAATTTATTAAAATGGCCTTTTACACCTCGCTGGATCTACTCTGAAGTGGGTACAATGCCATCGAGCCACAAATCGGCTTTGAAAGCCATCTTAACGGGAGGCACGTGTGCCAGCTTGAATGGCACAGTGTGTTGACTGGCATTGTGTATTGCTGCTTTCCCGGGAAGTGAAGAACGATCTAGTTTGAGTGTAGATGTCTGTTATATGGACTGAGGAATGATCTTAGATAAGCTTTTAACCAACGGGGCATTTTAACAATAGGCATTAATAAATTATTATTATTTTTTTATAAATGTTCTATATAGTCTTTATATAATATATATAAGACATGCATTAGGTATAATTCTAGTTATAGGTATCCCCAAATTTCCACAGCATTATTATTACTAACAGCACGTCAAAGAGCCATGTAATTAAAGGTAATTAAAAGTCATTTTATGTCATTAAAACCATAAATAAAATAGAAAACGAGTGCCTACCTTATTAAAAGCTTTCCCCCCAGTCTTCTGTGCCCCGTCGAAAAAAAGATACTGGATCGTTTCTGAAAGCAAAGAAAGAGCAAATACTATCAAGGGTCTGCGCCTGGCGTCCGATCCCCGGCATTTACTAAGATATGACACTTTCTGGGATTTTTGACAATTGGTTTGCTCTGTTCCCTATAAATAGGACCGAGTGCACGAGCGAAGCGGCGAGCAGACAGCTAATGGTCACTTGAACAGAAAGCTGCTGATTGGCCTGGGTTGGCTGTGACGTCACGGGGCTGTGAATAAGTCTGGCTGGTGCGCTTTGCGGGAACATTCAGATCACTGAAGGCTGCCTAAGGAGCGTCAGAATACCGCGCACCGACATGTCTCACGCATCCTAACGTCTTTCACCTGTTTCAGCGCGCTCAGAGACGAGAAGGACTTTGATGTTTCGTCTTTTGTGGCCACATGGACGTGGTGAAGTGCGCTTGCGCTTTAACGTGATCGCGCGTCTGCCGTTTCTGGTTGATGCTTCTGCAGGCTGAGAGAGACTTTTCTTCATCTCTTTTTTCCTCCATGAGATCAACCACGACTTGGGCGATGGTGATCTCCGTGTAGCCAGCATCCGCTTAGTGATTACACAGGTGCACTGGGTTCTCTTTGCATCATCTCTGCAAGTGGACTGGAATGACTGAAAACTGAAGGATCCTTGGACCTTTGCGCCTCCAGAAAAGTGGTGCCGTAACCTGAGTGTACCCTGAGTGTAACACCGTTCACAAAGCCTCAGAAGAGACTTGGAGTTAAATTCAGCAGGTTCTCTCGTTGCGTGCGTGTGATATACAATATATTATTTCACTTGAAAAAAAGTCTTGGGTTGTGGACCAAAAAAACGCAGCAGTGGTCGTGGGAGCGCATCCAAATACGATGGTCCACTGTGCGGGCTGCGAGAGGCCTATACTGGACAGGTTCCTGCTTAATGTGCTGGACAGAGCGTGGCACATCAAGTGTGTGCAATGCTGCGAGTGCAAATGCAATCTGACCGAGAAATGCTTCTCTCGAGAAGGGAAATTGTACTGCAAAAACGACTTCTTTAGGTAAGCTGCTGGAGATTGGAGATTTCTTCTCCTAAATGATGAGTATTATTGATTAGGAGATAGAAACATTAGAACGATATTTAACTCTTCTTGTATCCAACACAGTTCATCCCATTGACTCAAGATACAGAGTGATCCAAAGAGAGTGACCTCAATTATTAAATAATGTGTAGGAACCGGAACGCTTTTAGTTTGTACTGGAAAAAAGAGGAACCAATAGGAATAAAGGAAGAAGGAATACGGATAAACAGCTAAACAATAAATTAAGCAAAACGATTTCATTCCCTGAAAATTTCGAGTTTAAGATTTTTTTAGTAGATATATATATTTTTTCTTAATCGTTTTATTATTATAGCCTAGCGCTAGGTCATTTTAAGTTTGTTGTTAGTTATTTTTTTCCTGAGGAAATTTTCAAAGTATTAAACATCTGGCTGTTTGTTAATTTGCAAAATTGCAAATCTGTGTATCTTCTAAAAATGTAAACATCCAAAAGTGTAAACATCTCATTCTAAACAATTCAATTCGATATTATGCATACTAATATAGGCTATCTAATAATTTATATAGATATAATGTTTATTAATTCATTAGAGTAAAAGTGTATTGTGAAGAAAAAAAACGAAATTATTCATATTTATTATCTATTCTGCATTGTTTCTTATTGTATTTAAAATTTAGTTTAGCAAAAAAGGCCAAATGTAGACATGCTTATTATTGCTATTTACCCAAACACTAGTTCTTCTGACATACTGGGAAATTTTAGCCACCACTTTTTGCAGAAGCCCTGCAGTGAGTGTTAGACTAGTGAACGAGGTTAGCACGCTGGTTTCTTTGATTAGTACAGACGTTAATTAAAGGCTTTTTAATTTGAATTGTCATGCAAAACCAAGAACAGTCCCACTAATGCTCTGTGTACCCTCACACACAGTGAGGTGTGTAAGGAAATCACACTTAGTGCGGGTCGAGGTGCCGCAGGGATCAGTACTCAGGCCCGTGCGGTTGTGTGTGTTTGTTTCGGCTCGAGCGTGCATGTGATAAGTGGATTTGAATAGGTAAAAAACACACTCTGAGGTGGAAATCCGCAGACAATCACAGACTAGGAATCAACAATCATTACACAACATCGGAATACACAAGATCAATTAGTGCAAGTTTTTGGCACAGATTTTTTTAAGGTTTATCAGTACATTGCAATAAATTGATACAATTTTACAATTATTCTGTTATAGATTAAACGTGTAGTCGTTCAGCCCTTTTGTGGTGAAGGTTGCGGCCTTTTTATGTTTATCGTCTTAAGTAAAAAAAAATAAAAAGATAAAAAAATATATATATATGTGATAGATATGATCATGATCATATAATATAATAGTACATAATTTCTATTTGTAGCTTTCATCATTTAACCCCCTACTGTTTGAGTGTTTCGTTTTGATGTTTTTAATTGATCTGTTAGAAATAAGATTTAAATACACTACATCACTATTCTCTTTTTCTATGATAGGCGCTTCGGCACAAAGTGCGCAGGTTGTGCGCAGGGCATTTCACCCAACGACCTGGTGCGCAGAGCGCGCAGCAAAGTGTTCCACCTGAACTGCTTCACCTGCATGATGTGCAACAAACAGCTGTCCACGGGGGAGGAACTCTATATCATCGACGAAAACAAATTTGTGTGCAAAGACGACTACTTAAGTAACACGAATGTAAAAGACACCAACCTTCTCTCGGGTAAGATACAGGACTAATCATCGGGAAACGAAAGAGACTCGAAACAGCTGAAGCCCTTGAATAATAGAGCTTGTGCATGTGACCTGTTTTCCACGCCGTTTGAAGGCACAGCATCACGCATTTAATTTTGGAAGCTTACAGATGTACGCTTTGCTGTCTAGACTAGTAAGCTAATTTCTCCAAAACATGCGGACAAAAATACCCACGGTTCGAAAGAAGGGATTTAGGAGATCGCAGCATGTCTAGCCACAACCCTCTTAAAAGGAACAAAGTAAACAAGTGACTAAATGACTTGGTTTCATTTCAGTTATAATATTTGTAAGATGGGCCAATTGTTTTATTTTCCGTTTAGTGTTAAGTGCTGCATTTTTGCATTTAGTGTTTAGTGTTGCATTTATTATGACTCCATAGATTAAATGTTGTAATACGGTAATACTAAAAAAAAAAGTATTAAAACATCTTACAAATCATTTTTACAAAACTGAACCTCTTATATAATCTAATATGGAGGACAAATGATTTTCAGTGATTGTCCCAGAAGCAAAGGGAACTAGCGTGGTTCCTGTAGATCTCTTTAATGCGTTTTTCTTTACCATTTTATTTTTGTCCACAACACCACAGCGTAGTACGTTTTCCACCAAAACAACTTTATGGAGGGAAACGTTTATTCAGACATTGTGTTAGCAAAATTGTAAACCGTTTATGTACACAATATTTTAATAACTCAACAGACAGCTTATGAATCACTTTCCGCAAAAACAACACAATCTTTCACCCAATGCGAACATCCATTGAGTTTGTTGAGATAGTGTGCCTATATTCATTGTTAAAAAAAATAATAAACATTTATCATAATAATTTAGATTAATTGTGGCTTTAGTTGTTTTTTTAACGTAATTGTAGAGTATTTGTATTATTTATTTATCCATGCATTAAGCAGTTTATATATCCTGGACGCATATGTTTCTATGTGTGTGTATATTGTTTAAAAGTTTTCATGATGTCATAGTCTTCAGACACGTTTATATTTTATTCAGTGGTTTCTTTTTTCGTTTTCATCTTTATATTCACAGATGTGTAAGTATTTTTTTCCCTTTCTCAACATTCTGTGTCCACTTTATTTTAGTAACAGCCTGCAGTGATCCGAGTTTATCGCCAGACTCCCAAGACCCGCTTCAGGACGACGTGAAAGACTCAGAAATTGCCGCGTTATCGGACAAAGAGACGGTAAATAACGAGAATGATGACCAGAACCTGGGCGGGAAACGACGTGGACCCAGAACCACAATTAAAGCCAAACAGCTGGAGACCCTGAAGGCGGCCTTTGCGGCCACGCCCAAACCCACACGCCACATCCGGGAACAGCTGGCACAGGAGACCGGCCTCAACATGCGCGTCATCCAGGTAAAGCGGTCTTGTGGTTTAAATTGTAAGTTGTAAGTGATTTACAGCTCGAATTCCGAACAAAGAGGACATAATAAATCTCTCAATTAATATTACGATTCAAATGAGGGGAAACCACGTAGGATTTGGTGTCGTTGTGGTTTTGTTGACACTCCAATAGACTGGAATATCAGTGGCTGGATAGAAACAAGACTAGTTGTGCTTACAAATATTTGGGAGTAGTGGGAGTAGTATTTATGCTTTTGTTTTTCTTTTTTGTGTTCTTATATTCTTGGCTCGGGTGATGCAGATTTGTGCCAGCTGGCGTTATGCTGGTGGGAGCTACGGGAAGCTTGGCAGAGCGGCTCCATCACGCTCTGCGCCCACATTTAGCCATGCTGGGACGCTTCTCACTCAGGTGGAAAAGTCTGTAACAAAAACTCAAACCGCCGGTTCGATTAGAAGCACGAAGCCCCCGATCGATTGTCATTTACGCCGTCATAACGGCCGCCTGGCACTATCTCGTAGAGGCTTGGTGTCTCCTTTAGACTGTCAGGAAAACTTGCGACGAATAAATAAACACGTAGCCTAAATAAAGAACTAAAATATTTTCTTCCATCCAGGTAAAGCAAGGTCCACAGATAAAGTGCTTTCTGCAGATACAGTATTGTCAGTGAAAGCCCTGGAAATGGGTGCTCTGGGGATCGGGCTATTAATAAGATCTCGGAGATTTAGCGACTGTTTAAGACCACCAGAGTAAACAGTAATTAGCAAAACGAACTCAAGGGTCGTCGTATAGATGACTATAAATAATAACCCCGGAGAGACGGCTAATATTGGGAATATCCTTCCTCTTATTAATTAGACGCTTCAGGTCCCTGCTGCTGCCCCCTCAGTCGAGTTAAATGGGGGGTTAAAAGATCATTAAACTGAGGTTAGATCAGAGTCACCAAGTGACAATAATTGGGAGCGATCTTTTCATGCAATACCGTTTCATTTAAAAGCCCAACAACACTAAACGCAGACCGCGCAATCGTGCAGCTTCAACATAAGGACATAAGACCGCTGTGAAGCCTAATGACCTGTTTATTAAACATAACATAAAATTAAAGTAGTAGTCTTATAATATGTTAAATAATTCTAAGACCCACCTGAGATAAATATTTGAAGACAATAAAATACGCTTGCTGTTCCTCTGTAGATATAATAACAGCGAAATGTGTTATAGGGGATATAATGGTTTAAATTCAGGCCTACACTCTCACTCTCAGTAAATAAATCAGAGCAATGCCGTGTAGAAATAATTTTCCTGACTGTTTATCCATTTTTCCGAACTAAGAAATCATTATTTTCCATATTGTGATTTATAATCATAGTCCAGTGTGTTGTGGCGCCACACCAAATTGACCAACATTAAAGGCAGTACTTGCCTTGAGCCATTTCAACATTACATTATAATTGTGCTATCCAATATATTGAACGGTGTATTTGCTTTCTCTTTATGATGTTAGGTTTGGTTCCAGAACCGGCGCTCAAAAGAAAGACGCATGAAGCAACTGAGCGCACTCGGCGCACGGAGACACGCGTTTTTCCGCAGCCCGAGGAGGATGCGCACTCTGGTGGACCGTCTCGAACCGGGGGAGCTCATCCCTAACGGACCTTTCTCCTACTATGGAGGTAAGGATATGCTCTTTTGTCCTCCTCGCACCTTGGTCTTAACGCGGCGCGCTTTGAGGCGCGACTGTAAAAAGCGCAAGCTCGCATTTATCGTGCCGCTGCAGGATGCCTTTGAAGGCTCGTAATCTTTTAGCAGCTGCAGTAGAACTGCCCGATAGACCTGATTTTTTTTATAGCTCTGATCGGGATGTGTAGCACTAATCACTAGGCTATGTGGCAAATGAATGATCCTTTGATAATTAATAGGGTATTTATATTGACGGATTTGAGCCAGTGGCGAATAGGCTATACGATATAATGTTATGGCGCAATTCTCTGGATCTCCTTAAGCATTGTAATAAGTGCTGGAGTGAATTCAGTTGTGCATTCTGGTGAACTCGTGCCTTTCGGGCACCCAAACCAGTGTTCAGTGTTATTGCTGATTTAATCTTAACTCTAATCGCCACACATTTCCGCTGGAGCTGTGTTCAGCCTCCCCCCTGCTTTCCATTCATGCGTGAGTCTTTAGCATAATTGAGGTCAGCTGGTTAGTCATTTCTATCAACAGATTTTTATTCTGCTGCTATTTCTATTTTTTTCGATCTTTAGCAAGACATTTAATATAGTTTTTGTTTTGGTTTGATTTCTTACTTGATTTGTCACCACATGGTCTAAAGCATCAACTAGCATATATTATAATTAATACACTTCAATTTGAAGGGTAAAATGCTTTTTTTTATATGATATGCTTTACTCCTATTAATAATAAAAGCATTTTTATGCTAAGTTGCAAAGTTATATAAAACCAGTTAACAATTCACCCCCTTTGTTTAACCACAAATTCATCCCACACCTATCGAATATATAACGTTGATTATGTTTCATGGTGAATCGCTATTGCTTTTTGTTCAGTAAAATCAGCAGGACATTCACAATGAACATTTAGAGTTAAGGTCAATGCAGGTGGAGTCCTGTATCCACCTAATTAAAGTTAGTGTGAATTCAGCGCGAGCTTTTATTTAGACAATTCAAGCTTTTCATATATTTAAAAATCTCAAAAGCAGTTTAGTTGAATTGATGTAACTGTGTGGTGATATTTTATCCCCGTGCAAACAAACAGAAGAATTAAATACACTCTGTATAGGCTGCTGCTAGATAAAATGTGAGAAAATGAAGTCATGGTGGAGTATTACTGCTTCTAATTAATTTCTCACAGTCATGTTTTCTCCACTTGACTGAAGTGAGTCCTGCTCTGTAACTAATGTGGCACAGTGAGGGTTTGTTCCACAAAAAGGACACCTGCACATATAATTCATTTTAAGCCTCATGTGTTCCAACCTAATCAGATTTTTCCTTTTGATTGGCAGATTATCAGAGCGATTACTACGGACCTGGAGGGAACTATGACTTCTTTCCTCAAGGGCCACCATCCTCACAGGCCCAGACCCCCGTAGATCTCCCTTTCGTCCCATCGTCGGGACCTACTGGCACCCCTCTAGGGGGCATGGACCATCCTATTCCTGGGCACCATCCATCCAGTGAAGTACAGCGCTTTTCAGACATCATGTCACACCACCCAGGGGAATCACCCAGCCCAGAGCCAGGGATCCCCGGACCTCTGCACAGTATGTCCTCCGACGTGTTTGGTCCGAGCCCCTCATTTACCTCACTCTCCCTTAACGGAAGCGGATACAACAACCACCTCTCCCATCCCCCATCAGAAATGAACGAGGGCACAGTTTGGTAGCTCCTAAAGGTGTTTCTCCAGAGAGAAATTAGAGACAACAGAAAAAGTGGTGACAGGCACATTGGTCATTTTTGCTATTCATATTTATTATTTTTGACCTTTTATTTTCTTTCAGATTTTTGTGATAAGAGAGTATAAGCAGGCGAAGTGGACACAGAGGTCACAGACATTTATAATGTGTTGCAATTCAGTCATGTTCCTTTCTCCTCATCAAAGTCAGAACTTGAGCACAGAAATGACTGATGGCTGCTGTTGACCTAATCGCTGTATGGATGGCGCTGTGAGGCTTTAGCACAGCAACTTCCCCACCCCCCCACTCCCAAAGCCCTCCATGCACCACTGGTTAAACCTTCACTCTCGAAAACAATGATCGCAACATATTAACAGCATTAGCTACTGTCAAAGACTTAGCTTTACAGAGAAACACCCATGGCGGCTTACCTAACGCTTACCTGTGATGTTGACTCCAGGAAAGATCTGAGCCTCCAGACTAATTTATTTATTTGAAATCTCTTCAGACCTCTTTGCCTTTCAAGGCTCTGCCATATTGACACTTAAACAACCTTTTTGACACTAAATATGTTCTGGAGGCCAGGGAGAAAAAAAGACTTTTCCCCCACCCCTGTCTGGACATATGCTTTTGCTTTTTTTTTCTCCACGAATTCCACCAAATTCTGAAGTTGGCCTTCAAAAGGCAAACAGTAAGTGTTGTATGGATTGTGAACCCTTTATTTAATGAATGAGAACTTGAAAATGTTGTTAAATGAAGTCTACCTTCTAAAAGTATTTTAACGAGGGTCTGAAAGGGACTTAGAACAGTCAACTGTTTACGTAATATATTTAATTCAGGAGCTAAAAAGTATCAACCATGTTTTAGAACCTCTTGATCCAGATAAAAAAAAAAGTTCCAAGCAACCAACCAAACTTTTGTATTGACTTTATTTATACTGTACGAAGAAACACAAGTTTGCTGGGGTTGTGGTTCACTGTGCTAGTTTGTACAAGCTGTTGTTTACAAAAAATGTTTAAAAAAAGTAAAAAAAAAAAAACACAAGTAGACAGTTGCCAAATAAAATCATAGCACAAATACTGTAAAAGTGCTTTGCACCATTATCTGCAGAACGTGTTGAAACCAAGTGTAAGTGTTAAAAAAAACGATAAGGAGTATTTACTTCTTAATTTTTTTAGTCTGTTGAAAAACATAAATTGTTAATATAACATACTTAGACCTACAAGTTTTATTTTTGTGTCTTTAAAGGAAAATCCAAACTATTAACAATCGATGGTCAAATGCGCAGCGAGCAGCTGCTAATTTCTTTAAATAACAAATTCTCATGGTATGTCTTTTATTGTTCTAATAAACCTAAGCTTATGTGACCTCCAGTGCATATTAGACCATTCACTGTATAAATACGACATGTTGAAGAAATTTGTGAGTTTTTAATAAAATTAGAAAATATGACATTTGGAATGCTAGATACTTTTCCTTGGTAAAGTAAATATTATCCTGCACAATATTTGGGTGCCAAGGTTACACATCAGGACCAGGTAATTAGGTTCTTTGTTCTGCTGACAGTGAACCTAGTTAGTATATTTATGTTTGTTATCATCCTGCATGGTCTATATGTCCAGTACAGAGTTGTAGGATCAGAGTGCATGATTATGCCTTGTGCTTGAATCCATTTGCTATAAAGCTTTAATGCAAAGATTTGCAAGTTATTTGCATAGTCACTTTTACCCAGTGATCTGGTTTATTACGATATCGGTGACTTTTATGGTTAAGGAATGAGATTTGTTGCTGATAGACAGGATTACTGGTCCTCATATAAACATTGTTACCTGGGAGAACAAAGGCAAGGTCAGAATTAGCTATCAGAATATTCCACATTTCTTATAGTACCCTCTAGTGTTTAATAGCTGAACATAATCCTGATCATGTTTTAATACCTCTGCATGACAAATCATTTTGGAAATGTTAGCTGTATCCTGATAGACACAAAACTGCTGAGTTGAATGGTTTCAGACTTCAGAAACAGCAAATATCACAGAGGGTGAAAGATACGGCCTGGGATAACCACATGTCAGACTGGATAAGGAATATTAAAGCGCCTCAATAAGACATGCAGAGCAGCTTGCTTCTGTCTAAAGAAAGATATTTAAATTCAGATCGGCAGAGCCATCCCTAAATAGGCGACGATTCACATCTCAATTCATAGACTGGGAGAAACAAAACAAAAATCAGATGCATGGAATTAAATCCCCTTGGGATGTGTGAGGGGGTGAAAAAAATCCTCCGTAGGTGCAAAGGCAAGGAGAGTCAGGCATCCAATTGAGCCTGGTGTCTCGGGAGGCGGCGAGGCTTTATCTGTGTGGTTTTAGTTTTGAAGGAGCCCAGTGATGCCCCCGCTGCACCCAGCACATAATCCACTATGAATTAATCATGGTCCTGAGAGTTAAACAGGCCTGCCGGGGCTCTCCTGAGCCCGAGGCTTAGCCACACCGCTGACTCCACCACCCAGGAGGCCACAGCTCTTTAAATTCAAATTTCAGATTGATTGGACATTGGCTATCGGTTCTGCCTGACCTTGTAGACATGTTAAATATAAATGCACCTTAGAAGTATTGAATGTTTTTAAATGGCGCTTTAAAACCTTGATGGTGGGATGTGACTATAATACACATCCCCCGAATGATAGCTTTATGTATAACAGGAATGTGTGCATGTGTTCACACACAATATCCATATTCTATTATTTATAATGCACATTATAAAATACAGTTATTTAAATGTTACCTACCCTTAAAACTCTGGATCATACCTGCGAGACCAGTAAACAAATATGATTTTTTTACAGATACAAAAAAAATGTTTTTGATACACGCTCAGAACGACAAAAGGTTCAAACAAAGCGATTTAAACACAGACCTTTAAATCAGGTGACTAAATTAATAGGCAAGCTAAAACTCCAACCTAAACCTAAAACTGATTTCCATTTAACCAATAATCACTGAAGAAAATGATCAGTATGTTCTCTGGTGATGCTGTCGATAATTCAACCATTTCAGTTATTGCATTTCTTTTGATTTTAATCTTTAACAATTAAAATGCAAAGTAGTGACTTCAGATTGGGTAATGGAGACAAAAACCAGTCTCGTTTTAACACATTATAGATACGTTTGGGGCGTTTGTCATGCTGAAAGGTGAGGCTTTCACACACCTGCAACGGTTTGTGCAGTTAAGATGCCTCTTGACATGTCAGAATTCATCCTGCTGTTGTTGGCAGTCACATCAATAAAGACAACAGAGTGAGTTCCTGTGGCAGGAAGACAAGCCCATACTACCAGGTTTAGCAGGAGAGATGGATGAAGCAGGAGCAGTTCCTTTCTTCTTCATACTTCCTCTGTACCATCACTGGTAGGCCTAAAGTGTTGCCTCTTTCTACTCATCTGGTTTCTAAATGTAGCAATGTTATAATGTGCAACTGGTCAAACTAATGTGTTGTTTTTAAAACACTGTATCATTTATGCATCACACACCCTGTTCAAAATCTGATCAGCAGCTCTGGTCATCGTCTATCAAGGTTTATAAGACCAAATTACAAAGAACTGGCATGAACGCATTTAAGCAGAAGATTGAAATGGGGTGCGAGGTGCACCAAATACAAACAGGATTGTTCTCTAATCAATGCTGACTTTTAATCTCATAGTCATTGGTGTCGCTGTACAATTACTATCAGATGGCATTAGATTTGATTTTGGTGACATGACTACAAAAAACGTGACTCCAAACTCCCATTATGTCACATTTGTCTGCTGAATGCAAGAACAGATAAACAAATAAGTAAGATGAATGGAATTGCATACCTTCACATGGCAGAAAGTAATCTGTTTGGAAACATTATATTAAATGATAACAATTTATCCAAATTAATTACATAAGCACGAGTTTTGCTTAAAAAAGATATCTATGAGTCTGTCTGCAATGTCTAAAATATAAATAATTCTATTTCATTTTAAGCTTAATGTATGTATAAGTACATTTTTTTCAATGATACACGTGTACCAGATATATGAACATACAGTCTATAAGCTGCACGCATATGAATACATTTAAAAAGGTTTTTTATTGTTTATTTATTTTATTTTATTTTATTTTGTCTGCTCCCTCACAACGTTTTGTACAAAAACAGGGCTATAACAGTTATATACACATAAAATCCTCTCATCATCCCAACATACACTACATCACAAAAATGAATGAAAATTAAATACCCCCAAATATTTGTGAACAGTGTATTTAATTGTTTTTACATTTATGAAAATGCTTTATGAAACCTCAAACCACATTCATTTGGGTCGATAAACATTTCTCTTTGTCTAGTATTATATTCTGTCCTATATATTCATATTATTGCTGTCTACTGCTATACATTTTATAGTATAGTCAAAAGTCTGACATCACTAGTGAAATTGCTTCTATTGAATTAATTATTTTCTTAAATTAAATACAAAATATGACAAATAATATAAGCCTTATATCAATTTTACTTAAAATATTTGAAATAAATAGAGTTAAGATTCTTTTAGTATTGATATATTCCCCTGATCTAAAATCTATCAATCATTTATTGGGGCATTTAAAGACAGAGAAAGTCAAGCATTCAGTAAAATCACAAGATGCTCTTTGGATTATTGTGAAATAATGCATTTACAACACCATATGTGATTGATTAGATTAGGTTAAGTAACAGTCTGATCTCATAGTTGATGTGTGAGATGAGTGATGTTTAGGAGTAAAAATCTGAGTGACTTTAACAAAGGAGAAATTCTTAAGGCCAGATATTTGGCAATGGCATATAAGCAACAAGGCTTATAATGGAGCTCCTAATACAACACTGCTCCAAGGAGGGACAGATAATTCTATCCCATCTGGTCTGTTTGGACATAAGAAAGTTTGTGGTGCAAGTCACGAAAATGGAGGATTATATCATTACAGAATGTGTAGTGCCACTTGCCGAGCGCAGGGCTGCCTAGTGAGTATGAGACCAGTCAGAGTGCTCAGCCATGCAAACCCCTGTCCACTGCAGAACTGGACTTTAGATCAATAGAATAGGGCTGTCTGGACTGATGAAGTTTTTTTTTTCCATCATGCAGACGGTCAGATATATGTGTGCTGTTTACCTTGGGAGTGATGGCACCAGTATGCACTGCTGGAGGAAGACTGGTGCAGAGGGTGTGATGCTCTGCCTAATGTTCTAGAAGAAAACCCTGGGCATTGGGTCTGGGCATTCATGTTGATGTTAACTGGCAGTTTAACACAGACTAAATATCATTATGGAGCAGTGTACACACAGTATGTCTTCTTATCAATAATATCTTTCTGCCAATATTGACCTAATATTACTTTAGCTAATCAATGAGATGCTCAGTAACCTCAAGCAAGGCATTTGGCTCCCTTATTTACAAAAGAAAGTTGCAGTTTTTGGAAAAGTTATATATGCTTTGTAGGAATCTGTCGTGTATTTTTTAGAATTACAGACACTTTATATGCATTATTAAAAACAGCCTCTACAGGCTACAGTAGCAAGTATTTAGCCTAATCTCATCTCAACTTTTTTTCCAAAAATTACACTTAGCAGCATCCGGCAGTTTCATCGCAATGCCAAGTCGACCATCCTACAATCTGAAGAAGCTTGTCTTTTTGGTCTTTAAATGAAAAAAAAAACCAACAAAAATTTCTATCCTTGATGGGACCTCACCTCAATGGTATGCATTTCTTAAATACTAAAAGTTTTTATATAAATTGAATAGAAATTAAAATAAGTTCTTGTCTCCCATTAATCCAATGTATTTAGTGGTCTTTTTAGATGCATGTTAAACAAGGCTTTTTCATTTGATTCATATACAATATGCATCTACAAAAGAATCTTGGTGCAACATAAAACAACACAGGATAACATAATATGCAAATATTAATCATTATTTATGTACAGCATATAACAGAGCTGATTTTTATTTTGATTGCAGCAGAATTCCTCCCCAAGGTGGATCTTTATGGCTAGTGATGCACCAGCTTTTCACACCAGAGTTTAATAATTGGGACGAGCTGAATATGATAAACATTATAGAGTTCATTTATTTTTATCACTGTGAACTCCAGAATTACCAGAGGAATCATGCTCTTATTCTGTACTGTTATGAAAAAAGAAAATATGACAGGCAAGAAATAAGAGGTTAAGAATCGCCTACAAATGTTGCGAAGCTCTCCACTGGTTGTTTGACACACACAGAACATACAGACTTAAATTTGATTATGGTGCAATTTTAACTCTGGGCGTTCTTCATATTGCATTCTCCAAAATGCTGCTAAATACCAAAATCCATGTTTATTCTAATACGGCACTGCTTGGATTAAGGGGAAGATTTGCTGCTCAGACGTTATTGCTAATTAAAATCAACCAAAATATAGAGGATTTCAGTCATAAATTATTTTCATATCACTTCAGAAAAGGTTCAGAGAGCTTCTAATGGCTTAATTGATGGCTTCCATCATTGTAGGTGTCAAAATGTTATTTTATACAACAAAGTAGTTTAACTTTTACACATCACAAAAATCTGGATGTACAGTAGCCCACTGTGTAAAAGTCTTAGGCCACTATTAGATTAAAAATGCCATAGTTTTAGCAATAGTATAATGACCATATACAATTATTTCTCTTATGTCTCTTTATAAGAATACAACCAGAAAATACAAACAATTTGCATGCATAAAAAAAAACTAAAAAACAAGTATTTATAGGCTACAGTGGCACGTATTTCGTCTAATATAATAATAAATTGTACTTGAGCATCATTGGGAAGATAAGTTGACCCTTCTTAAAGCTTGAACAAGAACGGTCTTTTCGAAAAGCATCAGCCAAGAAACCACTTGGTTAGATGGGTAAAAAGGCTCAGATAGGCTAAAGCTGACAAATATTGGAATGAAGATCAGTGAAAGAGAGTATTATGGAGCGACAAAATCAGAATTAAAATCTTTGGCTCCAATTGTCGACAATATGTTTTTTATGGTCATTATATTGTTGCTAAAAAACTAAATCTAATGGAGGCCTAAAATACTTGCATATTACTGTAGATTTCTCAAGACTTTCAATCTGGCATCTTCCATACAATGATAAAAGTAGATCTTAACACGAACATAAACCTGAAGGTCTTTGCTCTGGGCAAAAGTTAGGTCTAATGCTGCCTTTTGCCTGGGAAACCACCATCATGAATATATTTCACTTTTTTAAAGCATTCATTCCAATTAAAGCAGCCTTGTGCGAGTGCAGCCAAGCAGCGCTGTTATTCAATTCCATTAAAATGAATGAAGCAGTGGTATGCAACCATGCAGTTAACAGGAATTAAAACTAGAAGCGAGATGACAGATTACAGACAAAATTGAGTGGTGCATGTGGATGGATGCTTGCCATTGTCTTTGTGTTATTACCTGTGCTTAGTGGAAAGTTTCTTGGGTATCCTCTGTGCTGGCAGGACACGACTCAAAGCTTACATACAAGCTTTACAAAGCAAAAATACATATTTGACTGAAGAAAGGTGGATGGGTCTCACAGGGTTATTGTGTTCCTCCTCCTATTGTGTTTTTCTTCCTCAGAATGTTTAGGTTGTTAATTTAAGAGAATCTGTTAAACTATTATTATTATTATTATTATTATTATTATTATTATTATTATTATTGTTGTTGTTGTAGTTGTTATTATTATTAATTTTATTATTTTATTATTGTTGTTGTTGTTATTATTATTATTAATTATGCTACTACTACTACTACTACTACTACTACTACTAATAATAATAATAATAATAATAATAATAATAATTATTATTATTATTATTATATTAGTCAATTTGACTAATGAAAACACAATGAAACACACAGACACACTGTTTATTTTATTCTTAACCACTGAGCTGTTATTTAAATGACCTGGTATAAACAGGTATGAACCCCAACCAGACAGTTTTAAAATTTACTCAGTATTAAAAACACAAGTTAATATATTGATTTATTAGTATTATTTAGCAGCTTTGGTGACTTGATGATAAGCAGATAAAAAATTCTTTGTTCGACTCCCACAGATGGGTCTTTACAGAATCCACCAAAATCAAATAATTGAAATAGAGAATATAATAAAAATACAAATAAATCTAAAAAACTAGAGACTATATGAAAGTAAAGCAAATACAATATTAGTGAGAGTATAAAAATATAATATAGGATAGAATACAAGTGTCTATACAGTAACTAAAAAAAGGAATATAGTAAAATTGAGACTATAAGAGAGTTTATTTTGAATTATTTATTCCAGTATAAATGGGATGAGAGGGGGAGTTAGGGATACACAACAGAAACTGTCAATCCATAGTAGGACCTGCAGGGGTCACTGTTGTAGCACCAGGGATGATCTCTCAACCTCCCTCAGATGCAACCAATCGTTGTGACACTCGACCCTGACAGAAGGCATCGCCAGCATGCTATCAAATTAGATCGCTTTTCCACCCCAGTTACCTTTACTTGGTTTATTCCATAGAAAATATCACAAGTAGCTTAAATGGCTAACAAAAAATTTCAGAGATTCGTACTATTGACTTAGGAG
This sequence comes from Parotocinclus spilosoma, assembly GCA_033117975.1. Lineage (NCBI taxonomy): Eukaryota > Metazoa > Chordata > Actinopteri > Siluriformes > Loricariidae > Parotocinclus > Parotocinclus spilosoma. The sequence continues at coordinate 1,698,644 of JAVSBV010000049.1, read as the reverse complement.
GCAGCATTTGTGGAAACACGTTTACACAGTTTAATTAATGAGGTGTTTAAAAAATATATGGAAAAAAAACTCAGATCACCTTGGCTGCTAATCAACACTGCAGGTCCACTAGCAGAGGCAGGAGTTAGAGTGGAAGTGTGTCAGTGGCGATTGCTCTAAGACTGCAAGAGAAGCTCAGCTTCCCCTAAAATGTCAAAAATAAGTGATCAAATATATACTGTTGTGTGTAAATGTCATTGACTAAATATGCGCTACAACGCGCTTAACTTTTGTTCAGAATCAGCTTCTTATCAGTGGTAACGACGCGGCTTTCCTCTCACTCATTCCCGCAGCTTCACAGT
>JAVSBV010000049.1:1670873-1682971 GCA_033117975.1 Parotocinclus spilosoma | reverse complement strand
ATGAAATTTGGTACACAGGTTCGTCTTACCTCTTAGGTGCTCACTAAGAAACGGTTTTGATAGATTTACAATCTAACCGGCAAAATTTTCAAAAAACCGTGAGCCTTTTGTAAGGGTAGGATTGGCTGGGGGTTCTGTCAATCATATTGTGGTTTGTGTGAAAGCGCGCATGATCATTGCATCATGCAAGCGTGCAGTTGTTCATACCAGACTCAGATTGTTCATGAGGGGGGAAAAACACAGTCTGCGTTATGAGGGGCTGGATTCTTCGGTACCTTTTGCCAGACGGTAGAAGGGTTAAGAGTGTGTGAGAGGGGTGTGTGCGGTCATGATGCCACTTAGCAATCTTGTTAGTCAGCTGAGCTGTTTATGATTAGACTGCTTGCAAACTAGGCACTAACACAAATAGCTTTAGTCAACTATTAATTATTGAGGAAAATTATGATCTAAAAGTTTCAACACTGCAATACCACTCTCAATAAAAGTGTTTATTAACAGCTTGCACTTTTTCAAAAACACATTACTATGGACTTTCTTTTTAGTTCAAATTTAGTATGATCTTATTTAAAATACATCTTATTTACTTGTATAATTTTGCAATAGGCAGCACTGTGGTGCAGTGGGTATTACTGTCGTTTTATAGATCCTGTCCTGTGTGAAGTATGCTTGGCACCCTGTGCCTGTGTGGGTTTTGTCTGGGTACTCTCATACCCTCCCGCAGTCTAAAGACGTGTTGGATTAATTGGTGTTTACAAAGTGCCCTCAGTGTGTGTATGAGAGCCACTGGCTAGGTACTAGCTTTCCAGTAGCCCTGACTAGGACCAAGTAGATAAAAAAAAGTGTATATTTTTGCAGTGTATTTAAGACAACTACTACAGTAGTGAACCATTATCACATTTTTCTTGTACCATGGAACAGTAGCTCGGTAGGTATCGCTGTGGCCTCACAAAAAGAAGGTCCTGGGTTCAATCCCACACTTTGTGTGGAATCTGCATGTCACATTTGTGCCTTAATGGGTACCCTGGTTTACTTCCACAGTCCAAACATATTCATCAGGTTAATTGATTACGGTAAATTGGTTTGACCTCTGTGCTTATGCACGACTAGCCCTGTAAAATGGTGTAACCTTTTGTGTCATTACAATGGCCATGGATGCTGATGGCTTTATTACTTCACTGGAAAAAGAATACTTTTAAGTATTACATTAAAACAATATTTAATTTTGAATCTTTAATTATAATGCAAATCAAAATTTTTTTACAGTGATGGCATTAAGATACAAATTGTATATTTATATTTAAATTTATTCAAAAACAGTTAAAGCATATTGTGCATTTGTAGCATAACACAGAAATAAGCTTAAAATGTATTTTCTGTAATTAAATACACTAACAGGAATTCGAAAGTAAGGTGGCACAATGGCTCGATCCCAGGTTGAGCAGTCTGGGTCCTCCGCATGTCTGTGTGAGTTTCCTCCAGTTTACTCCCACACTCCAAAGACATGTGTGTTAGGTTAATTGGTGTCTCTGAAGTGTCCCTAGTCTGTGTATAAGTGTGAGCTCTATGATGGATAGGTACCCTATATAGGACTGTGCCTTACACTCTATACTGACTCTGCTGCCACCCTGTTCAGGATCAAGTGGATAAGATAGTGAATAAAGGAATGATGAATTAGATAGTACTTGACATTTCTTTGTATTTTAATACATGTGTTAATGCTGGGGGATGTGTTAAAACCACATCGATGTACTGTATGTATGCATATATGTGTGTGAGAAAGTGTGTAAGCAAATCTGTGCTAGTCATGACAGAAGATCATGGTCCCTACAGTGAGTTAAGCCAAGCTATACTGTGCTTGGTCTCAGGTGAACCCGTTTACTGAGCCTGGCTTTACAATAGTGCAGATGTGGGTAGTAGCAGATTTGGAGCTTGTATATAGCTGCCACATGTGACGGTGATGAAGTAGCAGTGATAAACCGATAGTTTGACTGCCAGTGAGATTTTGGTAGCAGGTCAGATAAACATGGCAGAGGGAAATGCTCAGTGATAATAAACTTTCATTCTTTGTTGGCATTAGACCCCAGTCCTAAGGAAACTACTGGGGAGAGATAGACAGTGAGCACAGGAAGAGAGAGAATGGCTTTACTCATGGAATAGCTTTTCTGCCATTTGGAATTACATTAGGCTGCCACCTCCGGGTTTTTAAGACTAGCCCTGAAGACTGATGGGATTTGAGATTGTTGACTCACAAATCATTAAACGGTGTCAGTGTATCATGCTGATATGTGGAGAAAGCATCTCTCCTGCAAAAATAAATGAACAACCTTTGAAAGCACATTAAACTTGTTTTATACACTTACATAGACATTTCTTCTATAGACATACATCTTGAGAAAATATATTACACGCTAAATAAGATAATTACTGCCTCTTTGTAAATCAGGCACATTATAGGCTCACATCTGTTCATTATTTTTAGTGTTTCAAGAAGAAAGCACTATAGATAATTGCATTAAACACATTCTAGAGCTCCACGATTAATTGTATTTTAAGCACAAGCCTCCTCTTTCACAAAACACAGATGAATCTGAAGCTATAACGTGCTTAATCTGAGACTTGTGAACTCAGCTCAGGATCCCAGTGTTTGTTATTCAGCATGTGCCACTAAACCTGATGTGTTACGGGTATGTTTGAGAGAGGCTCCTCATTTATTTTACTCTGAATTCCTCTAAAACGTACTACCTCTGAGTTATATTGGATTATTATGTACCAACCCCCAAAACTGCATGTTTGAGGATTCTGGGCCCAGGTGCAGAGCACCAAGCCAAGGGTTTAGTCACAATGGGGTGCTGAAGGAAGCACTAAAGGTGAAACCATCTTATTGGGAAGTTCCAGAGAACTTCTGGAACCACTCTCAACTTAAGGACCGTATAATGAGTTTTTTGTGTATAATCCCTTTTCCCTATATAAGCATTTCCTTTATCTTATATTAAATATATGGAAAAGGTGGTGGTGATTAGTAGGGTCAATAGCAGGTCATACTATATGTACACATACATACACAAATATAATAGTTATTAAGACAGATCTTGGGAAACAAGAACTTATGCATATGTTTTTTTTTTTTACTGCATTTGCTTTCATTTATATTTAAAACAACCTTTTACAGCGGGAAAATGAATAACTGCTTTAACTGTTTGCCCAATTGTATATAAAAGCTTCCAAAACTTTGAAATAACTCCACCCTCTTCTAATCATGCAGCACTTCCCAGCGCTATAAACCAGCTTTGCGCTGATTTCTTCCCTGACTAAAGAAGTGATCCAAAACCGGATTTCTTCTGAGCTGAGAGAAGAGCATCATTCATGTGAAGAGGCAGCACATAGGAACAGTCATATGAAATCATCTCTTTGTGAAACAGCCTTTGAAAGATGCTGGTGGTGAAATGAGGTACTTGTACAGATGGAATGTATCTGTCTTACGCTATCGAGCCTATCTTCTAATCACAGCAGTATTCGAGGAGAGTAGATAATACTGCTGGTCTCAATAGTACATATCTCACTGCTGGCGACAAAGCCTGTAATGCATAAAATATCTTGGTGATGATGCCACTAAACTTATTAAAAGAACGTTTTTTAGTTTATGAAAGGATGAAACCACGGATCTATAGCAATACAACTGTAATATATTCTTTTTAATGTGGGAATAAGCTACATAAATAAAAAATAAGCACATACTATACTGCTGACAAAAATTAGGGGATATTTCAAAATGAAATATCGCATAATCAAATATCCCCTAATTTTCTGAGCAGTGTATACAAATGTCTGTGTATTATTCAAATACATACAGAACATGCTGTTTCATGCTGAGGCAGCATGCTGAGGGAGGCAAATGCCAACTCAACAAACTGATTTGCAAGGCCTGTGATGTTGTGGGTGTGGAGTTGGACTTGCTGATGGTAGTGTCGGAAAGGAAGATGCTGTCCGAGCAGCATGCCTTTATGGAAAATATCCCCCTTAACAAAGGTCATTTTCAGTTCTGTGACGGAAGCATTAATGCAGAAAAGTACATTGAGATTTTAGAGCAACAATACATCTATTACAGTGACATCTATGTATTTATTAACAAGACAACACTAAACAAGTCAAATAATAAAAAGTTAGGACTGAAATATGGAAATTATGGAAATATGGAATATTTTGGAAAATGTTTTGAAGGATTTATATCATTTTCTTACACAAACTGAAGATCCTCTGGCCTTCTTTGTTCACCAAAGAATCAGCCTTTCTCAAATGCTGCTTTTGTACCAAATCATGATTACAATCATCTGTTTGCAATCAAATCATTATTTAGTTTTTTAAAAATCCATTACTAGCTCTAAATTCTTCCTGTCCCAACTAGGATGTTTATTAACAAATGAAATTAAGTTGCTATAACAAAGCATGAAATATCTCAGGATTAAACTGGTGGTATTAAATAAAAGTCAAAGTAAATGTAAGGAACACTGCATTTTTCTGATTTGGCGTTGGAAAAATGTCAGCTTATTCACCTTAGTTACATTCCTTGGTCATGGCAGACACTGTGTTCAATCGTTAAATATCTTTACAAAAAATGGGTTGTATTCATGTGAACCAGAGAGAAGTTCAAAAAAGCTTACAGGCCTGTTCATAAAACAAAGCCTCGAAAACTTTGTTTTTGATGACAGCATGACATAAACCCACCGAGGTCCTTGAGCAATAGCAACAACAACCCTGCAGTCAACATATTAGGTGTATTGCCCTCATAAACCCAAAGCCAGTCCCAATCCAGGTGTCATTCTGTTTGATTTAGAATTTGCCACCTTAGAATTTACTTCCTTACAATATATACAACAAATAACCCACTGACTGCCCCATCGATCATGTTTCTCTAAGAGGAAAATGAATAGTTATAATTACAATTCATAGACTACTGCAGTACATCAATCCAACGTAAACAAGTGAAGTTCATTTAGTCGCTGCACCAAATCAGCGTCAGCTCCAGAGGAGGCTCTGTAAGTATAATTAAAATGTGTGCGCTGCCACTCAGGGTGAGACGGAACATTCTGCTCCTGTTCCCATGAGCAAGAATTGCTCTTTTAATTTTGCCATCTGAAAGGTCAGAGGCAGTGTTCTCGTTTTCCTCTTTAATTGATTCTTTAAATGCAACTCAGCAAGCGACGGAAAGATTGAGAGGCAACACGCACTTACTTCCTCCAGCAGCAAAGGTAAAAGTTCAACATGCGCCTATTTAGCATTATGAGGTTGTATTCACCCGTCCAGCCCATTAAAGAGAATGTGTCCTGTTTTCCTGAGCATGTGTTTCCTTGCAGAATAGATCCTGTTTTCATATCTGCAGTTCATTTCTACATGTTTCTTCAGAACATGTAATGTGCTTTCTAAAAAAGATGATGTTTTCCACATTGTGTGCTCTGATTGCGCTCTTTCGCCTCTTATATGTTAATCATTCTAAAAAATGTGACTTTATCAAAGAGCACAGGTTCCATTATGTAGAATATGTAGTATTAGTATTGTTTTTTTTAAATGCGTGTAGCGTTTTCCAAATAATTATAATTCCTTCAATATTTGCTATACTTTCTAGAGTTTGTATTTTTCCTGGGTTTCTAGAAATACAGACTGAATATTTGCAAGGATATGAGTTTTTTTTATTTATTTGTCTTATCTTATAATTGTCTAAAATATCCAATTTGTGAAAAAAATTGTCTCTGCTTTGCCAAATTAAGAACACTGAGCTCTGTGAACGTGTGCTTGTAGTGTTAATGTAGTTTACTGGATGTGACCTCTTCCTTTTAAGAATAAAGGCTCGGTTTTGTAGAATACGCACCATATTTTTAAATGCATAGCCATTTTCTAGATCTTGAGTTTACTGAGAGCTTTCCTTTAGCCACCAGGCATATCAGCTCGGTTTAAAGTGTAATCTTGTATTTTACACTGTTCACTAAAGTAGGCGATTTTTTTAAATGAAATATCTCCTAATTTTGTGGGCAGTATAACTGGAAGGTGGTACCTGCTTTTCACAATATAAAATCATTTTCTAAAAATAACTATTTTTTTTTCCTTTTCATTAGATAGCAGGCTGTGTTGTTTAGTCACGTGTCATGGTTTTGACAGCATGTCCTAAGGGTTTTATAATTTTGCATACATATATACATGTTTCCTCTAAAATGCAGTGAGGGCCAAAGTTCTGACACTATTAATAAAAATGCTTCATGAGATTAATACAATGTCTTCTATTATGGAATAGGTGCTGAAGCTGCGCTGGAGCCCTTTTGACAGAAAAAAATTACTGATTGAATGATTTACTTCATTATATTACTTTTTTTTCCAAAATGTGCAACCTGTTGCTAAAATGGAATGGTTTCCAGCTTTCTGTTCACTTTTTCAAAAACAAATGGTGTCGAGTACGTGCTCTTTATTCTAATGACATGCACTGGTTTACTTAATATGTGCTGTTATTGGAGAATATAAGCCATAATTACTAGATATTGTGCTCTTCCTCTAAGAATATTGAACGTGGTTTCTATATAAATGCCATTTTACCATCAACTCTTGGAAGTGTCTCAGTTCAGTGTTTTTTGGAACAGGAGTTATCAGTATATATGCTGTGCTCAAAAGCAGATGAGACAAGATTTCAATTTTAGTGCCCATCTATCACTCACCGCACCTTCTGAAAAACACAAATAAATACAAAGTGTGAGAATATCCTCTATGCTGAACGAGAACATTAACGCTTATCCTACTCGATAGCGAAGAGAAACACTCCTTCTGCACGGTAAGCGAGCAGCTCCATATCCATCTGTTTATGAACAGTTAGTAGCATTAATTTTGTTTTTATGGTGTCTCTGGGCCCCAGAGTTTTTTTTCAGACAGATAAAAAGCAAAGAAGCCAACGTATCTTTTAAGTATCGTATAAAGCTGCCTTTCTCCTCTTAATAGTGTGCCTTGGCATTATAGACTGCAGACTGTGCTGGGAGAAAAATATCATAAATTAAACTGTAATGTGATTAAAATTTGTGCATGGCTCCCGACGTTAGCGTCCTCTTTCACTTACACGCAGCTTTTAGAGAGGCCCTTAAAATTCGAAGTGGAACTTATTCACCAGCTCCAGCCCGAGCGATTCAAAGCATGATGGTTAGGTAGAAACAGATTAATAACTTAGATCAGCCATGCTTCCAGCTCCACAATGCTATTGACCTGCTCCTCAACCCTCTATCTCCTCTTATCAGATCACCATTCCTCACTAATGTCAAGCATTTGCCATGGCTCTGACCTGCACAAATTACTCACAGTTCAAAACAGTGCCAGTGATGTACAGTAGAACAATGAGGGCAAAAGCCTCTTAGCCCTCCCAAAATAAAGATGCTCAAGTTTAACTGGGAGTGAACTCGATTGCTCACAAGTGAACGAATTCTTATTATCAGTAAATTGCTGCAGGCTTATAAGGGGCTCTTGCCCTCATGAAGTAAGATGAGTACCATCATCTGAGAGTACTACAATCAAACCAAATGACATCACAATAGACTCTTAACTACTCTCAATATTCAAAGGCATAAAGGAGCGGCCAGACTGAATGAGAATAAAAATTCCTAGTAAAAAAACAGCCTTGAATAGGGAAAGATACCGTACATGAAAAAAGGATTTTGATTTGCCTCATGGTTATCTTTTGCTTTACACCAAGCACCCTTCACATGTGCCAACCTTAGAAGCACTTTTCTAGGTTACATATGTTGCCTATAACTTTACGTAAAGGTCAATAGTTGTACTACTTTAGATATAAATAAAAAAACAAAGCAGACGTTCATTCGATAAAATAAAAAATATGATTTAATAAACCTTCTATGACGCAATTTTATGAATAACAACACACACATTATATAATACAAATTATTAGTATGAGTGATGCACTATAATAATAGTCAGAGTAGTGTTATGTGTATTGACTAGGATAATATCTTACTTGTTCGTTTTACCAATGTGCAAATTGACATGTCACTTAATTGCTAAAAACATGCATTAAAGATATACAGTGACATGACGTACAGTGCCAAAATATCATGTAATTATTATTACAAACCAAATCCCAGAAAGTATCAAGCTATCATTTTTGTCTTAGTGATTTATTTTGATTTTCAGGATTTTTTTAGTGACTAAGGTTGCATACATTATGGGCAGTGGTGGCACATCAGTTAAGGTAAGCAGTATCCTGGTCTGTTGAGCAGTATAGGTTGAGAGTTCAAGGTCTGGCTTGAGTAAGCCTGAGTAAGAACGCGATTATGCTTAAAATTAAGTTGTCACGTGTAAGTTCCTTTGGATAAGGGCATCTGTTAAATGCTGTCAATGTATGTGTCAGAGTTATGAAGGCCAGGCAAATCATTTACATAATCTGAAAGAATCACATAGAAAAATACTTTACCCTGTGTCAGAAAAAAACATGTCTAGCAAATGAATAACTAGAAACTTAAAACATGTTTGCAAGATTTTTATATAAAATAAATAAAATAATAAAATAAACTATGATATCTATTTTACTTCACGTGTACCTTCTTTTTTGTTAAAGAAGCCCATTGTCCTAGGTTTCTTTTAATTAGTGAAAGTTACCACTACAGTCCTCCAACATCACATCACATCACATCGCATCACATCACATCACATCACATCACACTGAAACCACAGGAAACAGACTGTCCATAAATCACCTACTTGTGTCCAATCTATTACAGAAAATATTACATTTATTATGATCTCCCGTCAAATGGTCGTAGAGCACTGTGAGCTATTTGTAAAATTTTGGTTCTGGATGAGAGACTTCTGTCACTAAGATCTTGAGTTAAGATTGTTTTGGTTTATTTTGTAATTTTTTTTAAAGAGAGGATGGTTGACTTTCCATTTCGATGCTTTTATTTCACGGCTCAGTTTGGCTACTGTCACCAGCGGCTCACAGTTTCCACAGGGAAATTTCACAATAAACATGATCTAGCGAATACAAATTATCTCAGTAATATATTCATAAATCATTGCTGTTGAAGGGTCTTTTAATCCTGTTTGATTCATGGTAAAGTTGGAGATTTGTCAACTTCTTTTCTGTGATACTTTCCTAGGAAATTATGACACTAGTACCCAAGTTTGGTTCACAAAACTGTGCATTTTCTTAGATTTCCTTTCTGTCTTTTTTTATTTTTTATGAAGTACCTCTCATCACTCTCACCACTCAGATCTGCTCAAACCCCTGGTTAAAAGTAGGAATCACACACTCATTCCACTTCAGCATCTAAAGTATATGTAGCTAATGTGTTACATTTACAAAAGGAAAGTCAAGAGCCTGTTTAGGAGTGTGAATGGAGACACCATACAAGTGGAACATAATTATTTCTGCCTGATCATGAGAAATAACACCTCCTCACCTTTCCACTGCAGCAGCCATGTCCAGCCTATTAGCAGCATGACGAGACACGGGGCCTCTCTGACCAAACCCCTATCACTCACAGGCAGAGTGCCAGCTCATCATCTTAAAAGAAGAGTAATATTATAGTTAGCCACTGAGTTTTATTGCCACATCGTTAAGCTTTTCCATTAGTGTTTTATTGGAGGCAGGGTCAATTTGGGCTAAGGTGAGTTAGAGTGCGTGTCGCAGATTCCACCTTCCTTTTAACCACCATTCTAACTTCAAAGTGTTTTTAAATGCATCCCGAGCTCAATATACTGTATTAATCCAGACATGGAGTTCTAAAGGATAAGGATTGTGGTTGCAGATTAAGTCTGTCTGTACCTCTCGCCAGGTTGGTTATTTAGATGAGCAACCCTTTATGGCGACCTATAAATTATGGCAAATTTACAGTTGTGCTGGAACATCCTCTTAAACTGCAACTAAATTACATTTTACAGACTTTTTAAGATAGATCATTGTCATCACTGTTTACTGACTTTGACATCCCACGTGCATGTTTCTAAAGCTCCAGCAAGGCCGAACCTTATCCCATTCTTGGACATAAGTAAGAATGTCTGTGAAACCTTGTATCATCTAAGAATTTCCTTCCAAGTAACTTCCCAGCTACAGAGTATGCAAACAAATGCCCTCCCTTACTCCTACTACTCGGTCCTACCACCACCATATTGTAGTTTTTTCAGAACAATATGGGTCATGCGCACGTGTCCATTTAGCTAACTAAAAACTGCAATAATAAAGCTTGCTTTTATGAATATAGCACTTTTATTAAACTCAAGGGCATTTTACAAAGGCCATTTTACACACAAGTGACACAGCAAAAATAATTATATTATATGTATAAGGCTTTCACACCAACAGAACCATAAAGCAATATAGCAGGTGGCCCACAGAAAACAGGGTAAATAACAAAATATGTTTCTTTGTAAATAAGGGAATGGCAGCACAGAGAGAGGAGGATTAATTCATTGTTACAAAGTCAAGTGGTCAATTCCAGAAATTAAACTCTAAAGGACTTGCCACCTACAGAGGAAAGTTAGAATCGAGGCACATCAAGTAAGATAGCTCTAAGTGATCATGAAATTGGAGTGGGGGTATACAGGTGCAACAGTTTGCAACAGAGTAGTTAGTAGAGTGGGGGGCATCGTTTTGTGATGCTCTATAAAGCTCTATAAATGAGGAGAAACACAGTTCTGTGCTTAAAACAAATCTACACCATTGTTTTGGCTTTATTCTGGTAAACCATGTATCGATTCATGTGATACTGGACCTGAGATGTTCAACATACAGGGGTCAGGCTCATCTGCATCTGGATCGATGGACTACAGTAATAATTGTGATCTATTGCACCAACACTAAAGTGGCCGCTGACCTGTACAAGACATAACTGGAGCAGCTGACCTGTGTTGAAAGAGCTGAAGGAATCCCCCCTTTCTCAAGGAGCATAACTCACTGGGGGGGCAGTGAGGAGAATGACATGGCCTGCTGCCTCTATGAATGCTAATGCCTCTCCAAAGGGGTTGCAAGCCTGTTGTGGGGACACTGAGAACCGTAGAGTAGCACAGTTGTTCCATCCGATCACGACCATATATACACATGCGCAGATGTGGATTCATGGATGGGTAATGTGTTTTCCTGCTTTATGTATCTTAATAAAAAGAATTAACAGCAATATCCACACAATTTAAACCATTTTCTAAAACAAATGGAATGTTATACCAACTTTCACCACTAGGAACAGCTGGTTATTGCTTTACATTGGGCATAGCGGAACCAGGAATGTAACACCAATGTTACACTACTTATGACCAACATTACAGGTGCATTACCCAACACATTACAGGTAAATGCCGTTTAACATATTGTGTGAAATGGGATGTTAAGCAAAATGGATGTTGATCAGCCATTATTAACGCAGTCTGTAAAGTAAATAAAACAAGTATATTCACAAGAAAACTGCATGCAAACTATATGAAAATGCTTAAGAGATTCTGCTGAAGGTAGAGTAGACTGCTATCATCCACACAGCTTCCCTAAGGCATCCACATTTTGAATGTATGGAAATTCACAATAGTTACAGAAAACAAAGTAATGTACCATTATGACTTGTAACACTTAAGTGCATGGAGTTTCTAGTTTATTTGACAGAAGCAAAATGTATCAATAGACAAATCAAACAGAGACTCAGCATGTGAATGTGAACCAGTTTATATAGTTAAAGGCTAGAGAATATATAGGTAGTGGGGGCAAACAAATTGGTACTACTTACAATAGGACAGGCACATATAAAAACCCATTTACAGTTTGGTACAAATAAGTACAGTCGATTCCGGGTAATCGGACCACATCGGGGACGCGATTGTTTTGGTCCTAATAACGGCTGGTTTGATTAAACGAACATGCCCTATGTTACAAGACGGGACGTGCTATGAAACAAACGAAGTGTTTATTAAACCTTTATTCTGTGATTGTACAAACAAGAACTACTGTTGCTTACGAACTTTGTTCAATGAAAAATAAACTTGCAAACAAGTTTTTCGATACGATCTACAACACAATGTATAGGTACTCAGCATGCGAAGCATAATACTGTAAAAAACAAGTTCTTACTAAATTC
>JAVSBV010000049.1:1636382-1657197 GCA_033117975.1 Parotocinclus spilosoma | reverse complement strand
AATAATAATAATAATTATTATTATTATTATTATTATTATTATTATTATTATTATTATTATTATTATTATTATTATTAATATTATTCAAAAGCCTGCCAAGCTGCCATTATTGGACCCACAATTAACTCTTAATGCACAATTGCTTGGGTTGCAAAATTGTATGAGATGTAAGTCACTCTGAGTAAAGCTGCTTGTCAAATGACTAAATGTAAATATAATAATAATAATAATAATAATAATAATAATAATAATAATAATAATAATAATAGTAATAATGTCATAATATTGCATGTAGTCTATCATTTTTGTGTGCAATTGGCATCTACTCTCCATATGCTTTTCTTCCCCTTTACTTTCACAAACATGCCAGTAAGTGAATCAGCTACTGTAGGCGTGAGTGTGCATATATGTAGTGCCTTACAATGGACTGTCACACAGTTAAGACTATGATTCATCCCTGCATCCAATGTTTAGGTCTCTGGACCCAGAGATAAAGTGTACAAACATTTCTGTCAGGTATAATTACTCTAAAATATGCCAAAAGCTGAACGAATACTGATGTATAAGACAGATGCTTCGATCATGTGAGTGGAATATATTAACTGACTAAACCATATGTAAATATATACAAATTATGTTTTCTTTATTCCATAACATGATCATCCATATGTCCTTTATCATTTTAATCAGCATTAGAATCAGAATATCTGAAGAACTCCAGAGCAGTAACAGACAGATAGGACCGTACTCACAGAATCACAGGTTTTATTTTTAGTATTGTGTTCCTTTAACTCACAAAATGACAATAACACATAAAAATGCATGAAAGACATGAACAAACATGACCACACACACACTTCTATTTCTTTCCTTTTTTGTCTATCTCAGCACGGCCTCAACACTGAAAATGGTATTTGGAGACAAACAACTTCATTCTGCTGTGTGTCTGTAATTAGCTGTGGAATTAGCGGAGCTGACGGGCCTCCATAGATCAGCGGGGCCCTCGAGGGAGGCTGCCGGGAGCGCGGGAGCCGCATTTCCAATTATTGTGTTGAACTGCTAATTTAGTTATTGTGCCGCGCGTAATTGTGATGGGTATTGGGTGTGCGATTCAATTTGTTTTAAATATTTGTGGGCTGGCAGATTGGTAATAGAGCTGACCTATCTAGCGGCCCAGTATGAAAGTAAGAGAGGAAAAACAAAGGGAAGAGACTACAAAGATGTTCAAGCTCTCTCGTTCGTGCAGCTTTTCGTTCCCCCCTCTCTCATCGCTTCAGTTTGATCTGCCTCATCCCTCTTAAGACTGTTGAAGTTAAAAAGCTTGAAATTCAGAAAACAGCACTTTGATCAGTGGCAGAAGGAAAGCATCACACATTAGAGGAGCGAACATTGAGGGCTTTGGTTTGAAGATAACCAGAGGAAGTCTGGCTCCCTAAATATTGCAGGAGATGCAGAAGACAAGAATGTGGTTCATCGGAAACTATAGACGAAGCTTTAGGGATCATTCTCGACTCCATACTCCTGATATGCCCTGCACCACCAGTTCACACTGTTACATTTCTTCCACCATGTCTCAGAACTCCCTCTTGTTTCAGATGATTTAATGGCTTCACATTATCTTTATCTGTCGTTCATGGTAAGGGAGCAGCCCCAGCAGTCCCAAAGCAATACCAGCAGTGCACCTGAAACAAAAAATATGGAAGACAAATAGTTCAGAAAAAGTCCATATGACAGAAAACAGGTGCAGAAGTATGAAATTATACACTTGAATTGAAAAAACCTTTCAAATTATAGCTGGTTAGCCACTGCAAAAAAGATGAGTGGCTAGATCATTACTCATGAAGTGCTACAAACAATTCACATACTGCGCAGGGAGTCAAAGTCATGTGAAAATGAAGTTTACATTGGTTTTTAAAAAAATCATAAAAGCCGTTTAAATCAGGTGATTAAGTCTTATATAATTTTTAAATCTGCTTTTATACAATGATGTATTGTAATTTCATGTTAACTTGGCATATGTCTATGTACCATTTACTTAATATTTACTATTACTGAAATTATTTTTCAGATTTGTCTTTTCAAGATTTATTTTTTTAAATAATTAAAAAGTATATATTTTTTAATCTAAAAAAAATAATTTAAAAACTTGATTTTTAATCTTACAGTGATTCTTAAGGGTGAAAGCTTAAGCTTTCTGCATCAAGAACCGCCATTCAACAACAGCTGATACAACAGTATGGCCAAGAGATTTCTTTGGCAAAGCTTGTACTTTACTGTAAAAAAAAACAGTTAACCATGTCCAGAAGAAGTGTCAACTTCTCTACGTTTGGAAACGTCTAGGTCACACAGTGAAAACGTGTATTGTGGTCAGACAAATCAGTATTCCAGTTTTTTTTAATGTGATGTGCTGTAGACCAAAGAAGAAAAGGGAATCCAGAACAGGGGTCACAAATCTTTTTGGTCTTTAAGAGTCTTTAAGAGTATGAAGGAATACGAAGGGCTCGTTTATTACCTATTTTCTGTATAACAAAGTTGCACTCTTCAACTTTAATAATAATCAAACTATTAATCATAATCGATATTTGTACAGAGACAGACTGATATCATTAACAACAATTTACCATGGTAGAAAACATATTTTATATTGACATATTTAAACATGCAACATTATTTATTGCTGTTAGTCCCAATTTAAAAAGGTCAGTTATTACACAAAAAAAAGACAGTTTAAAATCTACACAAATGCAAATGTTATTAAAAAAAGCTTTTATAAACTTTTAAAAAATTTTGACAGAGCTCCAAGGTACTACTTTTAGAAGCTCACGTGGTCACAGCAGACAACCAGGTGCCCGCAGGCAACGTGTAGGCTACCCCTGATCCAGACTGATCCAGAGCTGTCCAAAAGCCAGTCCAAAAGTCCAAAAGCCAGAGTATGTCATGGTATGGAGTTATGTCAGTGCCCTTAGCAATGGTCATTTACACTCCTGTGATGAAGTAGACTGACATCTTAAAGCAGCCTTCAAGGCGTCATCTTTTCCAGGAACGTCCATCCATTTTTTAACAAGACAATGCAAAACCACTTTTTACAATGCAAAATCAGTTTTTTACACACACACACACTACACATAGGCATGGCTGTGGAAGAAGTGGATATGGGTTTGGACTGGTCTGCCTGCAGTCCTGACCTATCCCCAATAGAGAATGTGTGAAGAATTTTGAAAAAAAAATGCAACAATGATGATCAATGAACGATGATCGATGCATGAAGACATACTGTTGCACATCTTAAGACGTGTTTTTAGGAAAAGTGGGACAAAATAACACCTGAAACACTATATTGCTTGGTATCCTTTGTACCAAAACATCATTTAGGCATGAAAAGTAATGGCAGCATAAAAGGTGGTTAATGCTTTAACAACTTTTTTGAAGTGTGCTGCAGGTCAGAAATGCAGGAATGAATTTTCATGAAAAAGTGATATGAGATTGATCAGACCAAACATGAAATATATACAGGTTCATACTGTCTGCAATAACTGCTCCAATGTAGTGTCCCTACTTCATCTGATTGAGGGCTGTAAAACTTAGTTAGAGAAATTTGCCTAAAGATGTTAATTAACTACTGTTTGACTAGGTCAACTAAATCGATTAATTGTTGCACCCCTAAGTGGAGACAGTAATATAAATGCCAATACCAAGTATATCACTTAAAAAAATCAAGGTTATCATGCCTTTGTCAAGGTGGTCTAGGTCTGCATCTGTATTAGCAGCCAAAGCAACGTTTCAAAACCTGGAAACTTTTTTTTTTTTTTTTCTTTTTGCACCCCTTACAGCTGTATGCCTAGACAGTCCACCAGCTTCAGACTGACCAATGACTTTTACAGCTTGAAAAGACAAGGCACACAATGATCTTTTATCTGAGAAAACTTGTCAATAACTTTTAAAGTACATCCGTCCAGAAGGAATTAGTTTTAAATTGAATTTTCTTCAACATAACTCTGATGGCTCACACTGGGGTGCATAGCAACACCAGGACACTAAACTTCTAGTGGTACACCATTTCATCGGCTCATCTCAGCATGGGGCCAACTTGATCTTTCCCAACAGATCATAATGGAAAGTATGTTGAGCTTGTCTCTGGCTGCTCCCTCAGCTGGCGATGTTGACCCTCATGCCCACTGCCATGAGAAGTGTTGGTCTTTGACCAAGATGTACAAGATATATTTAGGATGTAAATATATGTGCAATAACTAAGTCAGTTATTATGAACACAATAATATCACCTTATTTAGCTATCATTCAAGTTCAAGTGGTTTTATTGTCATTTCGACCATATACAGTGGTGTAAAGTATACAGCGAAACGAAACAACGGTCCTCCAGGACCAAGGTGCTACATAAAACAGTAAACTTCACAACATAAATTATAGTTATTCTATATAGTTATTATATATAGTTCATTTTCCATAAACACTTAATCCATCCTCTGGGCACTTGTAAACACACTTACACTAGGACACTAGGGTTCAATCCCAGGGTTAAGCGGCCTGGGTCCTTACTGTGTGAAGTCTTCATGTCCTCCCCGTGTCTGTGTGGGTTTACTCCGGGTACTCTGGTTTCCTCCCACAATCCAAAGGCATGCATGTTAGGTTAATTGGTGTCGCTAAAATGGCCCTTAGGCTGTGACTGTGTGCATGACTGTGTCTGTCTTTGTGTGTGAGACCTACGATGGATTGGCGCCCCGTCTAGGGTTTTTCCTGTCCTTGCACCCAGAGTTGCCGGGTGGGCACCGGCTGGCCTGTGACCCCTTGTGGATTAAGCAGAAGATAATGAATAAATGAATGAGATTGTTAAATTGAAATTGTTATTAAATTGCTGTGATTGTTAAATTGACACAGGGCAGAGATGCGCATTAGTCATGTTTTTGCATGCCCAAGATGTGATTAAGCTCGAGTCCAAGTCAAGTCTCAAGACACCTAGGAACAAGTAAAAGTCAATTCTTACATTTCAAACAGTCACTTATTAGTGTATAATACAGTATATAATCTGAGCAGTAGTATGATCACTTTTAATATGCCATTGCAATGCAATGTGAATAAATGAACAGTTTCAATTTAACAACTTAGATTAGACCAAAAAGATTAGTCTGCTAACATTACCTGTACAAACGCGCTAAATTTAATCTTTCATATACAGTACATTACCACTTGACTGACTGTGATAGCCTAGTGGTTAAGGTACTGGCCTCTGGACCACAAGGTCCAGGGTTCAAATCCCACCTCTGTCAAGCTGCTACAGTTGGACCCTTGAGCAAGGCCCTAAACCCACAATTGCTTGGATTGTAAGACTGTATTTATAAGTTGTAAGTCACATTGGATATGGGGCGTCTGCTAAATGCCATAAATGTAAAAGTAAATGTAAATGAACTCCATTGTGGCTTGTACTGTTCTGTTCATCAGTCTTATACAGTAGCTCTCAAATCTAAAGAACGAATTCTGAGGCACCAATCACATCTTGCCTGATTGACTCCATTAGGGATAATTATTTTTAGCCTGTGGTTTATCTCGGGGTTTATGTTACGCAACATACCAAAACTAATGCAACCACCACTAATCCCTGCTTCAATATGGAGTCATTTCTTTCCTGCACAATTATTTAAATGTTGCATTCTATTTTAATTGGAACAACTTCGTACACAACATTATTTCTTATCCATTTTTCTCATGAAGCCCCGGTTTCACTCAGCAAACAATTTTTCACCAAACTGATACATCGTTTGCACATTAAACAAGCGACTGTGGTGTTCTGTACCTATAAGTGTGAAAGCTTATTCTGTGTGTGAATCAACACTTTCATGTCTGTTTTGCAGTGCATGCTTGTGGCTGTGCTGCACAAACCCGGGGTCAGTTTGAAAGGCTCTGGCCTGAATGAGGCCTCTTAAGCTTCTATCTGTGCTTTGATAGCTCATTCGCTTCCTCGCTCGTTCACCTTAGACGCCGGCGCGTGCAACCTCTATTTACACCTGCCGTGTTTGATCATCAATTAAGTTCTCCTTTGATACCCCTGTGAACTGCCCACCTCAATCAATCCTCTGCACTTATTGATGTCTAGATTGTTAACAGCTCCGGCTAAAACACAGGCACTTTCCGAAATGAAACACAATCTTCCTCTAAACTGTATTTAGATGGACAAATTTGCACATAGCCTGAAATTTTTAATAAAAAAAAAGAAGACAGAGTCCCAGCAGTTTAGCTATTAACCTTTCTGTTATGCTGAATAGATTTCCTTCTAATATGGCTATAGTCTCTCTCCTCTGACTGACATAAGGCTTAAATACTTTCACCAAATGACACTGCTCACAAAATTGAGAAATTGGATATTTCAAATTAAGGGATTTTGAAATATCCCATATTTTTTGTGAACGGTATATCCATCTGAGAACATAAAAGTTACAGCGGAGAAAAAGAAAGCTTGATTTGTTTCTATTTAATTGAACATGTTTGCTGTGTTCAACAATTATCCCATTAATGTCCATTCACTCTATCAAACAAGGTTTTAGCAATTATTATAAACAATTATTGTAATTATTGTATTATATAACAATTATTGTAAAATTACAATTGAAAATTTAAATCTGACTTTTGGAAGATGTGGAAGTTTACGAGCAGTTTTTTTTTCAGTTGATGTGTTTTGAGACTTTTTGTGTTTAAATGCACTTATAATAATGCCTGTCCTAATTTAAGTTGCCCCCCCTTACCTGTATATTCTCTCTCACCTATAATAATATAAACTGGTTTAAATTCACTAGTTGAGTCTCTATTTTATCTGGCCGATCTTCCATGTTGTTTGTAATAATGCCATTTTGGCATTTTTTTCAGTTAAATTTAAGTAACATTTATTTAAATTCTTCATCAATTACTCGTGTTTTTAACTGTATCTCTGATGCATTTAGGTATTGTTTGCAAGCAGTTTTCTTGTGAAAATACCTATAAATACCTTTTATATTTACACTATAGTAGCATAAAAAGACTATGTGACAGTGGAAATGTCAGAACACAGAAATCCATTTCAGTTTATGATCTGTTTTGCAGACAGTAACATGGTCGCTAAATGGTGTACACCTGCTTAGCACTTTTAACAGTAAACATTGTCTCCAAACACCTTTACCAAAGCCTATGCCAGAATTCACTGAATTCAGGTAGTGATATATGCTAGCACATGTCCCATATGGGAGTTTGGACAATTATAAGGGCCAATGACTGAAAGAGACCCCAAAAATGGAATTGCAACATTTTTTGGAGCCATGTGTAATATATTTTCATGGTTCCTAAAATCTCTGTCAGCACCACTGTTCCCAGGACTGGCCACCATTTCATCACAGAAATCTTTAAACGCATCATGACCCTCATTTTGCATGCCCATCTGGGAAGTGAAGCCAGGTCCTCATCCACCAGAGCTGTGTAGAAAAATAATAATAGTTTATTATTATTAAGGCAAAATGTGAAATTATTTGTGTAGGTTCAACTAGCCATAAAAATTTTTGGATAGGAAGATGCTGAACAGAAATGCTCTCTCGTTCCCTAATACACATATTATTATTAGCTAGTAGTTCATGTTGCATAGTGCATTTGCAATACGCAGCCATGAAGCGGACTCAGTTTGGGATGTTTGCCTATGTAGAGTGTGAGGTCTATACAATGTGATTAAAAATATAAGTATACAAACAAAGTAATGTTTGGTCACTGTGTTGTACTGGTCATTATATATAAGCCCATTAACGATTACTCAGTAAACTTTGGCAGAAGTGTCATTCTTTGAATCCCAATTCAATAATCAGCAATTTTCTCTAATCTTTGCGGTGGAATCATCGAAATAAAATATACTAATATACATGCATGCACACACACACACACACACACACACACACAAACACGCACACATAAACACACAAACTGGACCACTTTTGAGACATCATTTGGCCTAAAGCATGTCCATGCTTTAAATCATGAGAGGATACCATTAATCTGGGAAAATTTATGCAGACATGGGTAGAACAACACGAGAACAAACGTCAAGTCCAGGCCAGGATTTGAACTTGATCCTAGAAGCCATGATATATGGGCCACCAAAAAAATGAAATCAGTCCATATCAAAATCAGTCCATATCTAATTATATTCTCTTAATAAAAATGAGAGAAGAATTTAATTCATTAATTCAAGAATTTATTTTGGCTAAACATTTTAGCCAACATTTTTTACCCCATTTACATTGCAAAGGACATACCTACTGCCTTAATTTAGAACTCATTCATGTGCACAAAAGAAAATGTGAAATATTTCTATCTGAGTAAGCCCAATAAATCCAGCATGAGAACGCTGCACAGCTCAGCTCTTGACAAGCATAAATATGAACGTCCACTCTGTATCCATTGGACCAACCTCCTTAACTAGTACAGTTCTCTGCCACCCCCCACCCCAAACACACTCATACATACACACACACACACCCACACACATCAGAAGGCACGTCAGAAGTGCAGCCGCCTGTTCACGTGTGTCCGTCATTAATCTGCTGATGATTGATGACTAGCAGTGAGGAGGGAACAAGCTATGAAGGACTGACCACATGAGTGCTTCTCTCTCTACACATACATGTATATCTACATAACCTACTTTTTCTCTCCCTCCCCCATCTTTTATGATTTTCAACTTCCTTATTATTCATTTCCCCCCTTCCTCTGCTCCTAGAATAAAAGCTGATTGAAGGGCCAAAGAGAGAAAGTAAGAAAAACAGAGAGAGAGAGAGAGAGTTTAGAGAGAGAGAGAGCGTCCAGAACAGGAGGCTTCTGCCACACCACAAATGAAATCAATTTAAAAAGCGTTCAGGTAATTGGTTTCTAAACAGAATTCTGTCATGACCGTCTGCTACCTGTTTCCATTTGGCACTTGCGTGAAAATAACTCTCTGTGCAGAGATGACAATAAAATCACCTTGTTCCTAATTTTGCACTGCTTTCTTCCAATCAGCTGGCTCAGACAGCATCGCTCGCTGGAGTGAAGACATCTGCATTTAAACACATAAACACATGTACAAATACACAACCTATACACGACCCACTGGGATGATCCCATAGACATTATTGCCAAGTACTATGTGTTCAGTGTTACATGAAAACAGCTAACATTTCTGTGTCATAAATGATTTCAATTTTCATTAACTGGTACACTGTGCCAACCACCATGATCTATGTGTAAAGGAGGGGAGACCAGATTGCAGGAATCACCCCCCCCCCCAGTGCCCACAGCAACTTTGTGGTGCCCTTAGCAAGTCCAGCTCTGTGATGTCATTATAGAGAAGTGAAATGGGATTCCAGTAGCAACCTGGGAAGCTCTATTGATCTCCATGCCCAAGAGAGATAAGGCAGTGCTGGAACATAATGGTGGCCACACAAAGACTTTGGGCACAATTTGGCCTTTTTCACTTACCAGTATACTCTCTTTTGTTGCCAGTGGTTTAGACATTAATGGCTGTGCGTTAAGTTATTTTGAGGGCACAGCAAATTTACACTGTTATACAAGCTGTAGATTGACTACTTGACTTTAAATCAAAGTGTCATATCTGTTACGAGATGTGGTGGTTTATATTTAGGACCCAAGTATGCGGGATAAGCATATCCCACGATGTATAATAAGAATGGGGAAATAATATAGAACAACTAAAAAGAGATAAAGAGCGGAGCATTAGGCTCCTAACATAATGTAACCGAAAGGATAAAGGGGGCGTGCCGAGGTTGCGTCCCAAGTGGGAGAAACGCACAAACTTGTCGCCAGAGAACGCCAAAGCATCAGTTGGGGCAAAGGTGCAGAAAGCACAGTTTTGGGACGTCACTTTAATGGCGAGGCACAAAAGTAGTCCAAACGCCAGGGAGCAAAAGTGAGCTCGAAAGTGCATGCAATACTAAAAAGCCAAAACCGGGATACGTCTTATAGAGTGCGTCTTTACCCGGTGGTTACTCTAGTCGGGGCACACCTCGAGCCAACCGCCGACTAGAGTCCGACTCAATAGAGCGCAAGAGTGCCGGAGAGTGTACTTCTGACACAGAACCGGGTTGCTGCTGTGAAGAGTGGAAAAGGACGCCGAAGCGCCAGAGGGCGAGCGTGAGCTCTAACGCACACGCAGTGCGAGGGAGCGAAGAAATCGCGGAAGTGGCTAAAGCGTAAAAAGGCGAGCATATAAGCTCAGGGCGCGCTTATAGCACGAGTGTGAATTACACACGAAAGGCGCGAAGCGCCAGAACACGATAATAAACCCAAATACGCAAGAAGCGCGAACGAGAATAAATCGCGAGAAGCGCCAGAGGGCGAGCGTGAGCTCAAAAACAAAGAAGCCAGATCCGGGAGTGTCCTATTCAGAACAAACACCCGGCTGGAGTGAGGCTAGGTAGGTGCCGACAACCGAAGAGCCCGAGCTCTGACCGTGAGAGGAGCGCACGAGTACGGGATGGGGAAAACCCTCAAAGTGCCCCTAACAAACTAAATACCTCGGGGGGTTACCCGCCCATACCAGTCCATTGGCCCTAATAAGCCCCCGGACTTTACCACTATCTCTAGGGAATGCAGAAGGGCGCAATAGCGCCGGTGGTCAGACACGCGAACCAAACGGAGATGGAAGATCGAAGAGATGATGACCTGGCCCCGAAGAGCACCAAAAACCACACCTTTATAGGGCGCAAAGCAGCTGTTCAGGATCTGGACATAATTAAGATAGTGGATATAAAGCTGTCCCACCGATGGCTCTGTAATGGCGACGGGCGAGGACGGCCGAACGCACCGAGGGAAGGTAAGAACCCTAACAAAGTTAACACATTTTCAAAATGATTGAGTCTGCATCACTAATGAATATAAGATATAACATTTAGATCCATTTATCAAGTCCATCTCTTCTCCTTGTGATTAACAATGGTTAAGACATCTAAAATGGACTGCTTGGCCAAAAACAGGTGACACACACTAATATATTTTTAAACTAATACACACACAATGTCTTTGTATTTATGATGAGAGATTTGGACCACTGCACAAAGTCTTCTTCAACAGATTAAAAGATTCTCAACAGGGCTCAGGTCTGGACACTGAGGTGGCCGATTCATGTGTGAAAATGATGTTTCATGCTTCCTGAACCAATATTTCACAATGAGCCTGATGAATCCTGGCATTGTCATCTTGGAATATGCACATGCCATCAGAGAAAAAAATCAATTGATGAAATAACCTGCTGGTTCAGAATATTCAGGTCATCAGCTGAATTCATTCTTTGGCCACATAATGTTGCTGAGCCAAGACCTGACCAACTGCAGCAACCCCAGATTATAGCACTTAAACCACAGGCTTGTACAGTAGTCATGATGGGTGCATCACTTTTTCTAACTCTGATGTACCAATTATTCTACAACAGGGTAAACCTAGATTAATCAGACCACATGACCTTCTTCCATTGCTCCAGAGTCCAATATTTATAATCCCTAGCATATTGCTGCTTTTGCCAGTTAGCCTCACTGACAAGTGGTTTTCTTAAGGCTACACAGCTGTGTAGTTATAAATCCCTTGAGTTCCCTTAGCATTGTGTGTGTGGAATTGCTCGTACTTCCACTATGAGACATATTCCTGAGTTCTACTAATGTTTTTCTACAATTTGATGTAACCAAAAGTTTAAGTGATCACCGATCACAATCTTTTCCCACTGTCCATCCACCTTTTAATAATGCATTGGACAGTTCTTAACCTGAATTGAGTAGTTTTAGCAATCTCCTTAGTTGTTCTGTCTGCTTGATGCATGCCAATAATTTGACCATTGTGAAATAGATTCATGTCCACAGGATGTTTTTTTCGATATGGTTGTTTAACAAATGAAAAGCTATGCACTGCATCAAATAAGGTTAAATAACTTGTTGCTGGCTTAAACAATCACCCATGCAGTAATTATTCAATGGGAGGCTCTTGCCTAGTTGCTTAGTTAGTAAATTGGTGACTTTTTGGGGGCAATCAGTTTAACAACACACTACAGAAACTTGTTCCAATGTAGCTTCTGGATTTTGCTTGCTAAACAGCAGAATCACTGTATGCACACACATCTTCCCCTTTTAAACCATGCCTGATGCTTAAATATAAAGCACCATGACATTGTGAAAGCCTCTGCCATTACAGTAAATCAAAGGATGTAGACTTTGTGGAGGACAGGCTTACCGGCACCAAATAAAGTGCTGATATTCTTGGCATGTCCACCCATTTGAATCCCAGCTGATTAGAGCCTGCAGACGACATCCAAAACTGCATCTCAATCAGTCTATCAAGAAGACTTCATAGAAAGCTGATTTCCAACCCAGTCATTATTGTACTTTGAACGGAAGCAGAATCGAAACTTGGGCCAACCTGCTCATTAGTAATAATGAGTGCACAAATAGTACAGACTGTGGTGTCCTTGATGTCCTCCCCCAAGGTCCAATTTACAGGTGTCAAGTTTTTCAAATTTTACAATGCTACTGCCATTTTGTATTAATATCTTGCAACTCTCATGAGACAGAAGCACAATAATCCTTGCATTAGGCCTTGTTACTGAAACAAGGATGCTTTTCATACTGCTGATTTCTCCTTCCTGTGCGGTGTCTAAAAAAGGTGACTTCAATCAGGGCAATTCAGTAAATATTGACATAATATTCATGTATAGCCACAGGGTATTTGTCAGTTCAGTATTCAGTGTGACTAGGACTAATTATGCAGTGGAAATTCATCGCTGTGACTAGTGGACGAGTCATGGCAGGGATTTGCTGGGTCTGTATTTTTTTTATTGATCCCACAAAAAAGATCAAAACAAATATTGAACCAAGCAGCATACTAATTTTGGTATTTATAATGCACAATATATAGCTTACTGGTAATGGTTCAACTGCCAAAAAAATCAAGTTGCTTATTCATGAGGTTTTTACCAACCTTTTATTAAAAAAACATCCACACATGCAATTTGACCAAGGATGCCTATCTATCCAACTGATCAGATTGGCACATCTCTGACAGTTAAATTTGCAAAACCACAGAAAACAATACACAACATATCCACATCTGTTCCCTTTTGTTTTGTAGTCAATAATGAAAGCTCCTAAGGAGAAACAAAACAGTTTAATTATTCCTACCTGTATTCATTTAAAAAGCTGTAACCAATGAGTTTCCTACTGACTGTAAGACGAAAGTATTAAATATTCAATAATTGTTCTGCATGGGAGCTAGTAACATGGAGGTATTGCAACAATTATGTTTCATTATGAGTCACACATTCACTACAATAGACACACTGGCTATTGGATAATGAGCCAGAAAGACAAAGGGCCCCATCTTACACCCTGTGCAAAACACATCACGATACTAATTGCTATTTTACACCCCGCAAATAGTTTATTTTAGTGCCTTCGGCCTACAGAATATCTAAATGCCGATGGGTGTGGTGGTGACTAAATTAGGTGTGTTCAGGTACATTTCTGCTGTACTGCTATCTTGCAAATGCAAAAGACAACACTATTGCACCGCTGATTGAAAAAAACTTACACAAAAGTCAGCAGTCAGAAGTCTATTGCTATTCTGGCAGAGAATTGGCAAGACAGGGGGGTGCACAAGGCAAGCTGGCAGCTACCAATACACTATTAATAAACAAAATACAAAATGAAAGAACATTATTCTACATCAACACAAAATGAGGGTCATGGTCATATTACTTTTGTTAGTGTTTGTTAAGTCATAAGTTTCAGACCGCACCTGACTCCTAAAAGGAATGGCAAATGAAACGCTGATTGGTTTATTGCATGTTATGGCCAAAACACACTCACGATTAATGAAGAGAATTACCACACACATTTTGCGCTATTCGCGCCCTTTTCCATTGTTACAATAGCAAAACACCCCCCCAAATCAAGGTGTGTAGTGCACAGTTGACAGCTCGCCTATAGATCACTAAAATAAGGCCCAAAGGTTCAGAATTCACCTCTACCACAGCTTCGTTCTTAAGCAACAACCTTAGGCCACAATTGCTTGGATTGTATGGTTGTATCAAAAGCCGCTCTAGATGAGAGTGTCTACTACATAACTGAACGCAAATGTAATTTTGCCTAAAACTACATTTACATTAACTGGAATCTTCTCCATCCTCACAAGGCAGAGAACATACTTTAAAAGTCCAGAGTATGACATAGAATAAGTTATGGTTGCACTTTTTAGTCCTTCTAGATGAAGTCAAGAAATATTCTATCTTGACCAAGTAGGGAGTAAGTCAGCAAGTACATCTTCCTTGTACAGACACAGTATTGCGCAATAAATATCTCTCAGTTTGTCTCTCAGTTTCCTTTCATTTTTCTTCATGAGGCTCACAGCACATATAAATAAATGATGGAGGATGCACACACACACTCAAACGCACAGCCCTGCACCTCTGTGGGATTCAACCACTTGCAGCCTGAAAAAATTCTAAAGAGAAGAAGCAAATCTGGAATCTGGAAGGTTCCAAAAATTTAAACTTGAGTTTGCCACAACCCAGTACGCTACATCCACATGAAGAAGCATGTGCAGGCATGCCCTGTGGCCTCCTGCAATTTCACAGTTCCTCAGTTGGGCATTGTTCACCTTGCATCCTATTTAAAGATTTCTTGTCCTCATTTCCTAAATTTGACATAAAAAAAATGAGCATTCATGGATTTTGAAATACTGTATGTGTCGAGTCCTGCACCCAATTTTCACCATTAGGAATGGCCAATTGCTTATATTACAGTTCTGATATGCGTTCTGGCACATGCAATTTCTATTGCCACCCACCATAATGTTGTTAGTCCTATCTCCCGCATCACATTGTTTACAAATTAATCACTGACGACTCCACAAGATAGTAGAGTAATTACTAAAGGTAATTTTCTTAAAAGAGTGTTTTAAGCAGGTCCTATTACATAAAAAACAGGCAATTTTTTTTATGCCATGCTGCTGTGTGGGAACATGTGGGCAAGTGTGGCATAACGCCAGCCACAAAGCAACTCTGGGCAGTGTTTGTGTTTAAGTTTATGGGTAGAATTACTCTCCACAAAATAAAAATTATCTGAAAAACATGACAATGTGACGACAACTTTGGACAATAAAGGTATAAAAATAGCTTTGTGTTACACTGCATTTATTTATAAAAAGAGCAAATTAGTTGTATTAAATACAACTAATTAGAGTTAGAGTTTGATGTAGAGCAGCCATCACTTTTCTACTGCACTACTTTTCACTACTTTTCGACAGCAGTCAGAAGTGACAGTGGCAAGAAAAACCTGGGATTTATGAAGAAGACACCACGACAAGAATTAGGCTCAAATGGGAACAATGATCAACCTCTGGGTAAGACCACATAACAGAATAAAGTTGATAAGTAGAATTTTTTGTTCTTTAAAGTATCAAATTGGTATTTCAAATGTGTTATTACTGTTATTTCTGACACACTTTTCTTAGCATTTAAGTGAATGCTGAAAATACACACTGTAAATGCTATAAATGTCAACTTACTGCTAGCAGATTCATAATATAAAGAACTCATGCATGGAACATTTATAAACAACAGTGGGAGTAGAACAGGCTGTACTCAACACCTCAGCAATTCTCAATATGGCAAGTTCACTGGCTTTCAGGTCTCCAGCAAGTCAGTCCAACAATCTACCCTGCATTCATAAAACAGCCAATTATTTACCAGCTTTGATGTAGGGTGTCCTTTTGGATGTAGTATCTGGGTGTCCACAAACATTCGCTTACACAGTGCATAAACACATCTTAATGCTTGAATTTACTGCGCTGAACTGCACTGAAGTGGATAATATTTATTTATTTGGCTTTATTTAACGTCGCTTATCGGCATCAGTGGCCATCCAGCGACACGCACAAGGTTAGATCCATACACAAGTTCATTCCAAGACCAGTCATGCATACACAAGTCAATGACAATTTAGACACACCAATTAACCTAACACACATGTCTTTGCACTGTGGGAGGAAACCGGAGTACCCGGTGTAAACCCACGCAGACACGGGGAGGACATTCAGACTCCACACAGAAAGGACCCAGGCCGCTTCACCCTGGGATTTTTAACCACGGGACCTTCTTGTTGTGAGGCAGCGGTGCTACCCACCCAGCCACCGTGCTGCCCTGAAGTGGATAAAAGTACTTGGCAGTCCCCCTACACCTGGGAATTGGTTTTAATTCGTAAATCACCCCTGTCAACATAAAGGTACTTAATTTCCTAAAACTAAAGAAGAGGAAATTAATGATAAAAAAGGAATACAGTTTACCAATATTTGGTCACATTTAAGCTTTGCAGTGCAGTCTGGTTACTAACACAACATTCTGCCAACCAACATCTCACACTATTAAGATGGATAATCAACAATTTGCTTAGATTATATCTTGGAATTTGAAAATGACAAAACGCTTTTAACAAATAAAGGTGTTTTATAAAGGTTTCTGTTAGTGTACATACGACTCCATTGCAAGTCTGACAAGGATTCACTGGTAAAGTGGTGAGCCATGATCCTCCCCTTCTCTTAGACATGGCCAACTGAGCCAGCAAAAGGTCAGGCCTGGTTAGAATGTCAAGGAAGGACTTATATCCAGGTCAGTGTGGTGTTGGGCTAGCCAACTGACCTAAAAGCCCTTTTCTGAAGTAAAATTGGAAAATATATCAGGTAGTACCAGATCTGGAACTCATAATTACTAATCCGTAGACCTACCTCATTCCCCATCGGAAATAGACAGAGATAAATTAACACAGAATAAAACTTATTAGCCTGCAGTCAATCTGACAAAAAAGAAGCAAAAAATCATGTTTAATAAATCCAAAGCCCTTAAGTATTCTCCAAGAGTGTGTAAGTATTCAGCATGCTCTCTCTCCTCTATTATGTGCGCAGGTGTTTATTGCAAGCCTGAGTGAAGAGAACAGCTGGACAAAGTTGTGTGATCTCACCAACGAGAACACAGCCAGACAGGAATAGCCTGATTTTTATTAAAGCCATCACCTTGACAATAGGGAATTGTGGATTTTTGGAGTTTGATGCTTATGGTGTAACTCACTAAGGCAGACTAATCTTAAATGCAAAGTACATCATTCCATAAATCAAACAACAGGTATGTAGTCGCATCAGTCAAAAGCGAAAGTGAAAAAATACATATAATCGGCCATCCATGGTCAGGTATGATTATTATCATTATTATTAAGGTTATTAACATACAAACATAAAACAGAAAAAGATAGAAAAACACAGCTTGGCTTACATTTATTTTTATTTAAATACACACATTATGCACCCAAGATTCTGTTTTGTCTGGTATCCTTAATTTGTTAATATGCATTCATTCCTGGATTTCAGGCCTGTGACATATTCTAAAAAAAGCTACGATGGGGCCAATTTAAAGCTTATCATGACTTGGTACAAAAGCAATAACAACAAAAGGGTAATCACATGAGCAAATTATTACTTCCACAAGCCTTTGTCAAGCATTACATTATGGAGCTACATTCACAAATGCCACTTAAAACGTTTCTTTGCAAAAAAAAGCCATTTGTTATCTATATCCATAAGCGGTGTCAAATTTTCCAAATCCAGGGTCTGTAGTGGTATGTGATTATGTCAGTGCCCTTGACAAATATAATTTAGTTTTCAGTGATGTCAGCATTATTGTAAAAAAGTGCATATTACAGATATTCCAAAGCAAAATATGCCTTCATGGCAATATATTTTGCAGGAATGTTCATGCATTTTTTAACAAGACAATGCAAAACCACATGCAGCACACATGACAAATGAATGGCTGAGGAATAGGGTGCAGGTGCTGAACGAGCCTGAATACGGACCTGACCTGTCCTCAGCAGAGAACATGAGGAGTGAAGTGTTGTAAAAAGGGATGGCAACATTACAAAGTGTAAAGCGCTTTACCCTTTCAACTTTTTTGGAATGTGTGTTGCATATCTGAAATACAGGAACGGAAATAAAATAAAAGGTATCCAGACAAAATATGAACTATCTAATTCCTGCTAAAAAACACTGCACATTTGTTACACTTTTTTTCTGACTTAGGTCATGTAATCCTGAAAAGTCTGAAATAAGTAAATCCTGAAATCTAACCATAGAATCTGCTTCCTAGAATACCTCGACTTTAATTCGGTAGCAACGGTTGTGTTTAGTTGTGAGAAATAAGCTGTTGAAAAAACCTCCAACATACTGTTATTTCATTCTGGATTTGGAAACTTGGTGACACCAAAAGTCTTGTGCAAATCTCCAACCAAAATTGTTTTATTTTGCTGCTCTGCTGTGTGTACTAACACTTATGTCTGGCTACTTCTGCACAGAATAATAACAGCCTAAAGTTTTTTTATATTATTGGCCTTGGATATGTGGATATGGTAACATATGGTGTGGTAAACATTTAGAAGGAAAACAGAACAAACTGACATCCACCTCCAGCATACAGCAATACATTTTAGGAGGTTTGCCTAGAATTCAAACGATGAAATATACCTCTACAGACTACTTAACCAGTTTAAGAGCCTTCCTTTAAACAAAGATTTTGTATTCAAGGTGCCGTTTCCTTTTCCAACACAGCTGAGAGAAAATCTTGTTTCCTTTTCAAACGGAGCTGGGAGAAAATCTTTTCCTATGGCATTTGATCAGGCAGTTGACAAGAGAAATTTGTTCGACTAAGCTACTCTGAACTTCTACTACAGCTTCATCAGGCCATCTGTTAGCTAGATTTTGTTAGTCAGTTGGCAGTCTTGCAAACTCTTTACCCTGCACTAGCACATTTTATTCTTATCACGATTCTGAAAGACACGAAGGTGCTGGTGGATTTAGATTTTGACGTTCACAGGAAATCCACGCCTGCCAAGCTTTTCGCACCCCGTTTGATCAACGGCTAACTGACATTCGCTATGGTGCCCTCATATGTAAAATTATGAATGTTTTGTGGACTGGACAGGTGTGTGACGTGCAGCCAAAGTCTGAGGTTTTTTTTTTAATAGCAAAAAGAGCGTAGAATCTATGACTGTGAGAGCATTAGCCGTGCTATTAGCTACGTTTTAAATCACAGTCATATGCAAATAATCTGCAACATAGCTGTAAAACATATGACCTAGGGGTGGACCAAGCCCACAAACTGGCCTAAAATGTCCCACACAAAAAAATCTCAAGTGTAGCATTTTAATTGCAACAAGAACAAATGCTGCCTGTAGATTCCAGTGTGACTGCTAATTAGTGGCTGCTAATCACAGGTACTGATGCATTTCCCAAGCTATTATTGTCTGTCTGTGGACTGGACTTTGCTGTCAGCAAGCAAGGTGATGTTGTTACTACATTTAAACAGAAAGTCATTAAAGTGGAGGGTATTACTATTTTTCCTCTCATTGTTTAAATTGTTTATTAAATCACTAAGAATAGACAATTTAAATAGTTTTATTATTAAAATTGACAGTTTTATAGTAGCTCAAGGGCCTAGACCTGGGTTTTGTAGCAACATTGCTGTTATTATGAGTTCAAACACAATTTGTACTGTACGTTATTTTTGGCAATATGGGCAAGGTTATATGGTTGTATGGTGAAATGGTGAATTCTGGGTTTAGATGTATGTGTAATACGATTTCAAATAAACAGAGAGATTGACTTTTTATAGTGATTCTTAATGGGGAAACCTTTTGTTTAGGAGTAACTTGTTTAACTGTTGTTAGACAACCACCCACTCACACTACCACGACCCCCCCCCCCCACACACACACACACCGGTTCCTGCTCGACAGTTCCTGAACACGCCGGTCGATGCCTTGGTTTAGTCGAATTTATTATTATTTTTATTTTATTTTTTTTAATGATTATTTTTTCTTTAAACCTTTCTACAGTGGAGCGTCGTCCCTAAAGGTCTCACTTTTTCTCTAAAGGTTGGATTAAGGTCCGGACTTTGACTTGGGTGGTCCAAAACTAACGTTTATTCTTCTTTAACCCAAAGAATGAGCCACGTTCTCTCCAGGTTCTCTTTAGATGTTCTGATATCTTAGCGTAGAGTGTGTAGTTCCTGGTTCTATCGTGTTCCACCTGATTAAAGGCCCTGGTTCCACCCTGGTTCCTCTGGGGCAAAGGTCCCAGTTCTGTAAGATCAAAGGCCCTGGTTCCACAGTGTTCCCCCACTAGGTTAAAGGTTATGGTACTGACCCATTTCTCCAATTGAAGAGCCCAATTCCATTCTATTGCCACTGGGCTGAAGGGCCCGGTTCCATCCTGTCCTGTCCCCTCTAGACTAATGGACCTGATTCCACTTTGTCCTGTCCCTGCTGGGCTGGAGGACCCGATTCCACCCTGTCCTGTCCCCTCTCGGTTGAAGGACCCGATTCCACCCTGTCCTGTCCCCGCTGGGCTGAAGGACCCGATTCCACCCTGTCCTGTCCCCTCTAGACTGGAGGACCCGATTACACCCTGTCCTGTCCCCTCTAGACTGAAGGACCTGATTCCACCCTGTCCTGTCCCCTCTAGACTGAAGGACCTGATTCCACCCTGTCCTGTCCCCTCTAGACTAAAGGACCTGATTCCACCCTGTCCTGTCCCCTCTAGACTAAAGGACCTGATTCCACCCTGTCCTGTCCCCGCTGGGCTGAAGGACCCGATTCCACCCTGTCCTGTCCCCTCTAGACTGAAGGACCCGATTCCACCCTGTCCTGTCCCCTCTAGACTGAAGGACCTGATTCCACCCTGTCCTGTCCCCTCTAGACTGAAGGACCTGATT
>JAVSBV010000049.1:1598109-1618628 GCA_033117975.1 Parotocinclus spilosoma | reverse complement strand
AACTCTAGGGAACGCGGTAGGGCGCAAGGGTGCCGGTGGTCAGACACGTGTCCCGAACGAAGATGGAATCCCGTCTGAATGATGATGACCTGGCCCCCAACAGCGCCAAAAACCATGCCTTTATAGGACGCGAAGCAGCTGTTCGGGATCTGGACATAAATACGATAGTGGATATTAAGCAGTCCCACCGATGGCTCTGTAATGGCGAGCGGCGAGGACGGCCGAACGCACCGGGGGAAGGTAGGAACCCTAACAGAATGCTTGGCTTTCTTTGTCTTCAAGTGCCTTGACGGTGTTTAGGTCAGGTGAATATGAATGAAAGTCAGTAACAGTCAGATTTACTTAAGATATTATGCTGAGATTACGCTAAGATGTGACTAGAAATAAAATACGTTCTTATTAACTTTGATATTTCG
This sequence comes from Parotocinclus spilosoma, assembly GCA_033117975.1. Classification (NCBI taxonomy): domain Eukaryota; kingdom Metazoa; phylum Chordata; class Actinopteri; order Siluriformes; family Loricariidae; genus Parotocinclus; species Parotocinclus spilosoma. The sequence continues at coordinate 1,618,212 of JAVSBV010000049.1, read as the reverse complement.
ATCTAGGCTTGCACTGTATATACAAATGGAAACATGTTTCAGTTACATTCCAAAATACACTGATAGATATATGTATTATTATTATTTTATAGCATAACTTTAACTTTTTATTAACTAATTGGCAAATTTGACAATTTATGGTGTCCAGGGTCCACTTGGGAGCGATCCATCGGCAGGGTAAATATTTAGAGTGTAATTAAAACGTAACAACATTATTAAAAAATGACGCTGTGTTTGCAACAAGAGCCAAAATGATAGATTTTGGGGGTGGATGTGTTTATTTCCTCTGTTTTTCATGAGTGGTATTTTTGTACCCACAGCTCACCCAAATAAGCCAACACCAAAACAGCTCCCCTGAACTCATCCGTCCAACTGCTATAATTGAATCTTCAATTATGTTGACTAGCTCTGAGGTAAAATGAGGGAAAAACAGCACATAACATGAAATGCTATGCCCACACAGGAAAGCTGTTAGCTTTTTTGTTGTTGTCTCTTTCAGTCTCATTTCCCCTTCCCCCATTCATATATTTTACTGCCTAAATTAGGGTGCCTCGCCCGCCTGGTAAAGAGTTTTCTTGTACTAATGTCAATTTACAGCCTAGCAAGAGCCACGTCTAATCTTTTCCTACTCATTACACACAATTTCCAAGTCGTTTGGCCACAACAGCGATTGGCTCCTGACTGTGTGTGCAGTGAAGGGTGCCGTGATTGTTTATTATTTATTTATTTATATATTTACTTACTTACACCAGCTTCCTCCTTACTTTTTTGTTTTCTATGAATAATCAAAGTCGTCCCAGAGTGCCATCTGCTTTTACTCTGCACTGCCTAAATGCACAAACACAGACAGGGTGCTAAACTGCTTGCATACTCACACTCTGCATCATCATAGTGCAAATACACTGCAAACACAATCTCCAGAACACGTCTGATATCACATTTGCTCAAGCGCAGCACAAACACAGATGCTCTAACGTGAACAGCAGACTGACCGTGCTGGAACATGCATTTCACGCAGGTGATTAAAACGCATGCATGACACACAAGGCAGAGAACCATTTCAGAGTGGATCCAAACTGCTACTGCTTTAAAGGGGAAAGGTTTATCATGAGTTTATCATGAGTACAATATAAATTAATCACAGATAAGTATATACAGAAATTAGGTTTTATGACTATTACAGCATTACATAGAATTTACAGTAGGGGTTACTTTTAGGAACATACCGAAAGCCATGCATTTAAATACAAATGCTTTATACTTATGTCATGGCAACAGGGAGATACAATTCATTCATTTTATTATCCGCTTATCCTAGTCAGGGTCGCAGGAGAGCCGGTGCCTAACCCTAGACAGGGCACCGAGCCATCATAGGGCACATAAACTCCCACACTCACAGACTTTACGACACTTTAGAGACACCAATTAACTTAACATGCATGTCTTTGGAATGAGGAAGGAAACTGCAAATTTACCATCGAGAAAAACTAGAAAAAGGTAAGCTAATAAGCAAGCATATGTAGTGCTTTAGCTTCCCAGGAAAACATGTGCTGTGAAATTTGACAGTTGAACCTTGAATTGTGTGTATGTCTGTGTATATATCTTATTTAAGTATATAGTACACCTCCATTAATACATGTTATGCTTAATACAGTGGATTTTATGGGGGTCTGAAACAAATTAATATAATTGATTAATTTATTATGTTATTATGGGAAAACTTCTGTTGGTGCATTGTTTTTAACATGCCTTCTGGAACAAACTAATAATGGTACTGAGGTACCACTGTACCTTAAGTTATGCAATAAGCCAATTTTAACTTTTACTCCTTATTTATGGTGGACTTTTTAAAAGCAATTCTTTATTAAAATGACAAATGTATTATTGTTCTTTCATTGTGGTTATATACAGAGCAGTTTCCAAACTGGAGGTAAGTGATGTGAAAGTGGGTGACTCCCATGTTCAGATGAGTACTGATTCAGGAATCCAGTCACCATTCACAAATCCACCCAAATAATCTTCCCTTTAAGCACTGCTTGGATTGAATGAAGTCCCAGCCTACTTTAAAATTTCATTAAAAAAAAAAAAAAACGTCAGTTCATTTAAACAATTATTGAATAAAACAAAAATAATGTTTAATCAAACATCATTTAAACAATGATGACACAGAAGATGCAGTGATTTAAAATCCTGGCCACCACTAATTTGCCTTGAGCAAGAGCCTTAAACTTTGACTGCTAAGGTCAATAAAAAGTTGCTCCTGTTAAGCATTTAACCTAAAAAGCATGTTTTTGTAATATGAAAAGAAACCTACACAGACCCTGGGAGAACATGCAAACTCCACACAGGCGGAGCCCAGTGGCAAAGTTGAGCCGGGGATCTTGGCGCTGTGATTCGGCGGTGCTAACCACTGCACCACTGTGCAGCCCCAGGAGATATAATGATTCAACAAAATTGTAAAAAAGGACATTTTGATAGTTAACTTATATAATATACTGCAGTGGCATATACAAGTCTCCAGTGATTAGGACAAATATAGCACAGACTCAACCCTTGTTGACCCACGAATGTCTGACAGCCAGGAAATGCCTGACCCTACAGACATGCACCTCCCAGGATGCACTAGCTCTGCCCCTGCCAATGGGGAAGCCTGGCAGCCCATGACTATCAAAAGCCATGCAGGACAAACAAAATTAATTAAACCAGCAGCGTGTTTGACACCTAGCTGTCTCCATTTAAAAAGCTATTAAAGCACAAGCTGACATGCTGTCTCAAAACAGACCTACTCACACACACATAAACTCCAGCCTATTGTCATGGCTGTCAGCGAAGAGAAGGAGGGCGATTTACACAGCGCAAACATATTTACATGCTTAACCTCCAACAGCCACCTCAGCTATCCAAAACAGCACTAGTCAATCCAGAGACAGCAGTACCACTGATGATAATGATGTCTGCTCTATGCTTCTTTACAAACCAACTTTCAAAGCTGTGGTCAAATAGGTGGGTTCAGAAATGTCAGTAGCAAAAGTCCAAACAAGTGTCAAGGAATGACATATATTAATTCATCCAATCTAAGGTATAAGGCTGAGATTCGGGACATGTATATATATATATATATATATATATATATATATATATTACATTTATGTATTTGATTTGAGACTGACCGATATACTGATATAGGAATGCGGGCGATCACGTACGCAAACCCATCTATTTTAAGGCCCCTAACACTGACTGTGATAAACACAAACCAAACACAGAATTAAATAAGGAATTTATTGCGCAGAATGACAGGCTGCACAAACCTGGAAAACAAGGGCATAACTCATCACTGTGCGAAGACGCAACTAAAATGTGTTAAATGTAAACAAAAAAACTGAAACGTGCTTACTGAGCCCAACTAAGACTGTGGTGAACTAATCTGATGGGAGCAGAACGGTCCAGTTTGACCTCATCACATGCTGATTCTTAATAGTAGGGCTCATCAGGGGTGAACATGCTGCAGGTGTGACAATCAGGTTCTCAAAATCTTTTCCAAGGATATCAATGCATTGTTAAACAAGATAATACAACACGTCCAAATAATAGAAAGTTTAAACTGTAATATGCAAATCCCTTTCAATCTTTCTTTGAGGAATATCACTTTTAAACATTCAAATAATGTATTGACATTTATTGCCAAACTTGAGATCTTTTGCCCACCTTTGCTCCTCAATGACTCAGCCTTTCATGGATGCTGCTTTTGTGCCTAACTATGATTATATTTGCTTGTTGATATTTGTACTTTTCACAAAAATTAGGGGATACTTTAAAATGAAATATCCCATAATAAAATATCCCCTAATTGCCCAGTATGTCTCAACTTTTTTCCTGATCTGGGGTGTAGAAAAGGCACAAACCACATGTTTGTAAGCAAAGAAAGTCTACAGGCTTTTGGCTGTACAGTCACACTCATTCACACTGTTTACCTACTGTAGCTTCATTAAATATGTAACAAATACAAATATCACAGATATGGCCCCTGACAATTTAGTTAATATCTGAATTTTCTTACCTTATGAAGAATACCTCAAACAAATTACCTTGAATGATTGTAACTAATGACATATTTCCAGATCAATAAAAGGAAAAAAAAAATACCAATCAGTTTAGAAGAAAAATGGAATGAAATGAGCAACAACAAAAAAATACAATTAATACTTATAAGTACATCAGGCTGTTATAAGGGTCATAGTTTTTGGCTTGTTTTCTATTTTCAAGGCACATTGCCTTGCATTTTAAATTCTGACACTTTTTTTGCTAAATTTTAGAAACAAAAGTGTATTACCCTACACTGCTGGGATGGTACGATCCTGTCTCATAGAGAGAGCTATAAATATGACATGTAAAAGAGTTCATATTATATAAACAGTTGGTTTAATCTGTTCGTAAGGGTCACATGGATCTGGCACTTATCAAGGTGCAGGTGTAAGCATTGACTGAACTGGACCTCATTTCACAAATTATGCTTTTACAGTATTTTAACACTTTTGTTTGGCCCTTTTCAGAAGCACTTTCAGAAGTGACAACATGTAACCAGGCTTTAGCTGTAGAAGACCTAATTATTAGAAAAATGCCCCTTCATTATGGCTCAGAAAGGGGTTGTGACGCATGAACACAATAGTTAACGAGTCCAAACTACTGGTCTATGACTGTACCAGCACCATGCTGTTCAGTCAGCAAGTGAAGTACAATGAATCTTTAGACTTTCAGTCAGAATTTTCCTCAGCTTTCTGTAATCTATGTGTCTGCATGGTTTCCTTCAGGCTCTCCTTCTTTTCTCATACCTCCCCAATTTAAAGTAGTATGACTACCTTAAATTGCCTATACTTGTGAATGAGTGAGAATAAGAGATGGTGTGATGCCCTGGTATGGACAGGCACTCCGTCCAAATAGGTATTCCCATCCCTGCACCTAGGATCAAAACACCTCAAACCAGATCAGGATTATGGCTATTAAATATTGAAGTTAATTCAGGGGATGAACGTTCTTGCTAGTTGACATAAAGAGCAACCCCTGGTGCCTTTAGCGTACCTTCTGGACAGCTTTAATCTTTTTTCAGCCAATAACTGATGTGTCATCAGAAACATGGCAGTCAGCTATTCCACCTGACTGCCAATCATGGATAGAAGTCGTTTCAGACATATATCAGAAATGATCCCTGTCTCACAAGAGATGGGACTTATCAGATACACAGGGACAGCAAAACCCTGTGCATGCATAAATATACAAAGAAATCACAGATAAGACACCCAGTCAAGCACAAAGACATGGACATACAGTATAGGCTCCAAATGCAATTACAGTCACACAGCATATGAAAGGACAAATATATATTTCACATCTCTGCTGGTCAAAACAGAAACATAGATATTCAATATCACAGCAACCTGTTGCTACGGTCCTGCCCAAACTCAGAAAAATAAATAAGGAAAAATCATTACCTTCAGCAGCTCTAAAGGCTACTCTTGGAATCGAGGTAATTGTGCTTTTCATTAAAGGAATACGAGCATCAGGAGATGAAATGAAATTGCCTCATCACTGCAAGAAGGAGGGTTTGACATGGGCTAAGACATTACACACACACACACACACACACACACGTACAAAGCACATCCTATACAGGGCCAAATTGTCCCCACACCTATAACTGCAGGCTCTCCTACCCACTATTAGCCTCTGAACATTGGAAAAGAAACTGTCCTGGAGAAAAGGAAAAAGATTACTGGACAAAAAAATCATAGTAGAGAAAGAAAATGAAAGAGAGAATGAAAGACTCCAAAAGAAAGCCTGTGATGAGAGAGAGAGCAATCCATTCTGGCTGGATGAGGGGGACAAATAAGAACGAAGGACAAAATGAAAAGACTGAAGAGAATCTAAAAAACCATGGGCTGGTTGGAACGTAGAAGACGAGATCCTGCTATTGCAGGTAGTTTAGTTCTGTAGTTTCTCATTGCAGATTCTGTTTCTTCAGAGTTCAGGGTCCCCTGACATCTGCTATGGAAAGACAGGCTAAGCTGCCCTGATCTTTTACAAAATTAATGATTTTGTCTGATTTTACTGAGATGAAGTCAGAAGAAGTGGAACAGGCATTAACGCTGACCCGTGCCCTAACGTTAACCATTCATTTTTTAAAGAAATTGACTCGTGTGATTTCTTACAAATTTGTAATCATGAGTATATTGAGGAGCCAGATATAAGATATACATGTTTTACACCATGTGCTGCAAGTCTGCATGTAGATACTGTGGACAGACAGATAGACAGACAGAAGAACAGATGGGTAAATGAATAGAGGGATACAGTACAATGAAAAAAGATTTAGGCCACCATTACATGTGTTTTAGCAATTACATAATGACCATCTATAGCATATTATATATGGTTGACTGTTGGACCCAAATCATTTCAAACTAGGATTCGTCACTTCATCTTTATTTTTATCTTTGTGAACTTTAGCATATCTTATTGTTTTCATCCTGTTCCCCTTCCAAATAAGTGTTTTCTTGGCTATTGTTGTTCCAAATAGACTCTAATTCTAATCAGTCTTTTTGGACTTTAGAAGAGTCAACTTGGAACCCTGATCAAGTGTAAGATGAGGTCACACTAAATATTTTGCCACAGTAGCCTATTGAAACTGTTTGTTTTGACTTTCTCTAATCCTGTTGAGTGAGGATGCCATGTCACCATGTTGCCTGATGGAGGCCAGAGGAACTGACAATAACTTAAATATAATATAAAATAATATATATCTTTTTTCATTATTGGATATTTTATTTTAAAATATCACCTAATTACTGTGAGCAGTAAATTTCATTATGGTCTATATTTTTATATTCTCCATGTTATAATATTCTCTGTAATATTGTATTCCCTTTTTAAAAGTATTTCAGTTTACATTTTATTCTAGATTATTTTTGCATTTCCCTTTTATTCTACTCTTTATTTGGATTAATCTAGTCTGTTCTTTTCTAACCTATAACCCTTTACATAACATATAAAATAGTACTGCACGTTTTCTCTGTACAATCAGTTCTAATCCACAGAACATGATTGTGTAGCGTAGAACAGCCATCTAAGTTGGAATCCATTACACCAAGCTGATTTCCATTGGTAGCTTTGGGAGTTAGTCCTATGGTATATCAAAAACTTGAAGGGAGAAGAAAGTAGTGATGAGTGAGTGTCCCTCGCTCAGCACTTCTCCAGCCTCTTTCTCTGTGTTAGCACAACACTTTCAGAGGTTACCATTCAATTAAGTGTGCTTGCCTGTCTCAGACCAGACAAAGAACCCTCATCCTCCCCTCCACCCCTGCCCAACAGCTCTCCCCTGTACCAAACTTGTAATTACAATGTTCTACACTCTGCTCCACCATGACCCACAGTAAAATATGACCATCAATTCCACCATTATCTCCTCATCGGGATTCCTGGCTGATAGCTGAGATTGGGCAGCCCGTGCCGAGCGTCAGGATGAAGAATATCACGCTGCTATCTGCCATAATGAATTACTTTCACTTTTAACCTTGTGCAGCTGTGCTTGAACTACCCACCACAAATCATCACTTTTTTTGTCATTCACTTTCTTTGTAGCCCACTTTTAATGTGACGCACTAAATTAAAACAAAATCAGTACACTTAGGAAGATGTTGCTGCAGCATTCAGCTCACAGGATCCGGATTTAACGTGTGTACAGGGATGATATTTTTATTTATTTTCCATTTCATCCCACACTCATTTGATCCCAAATACAGGTATGGACCGCTTAACATCCATCCGACCAACGTCTATTCATTTAAGAACCGAGGTCATAAAAATTATAATAAACCACGAGCAGAGAGACGGGAGTTAAAGAAAAGGGTCTGTGGTAGCCTAGTGGTTAAGGTACTGGACTATGGACCAGAAGGTCCAGGGTTCAAATCCCATCCCTGACATAATTTGTGGGACTGTGGTAGCCTAGCGGTTAAGGTACTGGACTCTGGACAAGAAGGTCCAAGGTTCAAGTCCCACCTCTGCCAAGCTGCCACAGTTGGGCTCTTTGGCCAGTAACCCAAATTGCTTGGGTTGTAAGATCGCTCTTAATTAGGGCGTCTGCTAAATGGCGTAATTGTAAATGTGTGAGTGTGTGTTTGTGTAACTACCTTACCAGTCATGTTCTCACTTGCTTATTAATTCAGCATTAAGGTAACTGTTCTAAAACAGTTTAGGTGTTTTTTGTGCAAGTCTTTCATGTTTGCGTATATGATTTTCCACTGCTAAGCAGTACTGTAAGTTTGTGCCCCCACTACCTAGATATTCAGTCTCATTTGTAAGTTCCCTTTATCATTTTAGTTCTCTTTGATTTATTAACCTAATCTGTCCTCACAGGTCTTTAGTTTTTTCATTTTTTATACTTCCATAAACATTGACCTTTTCTCTGCAATATTCTAATTTCTCATGATTTCCCTGGATCAACCTTCATATTTTCTTTTTTTCCTTTTCTCCCACAGATGCACAAAAATTACTTTTTTGTACTATAAATAAGGTAAATTAGTCACTCTAGTAACAACAGTGCTACCCACCGAGCCAGCATGCTGCCCAGTACACTACATATTAAGAAAAATAATTTTTAATATGATTTTAACAATACAGTATTTGAAAGCTCTCTCTCTCTCTCTCTCTCTCTCTCTCTCTCTCTCTCTCTTTCTCTTTCTCTCTCAACATTCATAAATGTATTGTACTTACACTCTGTGATCAAATGATCATTATGATGATGACGATGATGATATGATGCTTACTGGTGAAATGAAAGTGGTTGATTGTAGTAGTTATTTTTCAAATTTTGACTAGTAGATCAAAAGCTGGAGTTTGCATAAAATGCAGGAGTGCTGTAAGCCTGTAAGATCTTTCTGATTTATTTAATGTTTAAAATGCTACAAGAAAATAATTATCGTATGAAAATAATATCCACAAAAATGCTGTTTTATGTTTTAAGTCACTACCAAAGCAAAGGAAATCTTGGTCCACAGTCAAAGCCTTATTTAAGCCACACCCCGGGAGTGAGACTGCACCCCTGTCCCTAATTCACCCCTGGTGAGTTAGAACGCTTTGTTTTGAAGTAGATGTGTCTTAATTTGTAGAAGTCAGTGTGTAGCATTAAACATTGTCACATAATCTGTACTCAATTTATTGTGTGTGTGTGTGTGTGTTCATTTGTTTAGAGCTGTGTTTGCTAGCCACATACTAGCTAGCATTTTGAGTTACACTCAAGTAGCTAAAAATGCCATTACTGAAACAATTACTGCCCCAAAATATGCAATTTATTGACTGTACTTTCACTAGGGTTTTTATACTTTTATACCTTAAATAATATAGATGTATAGATTTATAATTAAAATCTGATTTAACAAACAAGATTATGTGAAAAGAGTCAGAGAAAGTCAGCCTTTTTTCAGCCAATTAGCAGTTAGGTAAAATGACCTGTAATGACCCCTAATACTCATGCATATCACAGTCTTTCGGATAAGAATTCACCAAAAAGATTGTTCCTGAATATCATAAAACAATGACTGACCAAGGTCATTCAGCTTTGAGTGCATTATGGTGCAGCAGATATCCTTTCACAGCTGTGTCCTTGGTCTGCACTGCATCACAGTTCAAAAGAGTTTGAACACATGAAATTCATGTGTTTATTAACAAGAATGTGTTTAGCTTCCAAAAGCAAGCCGCTCTGAAAGTGAACTTGATTTTTTGTGTGAGCAAGCCAGATTCGGCTTTTGTTTGCTATGGTTTACTATCCTTGAATGCGCAGACAAATATTTTAATAGTGCGGTGCAAATGCTGGATCAGTGAGCGTGTTGAATAGAGACACGGCTGCCTTGAAATACAGTGAAGCACCTTGACCAGCAGGGGTCATGACGTAGCTTACCGGCTTTTTCACAAATTGAATTCTTAGACATTTGCAAGATCCTGAGTTCCTGAACTGCTTCAAGCTTTGTAGCTAATTTCTTATCAGACTGGTCAGTCGTGGGATGTTTTTACTCATGAGGAAAGCCAGGACAAAAAAATCGTTTAACCTTCAATGTCGCTAGGACTCCGTTTCATTTGCCAATGGGTAGTCACAATGACACCAATGCCATCAAGTAATGCCAAGCATGACATGCGCCTGCTGTTTGTAATGTAATGTAATCTTTTTTTATTTTACCAGTATATAGATTGAATAGAAAATCCAACCACAGACCGAATGGAACCTTTGGTGTGTGGCCTTGGCATGTCTATGGGTACACACCAAAGCAGGCATGACTGCCAAACAGACACAAAGGTAAATCTTAACTCAAAACTCTTTAGCTTCACTGACAACTCCACCAGAATGAAAGTTCATTCAGTCCGACACCTGATCCTGAGCCAATGTGGTCTTTTCTGCAGCGGTACATGGATGTAGGTGGGCATTGGGTTGTCCTCATGTCCCCCATGCCCTCGCATGGCACTGTGGGAGCACAGCTGCTTAGACATGCAGGCTCCATATGCCAGTGGCAGTGGGGTGCACCACCACATCAGCACAGTCCATCAATCACCCTGCCTCTGCACACAACTTCAGCTCAGTGACTTTACACTGAGAGTTTATAACCAATGAACCTTCAATTCACCCGGTCTGATTAATAGCGATTGGGATATAAGCATTAATGGGGATCGCAAAAGCTTGGACGCCACTGGACAGACTGCATACATGGCCACATTGCCCCATCTCCACCTGCTAAACCAAAACTGTGCAGGGAACGAAAATACATAACATTTTGTTTGTGGGATTTATGGCTGAAAGTGAGAACTCTACCAGAATGAATTTGCTGTTATATTAAAGTTCCCATTTAGTAAATGTTAATCCTAGTGACGGATGTGATGAGTTAAGACACTGGACAAAGAGTATGAAGACGCTTGGTTTCCCCAAAGAATCACTTGCAAAATCACTTAATAATATGATAACTGCAGAAAATCAGTTTGTCAGTAAACCGATCAGCAAGCATACATGCACTTGTGTAATCAAATAATAGGAAACTTAATTACTTTAGTAATTTCAATGATTGCATGATTTCTAGTCTGCAACCAGCCAATAATATCACAGAAATATGTAACATAAATTTCCAAATGTAATATGAAATATGAAAGAATTAAATTCTTCGTTTTCTCAAGATACTGCCTATCAGAGTTTATAGGAAGTGTTGAATAGCAGTTTTGCTGCCTTTATTCTGTGGCGCATTTAATTCCAGGGTTGCCAGAAACCGCAAAAGAAAAAGTCTTTGGTTTCTACATTGGAGTATGCTGTATATGTGACCACTTGAACAATCGGATAACTGCAGAAATCTGACTATGATTGGATTAATAAGTGAATGTAAATGTATTCATTATGGCAAGCTACACTAATGGTGTGTTTGGAAAGGGAGTCAAAAAGTATGAGAACACTAGTAATGTTTATTTAGATTTTCATTATACAGCCCTATAATGACCCAAAACACCCCTCATTCTTTGCAACAACTACTTGAAAACCAAAAGATCTGAATGCTCCCTGCCATGACCTTTGTCTGCTGTCTCCTGACCTAAACCTTAATTACTATAATATTTACAGGGACACTTGAAAACAGAGTAAGCCAAGCATTCAGTAACAGTACAAGATGGTCTTTAGAAAACCGGGAAATCATGCCGGGATAGCATGGCCATAATAACTTGAGGAACATGCCACAGTGACCCATTGTGAATTTGTTTTCAAAGATTCAATATTTTGACCATATTGCTTGATTGATTTTATCATTTGTAATGAAAAGTATTGTATTAAATCTGAAACAATGCCAAATTAAAGCATTTTCACTAGTACTCTTAAACTTGTGCACCCATTTTTGTTCTTAATATTGGCCCTGGTTCCTCCAGTGGCAATGTGCTTATAGTTTGTGGGTTCTTAAAACCCTTCGAGCTACAAAAAGCACACCTCGAGTTGCAATGAGTCCTAAAATAAAATGTTTACTCTGTCTTTCTTTACTGAGAATGCTGTAGTAGATCAACAGCTCCTAATCAAAGCTTCAGGAACCACTCATCATAGGCACGGTGTACCAGTTACAGTGCCTACAGTTAATCAGGAGACTCATGGCTCATTAACTGTTACGAGCAGTCAGGGGTACTGGGGCTTGAAATTGAACAAATACACTAAAAGAAAGGTCTAGAAGTCCCCATGGACCGGCCTGTGAGCTACAGGCAACAAAGGAAAACTTGTACTGTTTGATTACTTCCAGTTTTCTCCAGAACTAAGCACAATTGATATGTTTTGGTCTCCACCGGTGAGCGCTTTTCACACGTGTGGTACGAAAGAGAAATCATTCAGTCTGGCAGCGCCAGTGTTTTTGTTAATTACGTCAGTGAAGTCACCCGGAACTTAACGGGACTTTACGCATTTTGTGGTTTAGTAAAGTATGACTTAACCTATTAAAAATGAACACAGGTACATCATGTAGCTGGATTCTGTTCTGTATGGGCCACCTTCAGTTGGGAGAATTTCACAGATTTGAAGAAGAGAAATTGAAAAACATTTTTGCACTATTGATCTCTAGCATTTCCCACCTAGACCTGAGCATTCATGTTGATCAGATTTACTCACTCACTTTCCATATGAGCTTAATTTAGTTCAGTGTAGCAAACTGGGCTGTTCCTAATCATCATCAAAGGCTACAAGACAGGAAATAACCTCAGACAGGGTGCCCGGCCATTGCAGGAAACATACCCAAACACACACACAGACTACTTCGAGATGCCACATGATATAATGCATGCCTTTGGAAAATGGGGGGCTACACAGACAAGGAGAGAACAGGCAAACTACACACATTCAGCGGCCATGCCATGGCTTCTGGAACTGGATGTAAATCCTAATCCTAATATTGATAATAAAATTACTCTATTTATTTAATAAACAAATCAAATGCAATCTTCTGTACATTTTAAAGTTTGAGTTTGTAACTTATGTAGCAGTGTACCTCCATTATTGTGTCAACTGCTTGTCTATTCTAAATGTATATATACAGCAAGTACAAGTGGATTAGCCAGAGTGTTATCTAAACTGATAAACTGAATTATTGACAGAAAACCCCTTAGACATGGTTTAATTATGAAATCATTCCAAAGGCATTACTGACATTTTACATTTACACTGTGTAAACTAAAATATCATGCATTTATCAATTTTCAATACCTGCTTTATCCAATTCAGAATGTCAGGGGCAGGGGAAGAGAGGGCAAGGTAGGAACCGATCCTGGAAAGGGTACCAGTCCCTCACAGGGCACATGTATACACTAACTCACTCACTTACACTGGGACACTAGAAATGCCAATCCCATGCCGAATCCCTGTCTTTGGAATGTAAGAGGAAAGACACAGGAAGAAATTGCAAACTACATTCAGGCAGCACAGTATCAGGTGTGTCATCAGACCAACATGGCCCAGTAAGATTGCTGTGGTAAAACGTAAATCTTATCTTTAATGGCTAAGCAGATATACAGGACACAAAGTACTCAAAGGACTCAAATTCATGACATGAACTACAATACCCATAATGCCCCAGCACCTTTATAGCTTGAGTAATTTAAAATTCATTCATTGATATTGCAAACAAGGTTATGATGACCCATAGCTATATGTTTTGGTTAGTCATTTATAACTAGGTAACCTACCAAAAGTACCTATTAACCCAATAAAGCAAATTCATGAAACTAGTCATTAGTCAACAGTTATGTTAAGAATGTTAAGAAAAAAAGTCTTAATTTGGTCTTGGTTGCTTTTCAGAAGCATAAGAAGGCTTATACGACCACCTTCTTTCACAGATCTTTGAGTGGTTGTTAAATGGCGAATCCTGTTGAAAATGTCATAGGTCACATATTTAAACTGAATATACTGTATGTAAAATGTACTGTATACACAAAGCTCCCAATGATCAGGTCATCTTTGGATATCCTTAAACACCAAACATTTTCCTCTTTTGGATAATGGGTCAGCTCATCCTTGGCTAACCGTGTACTTCTTCTTCTACTTTCCTCTGGCTGGTGAGGCAGGGAGAAAGTTAAGACCTCTAGGCTGTAGTATCTCCCTCTTGTGTTGTAATCTGCCTTGTAATCAGTCCATTATGAGGAAGCAATGCAGTGCATGTCAGCAGGGCCTGATGCTCAGGGCTCAGGATCAATAAAGTGTACAGAGTGGGCGGCTCGGAGGCTCACAGGCCCTTTGTCCTGAGGGACGTCAATACTGTCGATTGGGTATTAAAGAGCAGTCTGTCAGCTGCCGGTCACACAAAGGTGGCAGTATAACCTCCAATCTGTAATAATTCTGGGGCTTCCTGACACCCCATTTATGTCAGCAGTGATAGCAGGGAGAAATTAAGAAAACAGAATAAAGCTTACTGGATCACAAATAAACTAAAGTCTACGGAACATCTAATAATAATAATTATAATCTTTATTATATATATAGCACCTTTCATACATACATGCAACTCAAAGCGCTTTACAAAAAATTTGTAAACATTTCTAATAATAATAAATTAAAAGAAATAATCTTAAAAATAATTCTAAGCATGTAAAATAATAAAAAAGAATGTACATAACATTACAAAATATAGTCATCAAAATTCCCTATGGAAATGCAGATCTGAACAGGAAGGTTTTGAGGCTTTTCTTAAAAGAGTTCAGCGATGAAATTCTAGTAAGAATGTTTCCCATATATTCCTCTACTGGAATCATTTTAAGGAACTGCAGTTATCAAAACAAATTCAACTTTTTCCCAGTCAGTATGTTATCAGGATTAATAATATACGCTGCTTATAAAAATTGGGGGATATTTCACTTTGGGAAATTTCATTTTGAAGCATCCTGTAATTTTTGTAAGTAGTATAAAATAAATAAATGGCTCCAAACAATGAGAATGTTTCCTGTCTTATAATCCTTATTTGTAGAAATGGCTTTTGTGTTACAGATGCTGGAATACTTCTGAAAAAGTATTTAATCCCCCCCACCTCCACTAGCTAGAGCACAACCCCCACTAGCTAGAGCTCCTGAGATCACGTCACTTAAAAGACACCAAAAACGTTTCCCTAGCAAATTTTAAACTAAGGTCTTGTAAGATCTGTAAAGCCATGGACTGTTACTGTTCTAACAAATCCTCATGTTTGCCTAATGTTTCTGTGAAGGGGTCTCAGTCATGGATGGCTATGGCAATGTTCTCCAACCATTCAGCTGTTCCTAATTGTTGAGCTTAATGTTGCTGACAGGGTGAGGAGTTTATCAATCTGGAAGACCTGAGCTGCTGTTCTTTTAGTTTAGGAGAAGTCAGTTGAGTTGATTTGGGCATCTAAGTAGAATGCCCTCTGGTGAGCTTGTGCTAGAGCTGTTTTAGGTACGCCCCTCTTCAACTGAAACTGAGATTGTTACCCACTCAGGAGCCCAAATCAACTGTACGCTCCTTGTTACATTTCATTTGTTTGGACCATTGGGACACAAATGCAGGTTGCATCATATAAAAAGGCAATTTGATCATTTGTGGATCCTGTTTAATTAACTATCCTTAAAATATTAAGATCATATTTGCTTGTTTTCAGGAATAAAATTTAGTAGCTAGACTTCCATGGGAAGAATGATTTTTAAAAAACTGTATTCTTACTTGCTCAGATTTATCTTGATCTGCCCTTATTAAATTATTTATGTATCTGGGTAGAAACTATTCTTCTGACACTATTACTTTAGTAAAAAAAACTATAAAAACACATGATGGGATATAAATGTGCTTGCAGACTGCACGCAACCTAAAGGTAATGAGTCCACTTATTCAAGAAGAGCTCATTTCCAAAACAGGCAACGCAGTATCATCCTCAGCAGACATTTATTCTTTAAGAACGGTAGATAAATCCAGCTCTGTGCTACTAGTAGGAAGTTCAACACTCAGTACTTCTGGTTATATGTATGTCAAACTGGCACAGTTTTTTATTTTTAAGTAGAGTGCAAACTTTCCCATATTGTGTCTCTTCTTGTGTCTCTTCTTGTGGCCTTGTCCTAAAAAGACTAGACCATGGAAAGACAGACCATAAGGTACTTTGTTCTTATGTTCAGTATGTAGTTAAGTAAATCATTATTCAAGAAATTATATTACATATAAAAATCAAACATCAAAGTATGACATAAATAATTGATTTGGATTTTTTTTGACGATGGTTCTACCCACAGAGCCACCCATCATAATTGTTAAGTCCTTGGTCATTAAAGTGAACAGACATTGATAGGATGGTCATTAAACGGTCCTTAATCGTATATGAACTTATTTTTGCCAGCTCCCACTAATATATTTGGCTTTAACCAAGCCTCTCAAACAGCATAACCCAAAAGAGAGTTAGGAAAATGGTCTTAAATTTTTTTGCTGAGATGTCAGGACCACCGATGCTGAACCTTTCCCACACTCTCACACTGGCACAACCTCCCATGTGGGAGTAGTGGTTCTCATTGAATACACCCTCTGTGAGACAGAGCGACAAAATATCAAAATGACTATATCTATTTGAATGTGGGTCTATACGGGAGGGTCGTATTCATGTGTAAACAACGATGCGAGATCCGTAAAAGCCTCCACTGAGGCCACTGAACTCATTTCCACTCCTCCTCTAACCCCTGACCGGCAGGCCTCATTAACTCAGGTTCCCATCATGCCGTGGGGCGCAGGCGGAAGGTGGAGCAGGTTCGGTTGGGGGAAGTGGAAGCCAGGTGGAGGTTCTCGTTAGCAAAGAGCAGCCGAGGTGGTGGCTTCACCCTTTGTTTTAACCTCTTTAACCATCATTTATTCTTTTATTACCTCCGCTGGTTATGTGCTTGGCCACAAATCTTGGTCACGCTCCTAAAGCTGTCAGTTCTGCCCGGGGCATGTGGCAGCCCACACGGTCACCTTGACAGTGGAAAAAAAGACACACTTCATCACAAGTGTGCAAAATACACACACAGGCATGTGCACACATATACGTACAGTGTTACATACAGATAGCATGTTAAAGCAATGCGCTGGTCCAATCTCTAAGCTTAATCTCTAGCAACCATGTCCAATTCAGTGCAGTTCAATTTGATTTAACGAAAGAGAGACACCCATTTTTTTAATGAGATATGGCAGTAGTGAAGAACAAGCCACTTAGATACAAAAGGAGGACCTTAACAGAAAAACCAACATATGTAACATATTGGCAATATTGTCAACATACGGGCAATAACCATAATAGATTTTGTGTCCTCCATTTACAAGGCTGGAGTTTCAGGTTTCCTCTTGTTAGCTTGTTTTATGTTTTCTTCATCCCCAGCTTCCCTTTGGCTTCCGTTCCCCTCTGTGGAGATGAGCTTAAACCCCTCACTGTTAATTAGCACACACCGTCTCACAAACCGACGTGAGCCTCACAGCAGGCACTGTGGGGGGTATGAGAGACACCCCAACAGGCACTGCTTGGGTGCTGCCTGGCACGCCACTGTACCGTTGTCTCCTAGAGCCTGGCACTTCTTTCAGTCACAGCAGGACAGGAGAGTAAGAGTGTGTGCCAGGGGATTAGCTAAGCGGGAGAAGAGCACTGGTCAGAGGCTAAACCGTAACACCATGATGGCTTATTGGGGGGAGGAGAGGGGGTGGGGGGCACAGTCCCTGCTGTTCCCATCCTGACCTCTAAAAGTGACACAAGCTTTCCACATGAAAAACATGCCTAATAATCTGCAGAGCATGACCGGCTACAGGGTAATGCATTTCTGCTAATGATGTTGCTCTCGGCAATGAGCTTCGTTGAGAGTTTTGCTGAAGTGGCTACAAAATAACTATTTGAACTGACAGGATCAGCTTTGGCTGATATTGGACTACTAGTTTGACTTTGACTATTAGAGACTTGTGATTAGCCTCCTGATTAAAGCCATCTTTTGCTTTAATTATAGCCTTAAGTCTGATTGAATATTCCTCCACCGGTCTTGCCAATTCAGAATTGTGAGCAGTTTAATGTTCTCTTGATGTTCATCCACAGAGCTCTGACTTCTCCATTCAAACACATCCAGCTTCCCATCCTTAAGTAACTATATTTTTCTGGATTGCCATGCTTTTAGGTTTGCCATCGTACAAGGAGCTGAACCACCTGCCCATCTTGGGCTTTGTAGGAAAGGCATCACAGATTTTCATCAGGAATTTGGATTTATTTGACAACATGCATTTTTCCTTCATTCCAAATTTATTACCCTGTTCCTACTCGAGAACAACAGCATACGACATAATGCTGCCACCAGCATGCTTAACAGAAGGTACTCTATGGTGTATTTTGAGTGGTTTGCTATATTTGGTGTTTGCCTAACAGTGAGAAGATTTCAGTCTAAAACTGGTCTCTTCTAGTAAGTAAATCCTTTTACCACACAGCATCAGAAGTGCAAACAAGGTCATGTTACAAAATTCACATTATCTTAAACTAGTTTCTTAATCAAGACAGGAAATTCACTCTATTCAAATGTCTTTCACGGTTACCAGACCTCAATCCAATAAAGTGGAATGGAAGATTCGCATCACGAATGTGCAGCCGACAAATCTGCAGCATGTGCGTGAGTGTGGGGCAAAATCTCTGTTTTCAGCACCTTGTTGAATCTGTACCATACAGAATTACGACAGCAAATTATGAATTATGACAACAAAAAGGGGTGCACCCCGGTAAAAGCAAGGTGTTCCTAATATAGTGACCAGTGATTAAATAAGTGAAGTATGTACTACACTCCTTTACATACAAAGTTTACTTTCGTATACAGGCCTTTTGAACATATTTTGGATACAGTTCTGCTCTGCTTCCTGGCTACTGCACATACCCACAGCAACAAAATACAAAATATACCAAACGACACTTTCTCATCCCTCTGTGCATCAGTAAATGACAGGGCCTGCATGCTGAGCATTTGAATGTGTGGCATAGTGGGCACGGGCGAGGTGGATGGCATCAGCTTGTGTGTCAGCAGGTCAGAAGGGGCCACTGGCTCAGGCCTGGCACGATGCCCTGTGTCCTGTCCAAGCATATCAGCCACGCAGCCGATCAGACAGCCAGCAGAGACTGCTGTCACACACCCATGCCATGCCAAGGACAGCGCAGAAAGTAGACACACACTGGGCTCTCGCAGCAGGGCAGGACTGTGTTTTTACATCACACCCAAACAGACCAGCTGCAATATGATTTCATCCTAAGCAATATTTCTTAACCCTGGAAGAATTAGAATTCATTTTGTGCATTATAGTTTTAGTATTCTGGCAATATATACAATATAATAAGTTATTTAGCTATTGTTAGTTTAAGTCTATTTTTAGTTTATGAATGAATTTATTAGGGTCCTTGAAAAGCCAGTACCTAGCCCGGACCACAGGGTGCAAGACAGGAACAACCTTATACCGGGTGCTGATCCATCGCAGGGCACATGCACTCACACACATGAAGGGCACATTTAAAAACTCCAGTTAACTTAACATCCAAGTATTTGGACTGAGGGAGTAATCCGGAGACTGAAGGGGGGGTATGTAGACTCCATACAGAAATGACCCAGGTCGCTCTAGAGGTGACACTGCTAGAGCCACCATGCTGCCCATCATAATCTAATAAATAAAACAGTAGTAATTGCAGATATATTACATAGTAAATGTAGTAATTCCTGTACTGTGTGTATTGTGTTGTAACTATGTCATTTAGGTGCATTACTGGTCTTCTTGCATTTACCTTCTTTGTCTACATAAATAAAATCTGCACTCTGATCCCCTCATGGGAAAAATATGTTCCTGCTCTTCTCACACATTTCATTTTGAATCAGCAGACGTTCATTTTTGCTTTTCATTATGGAATAGAGTGCGTTTAAAGAATATATTTTTTTAATAATTAAAATAAATAAATAATACATACACATACATATATATATATATATATATATATATATATATATAGAGAGAGAGAGAGAGAGAGAGAGAGAGAGAGAGAGAGAGACAGGCAGTAAGACAGAGAGAGAGAGAGAAAGATAAAGAGAGAGACAGAG
>JAVSBV010000049.1:1574744-1588704 GCA_033117975.1 Parotocinclus spilosoma | reverse complement strand
TTTCCTCCCACAGTCCAAAGACATGCGTGTTAGGTTAATTGATTACTCTAAATTGGCATTGACTTGTGTGTATATATATGTGACTGATATTGAGATGAACTTGTGTATAGATATAACCTTGTGTGTGTCGCTTACATGGCCGCTGTTAAAAGAAGACAAATAAATATATAAAAAAATACAGAGACTTGACTCCATTTCTGGATCCCTGATGAAGCTATTGTGCCAGAAGGCCACACAGAGTGTCGTGGCAACAGGAACAAAGACGTAGTTTTAGTAGAGAAGTGGGACTGTGCAGTTACTTAAATAAGAAATAATATAGCAATCTTTCCATAACTGACAGCTATTGCTCACAGTGCGTATAACACACGTATAACTGATCCTATTATCTGCTGGGGGAGTTTACCATCGTCATTGTCATAACTGTTTAAACATTCCACCTACTGCTAGCATCAAAGTAGCATCAGGCTCCCTGCTAAATGTCATCAACAAGCAACAGATTACATTTTTATTATAGCATAAGACTTCAATCAAGCCATCCTGAAAACCGTCCTTTCTAAATTCTCCCAACATGCAACACATGGTAGGTCATAACATGGTCTGGATCATGTTTACAGCAATATTAGGAATGGATAAAAAGCCTGCATCCACCACCCATTCTGACCAGTCGTCCTATTTTTCTTGCCCTGTCATTCAGCTGTTAAGCTTGGCCTAAAAAGATCTCCATTCAACTCCAGGACTGTTTGTGAGTGCTAGATGATTATGCCCCCGCTATACTATACTACACACAAAAATGTACAGTGGTATGCACATGCAGTGCATACAGTGTGTGTGAGTTCCTTTGGTATGTATCAGAACCCACATAGAATGAATGCATAGTACATTTATGACATAGACTTAAGCTTTTTAACAAATAAAGGTCCAAATTTGACGTTCATCATTCATTAATCCATGTTCTTATCCGCTTAATCTTGGACATGGTTAAGGGCAAGATGGTGCCTTGCCGGTAGCATAGGGTGCAAGATGGGATCAACCACCAGACAGGGAGCCAATCCATCTGCCAGTCCATCGCACACTCATACACACTAGGGCCAATCAATTAACCTAAAGCATGTCTTTGGGCTGCGGGAGAAACTGGCACAGGCAAAGTTAACCCTCACGGACACACATAGCACATATAGTCTTCACACAAAAAGAACCCTGACCACTCCATCAGGGATGAAACTCGTTTTCATTAGTAAGTAGCATTCCAATAGCAGTGCCAATAGCAACCAAGTTTTTCATAAAATAAATATTTATATAATGTTTTACATACCTAAACATCTGTTTGTTATGAGGGCCTGACTGAACACCATCAGACAAACCATGGAAGTCCAACTTCAGTTGAAAGAACGAAATATAGCCTTATCTTCTAGTAACACAGAAACTACCCCGTATCCAGCAGTGACACAGAGATGCTTAAGATTTCCAGCAGCACTGCTGTATCTGATCCACTCATACCAGCAAAACACACATCAACAAACAAACACAAAACACACACCAGTGTCACTGCAGTGCTGAGAATGACCCACCATCCAAATAGTAGCTGATCTGTGGTGTTTCTGTGGGGGTCCTGACCAGAGAACATAATAAAGGGAACTAGGAAAGTATGTAGAGAAACAGATTTACAAATTACAAATCTGCATAGTAAATGGAACAGATAAAGTGACAATGAGTATAGAAACAAGGAGGTGTACCTAACAAAGTGATCCACAAGTGCATGTATACTAATAATGTTAGGGTGTCGAACACACAATATGGAACTACTATATATAATTGTTGGTTGGCCTGATGGATAAATAGTGTGAACAGTATATTTTGTTAATAGGTGTGTTTTTTGTTTGTAAGCAGATAATTATAGCATACTCACGATTTTATTTCACTCTCTCATACTGCTTTGAATGTTATAGTACTGCTGTGGGTGACAATACAAAGAATTCTATTCTATCCTGTCCTGAAGAAGCACGTCTAAATCAGTAGAAATTCTTAAAGCAGCCTTTCTCTCTAAGCCGGACTTGAAGCTCCTGTGCCCAATGCTTTCCTTTTGGACTCTGAGCTGAAATTCTGACTGAAAAGGAATCGTCGTCCATAAATTTTGCAACTGTAATAGTTCCATTACACAAAAGCAAGAATGAGCTTGCCTTATAGCTACAGTGGTAAGTGTTAATTAAAGAGGCAGAATACAATGCGCTGCTACGAGATCCTTATTTAATGGAGGCTGGCAACTCTAAATAGGGAGAAAATGAAATTCTCCCTCGCCCCCAAAACTCCTCGCCACAGCCACTTTCCTGTTTATGCAGCCAGAATTACAAAATCACATTACTGCAAATGTATTATTCTGCATACGCAACCAGTGTTTTAGAGAAAATGGGATATGTATATATTCGAGGGAGGCCACGGAAGTAATCATATAGTCATCCGTAGTACCGAATTTCTCAATTACCGCTAATGAAATGCAATATTGCAAAATCGAGCGCCAGAAGTACAGAGGTGTAAAGGATGGATTTAACAGCCAATTTAAAGGCTGGTTAAATTTACAGCAATGCAAATCATTCAAAGTGCTTATTACGAGCTGGTATATGAAAATATATTGGAGGTATATCTTAAAAGGAAGCCAAAAGATCCACCCCGAGCAGAGAAGAGCAAACAAAACAGGTGTGAAAACAATATTTGTCCCTGTGTGTCCTTCTATTTTGAGCAGATCACATATCTGAAGTTCATTTAAAAAGTTTAACCTAAGGAAAAGCATGACTTGGCACTTAAAATAAAACTTACTAAAAGGCATCTCCCTGCCTGTGGTGTGTGTTAATGGAGGGATATTGACTGCTCAGAGGATAAGGAGTTTATTGAGATGGAAAATAGCCACAAGTTAAGCGCCTAGGCTAAGTAAATGAAATAAAGGGCAATCGCATCTTATTAAATGAGACTCGTTCCTCTCAGTGAGGCAAAGTAATTATAAAGTTCATTACTGTAATGAGTTAGGCCATTCTGGAGCAGCAAGCCCAGGCCAGGGAGTAGAGAAAAGTCACCATTGATCAAACCGTCAGATCGCTAAAACTCACACAGTGCTGAAGGAAGGCCTCGGGCTGCGGGCTTATGAGAATGAGGGGAGTACGAGTAATGTCATTTTGCATTGCAGGTGAACAGATTCACGCTCCGTATTTTGAGCTTCAAGTGCATTTCACTTCTGATAGGACATTTTCTGAAATGCTTAAGGAAAATATTTCACCCGCATTCTTTATTTTGTTTTAATCAAAACTGGGCCCACTGGCAAAAAAGTTGATTATAGGCACTGTGTAGCAGTGATGAAATGAAAATATGTTATCACAAAATCGGAAAGCATTTATGGCAAATGACATTTGTTAACAACTACAACAAGAAAAAATCTTGAACATGAAATGAAATCAGTTAAGTTTGTTAACATTACTAACAACACCAATGGGTTATTTGGAAAACAGCCCACCATCTGAAAAACTGCCCAAAGTTTTGTACATGACAAAAAATTCAGTTGTTCTAAATTTTATATCTATGTATTTAAAGTTTGTGCCAAATGTGTTATATCTGAGCAATATTTAAGGTACTGGACTATTGTCCAGGTGCCTGGGGGGTTTTTAAATAGGGGAAGCACGTAAAGTACTGTGCACATATCACTATTAGATTCTATTCACAATAGCTTGCAATGGTATAGAGCATATATAATGATTTCTCTGTCTCAGTATCAGTTTATTAGAATACAACCAGAAAACAAAGAAAACATATATGTAGTGTTTAAAAAGAATCTGAAAACACTTCTATTAGAGCGCAGTGCAAAAGGTTGTAGGCTACAGTTATCTGATCTCCCCTTAAACTAGAGCATTAGTAGCATCTGGCAGCTTCATCGGGATGCCAAGTTGACTCTGAATCTGAAGAAGCTTGATCAGAAGGATCTTTTTGGAAGGCAGTCAATAAGCTATTTTTTCAGGGAAAAGGGTGAAAACATGAGTTCATGTTAAACATTTTTCCGTCCACTTATAGACAATGTGCTATATATGGTCTTTACAGCAGTGCTTGAACAACACAACTAATGGTGGCCTAAGACGAAGACTTTTGCACAGTAGTGTATGTTTACGTATGACAATTTTATTTTACCGACCAGCCACAGCAGTATTCGTCCTAGATTTCTCAGGATGCAGTTAACTATGTTGCCAAATACAGTGGTGCCCAAAGTTAGGGGTCCATCAGGCAAAATGAATAAGGAATGTTTGAGCCAGAAAGATCTCAGACAGAAAAAAAATATATACATAATGCATATCACTTGTTATAATAATACCATTGTAAAAGTGTTTTCTTACTTCAATTTGTTTTGTTTAGTAAGACGTAGCAGCTGAGTTTGGAAGAAAAATACACGTACACGTCAGGTTTATTGCGTGGGGAGGTGCTAGAAAATCTACTTGACAGGCTACACTGCAGATAAAGTTTGGGAACCACTGGATTAATACAAAACCATTTTACATAGTAACATCTTGTTATTTCTAACTGTACCAATTGGAAATATGTTTTAAGATTTAATGGCACAGATTTATTAAAGTTTGAGTGGTCACTTATGTTCCAGATTCCTGATTTACTTTATTGGCAGCTAGTTACAAGCTTCTACCTTTGAAAAACCAATTATCAAAATAGGAAAAGTGCACTGTGCACACAAAATGGTGTGTTTAAAGCAATTTGTCCAATCCAAGTCTCTTGTCATGTTTTTTTTTATGTCATAGACACCTGTAAATGCACAGAATTCAGTTAGTGTCTTTTAGCTCTGTGCTCGAGATTGCAAGGTTTATTTATTTATTTGGCTTCTTTAACGTTGCTATCGGCATCAATGGCCATGTAAGCGACACACACAAGGTTATATCGAAACACAAGTTAATCTCAACACCAGTCATATATATATATATATATATATATATACACAAGTCAATGCCAATTTGGAGCAATCAATTAACCTAACAAGCATGTCTTTGGACTGTGGGAGTAAACCGGAGTACCCGGAGCAAACCATGCAGACACGGGGAGGACATGCAGACTCCACACAGAAAGGACCCAAGCCGCCCCCGGGATTGAACCCGGGACTTTCTTGTTGTGAGGTAAGCGGTGCTACCCACTGAGCCACCGTGCTGCCCTTTGCAGTAAGGTATTTGATTTACTCCTATATTTTATTTAGTTAACACTGAAAAATAATATAGGCGCTCCAGTTATTATTTCATTGTCACCTTCTGCTGAAGGAGAACCTTTAAGCTTTCTGTGTATTCAGAAAAGAACTAATGTCTGTAGTCCCAACACTGCCAAACCGTCACTGTTGGGCCCTTGAGCAAGGCGCTTTAGTCTCAATTGCTTGGCTTGCACCTTGTAAGGTTGTATCAGTTCCTTGGGATAAGCCCATTTGTTAAATGTTGTAATTGTACAGGCAAATGCTTTCCATTTAGAAACAACAAAACATGTTATTTGACCTGGGGTGCTCAAACCTTTGCATGACATTGTATTATGATGTAAGTGTTGGTTCACATTGCTTCATTTAAACTGATATGATAGTGTAGTATGCTGGCGCATGCCAAAATAAAGGTGTGTGCATTGCAGGTTGTGCAAATGATCCAAAGTGACTGTGAGTGTGCGGTGGGTTCAGCTCAGGACTCCCTGAACAAACAGAAGGAGCAGTTATGTATGACAGCTAGAGAGCAGAGAGGCCAGTAATCGACCCTAAATCGATACAACTCACTCCTGCTCGCTCACTCATTCTCTCTCCCGTATACTGATCAGTACTTTTCATCAGAGGAATTAAGGGAAGGAAACATTAAGGAATAAAGGAAGGATCATTCCCGGGAAATATATAGATATAGGTTGATAGAAGCTGTTTTAAGAGCAGCAGCTTTTGTTGAGTAATAACTATATCTTTAAACAACAAAATAGCCTTACACTAAATGAAGCTATTATTTCAAAACAAATAATGGAAATGCTGCTTTTTAAGGAGACTCCTATCAACTAAAGACTTTCTGTCTGTTTTGAGTGAGAAAGAAAGAAAAAAGGGAAAATGTAATACTAAAGCTAGTGGGCTGGGGCAAGTGGGTCCCGCTGGGTGATAATCTGATCGGCGTTATGGAAACAATCAAAATAATTCCCTTAAATTAGCCTGACGTGGCACCCCGCCAGCCAGGAGATTGGAAAGTGATCGCAGAGAGACCCATCCTAATAAGAGCACTAACTGTGCAACCAAGGCAGAAAATTGGGTGCCTAACAGACGAGGGATTCCTTATTGGCAAACACACGGTGCTCAAATTAGCCACTGTAAATACAGGAGTGGTATAACAAAGCCCCCCAAAAGAGATCCATAAACGCGTTGTGTTATTTTGCCTAATTCATATTGTAGCAGAGATAATTTTGTGTAACATAACACTTTTCATTCATTACCCATAACAAGAAAACTGCAACTAGACGCTTTATGAAAGCACTTTTACTTTTTTTAAGAACTCAATTATGCAAGTGTGCAATTAAGAAGAAATGAGGTCAAATTAGAAAAAAAAATGAATCATGGAATCAGTAAATTGAGTCTCCAACTTAAGGACTGTTTAATAAGTTTGACTTGTTACTTGGAGAGTTGTGTATCTACGCCACATCATTTTCTATCCCACTGAGCATATGGACACCCTTTGTGTGGGTAAACAGGTCCATCTGTACAGGACCTCAATCGAACATTGGATTGACTCAACATGAATAAGTCTATTAGTGTTTGAAAGATGCTTTTTTACTGCTCAGCGTTTAAACATTAAAAGTATTTGGTTAAATATTTAGTAATTGCTTTTGTTCATATATGCTACTAGCATAGATATGCTACTATATGCTTCTAACAACTTATATGGACATAACAGGACAGACCAGGACTGTCTTAACTGGACATCATTATGACTAATTAAAGTAAATATATGTCTTGAATAAATAAATATTTCTAGTATATTGCTAAAAGCATTTTTTGATTGGCCTTAGATAGAAGAAAAAATTGTAAGGCTGCTTTGAAAATGCTCCATTATAAAAAGCGCTACATAAATAAGTCTCACTTGGCTTGACCTAAAAACACTTTGCCTTTGTGTTTGAATCAGAGTTTCATTTCTTGGTGAAAAAAAATGCATATATCAATTCATTAAGTACTTTTTCAACAAGACATTGACAGAAACGAATGTTGACCGGACTTTACCATTCTCTTTTATGCTATAATAATAAATATATAGAGTGTATTTTCACTTAAATGCATCAGAGAAATTGGCTGAAAACATGAGTGGAATGCTTTCATCTACACAGAATCCCTAATAATAATAATAATAATAATAATAAGTTTAATTTATATAGCACCTTTCTCAAACCCAAGGACGCTTTACAGCAAGTATTAACACAAAAAAATAAAAAATATAAAAATCAATCAATTCTAAATTATTCTAAATTATACAGAAGTCATACATTTACATTATTTAGCAGACAAATTTATTCAGAGCGACTTACAACTCAGACATTCAAGCAATGTTGGGTTAAGGGCCTTGCTTAAGGACCCAACTGTTGCAGCTTGGCAGAGGCGGGATTTAAACCCTGGACCATCAGGTTCACAGTTCAGTACCTTAACCGCTAGGCTACCACAGTCCACCACCACTCAACGAGTAAATGTAAGTCAGTTTATATAATGATATGGCTAGAGAGAATATACAGGTAGCGTGGACAAGCAAAGGAGTACTACTTACAAAAGGACAGGTACATAAACCTATGAATACCAGTCACAGCTTGTTACAAATAAGTGGAGGACAGTCATACACACAAACACGAGTCCAAAGCAAGCACACAACCAGTAAAAAGTTATGCACACACGTGGGCATGCACAAACTTTAACTCCTGCCTCTGCTCGTGATTACGTAGCATTAATTGTCATTTTCAAATTTTGATAATATTGAGTTATTATTGATAATAATTGAGTATTGAGTTAAAAACAAATTTTTATTTTCTACTAATACTTGTTCTTATAGTTAAGACCTTAAGACATTTAAGTGAATAGACATTGATCAGATGGTCTTGCCTACACTGGAAATTAGGGATATTCTGTAAATAATAATTACATAAGATATTTCTATTTAATCATTTAGCAAATATGGCAGGTAACCATATAAAGATATCCACTGAATGTTAATATTTGCCCACCAGAGTGACATTCAAGGACGTCCTTCACTTGATATTCTACAGACAGACCTACTGGGTCTCCTCATTGTGCTCTATTTTGTGTAACAGCAGAACTGTGTTTATTTGTAGACAGGTCTGAATGTATTTCAGTGCTCTGACAGTAAGCACAGATCATAAAGAGGTGATGGAGACTTATCTGATTATAATTACGAATGATGACGATAGAGCAGGCCTGATTATGAGGACATCCTGGAGTACGAATCCATCCTTCGTCATCCTGCCCCGTATCAGGCTGACCGTGCATGCTAACGAAGCCCCATGCTGGCGACAACCAGATCAGCAATTGAGCTTAAATGCGTGGGGATGCCCACTGCATTTGGGTCTAGCTTGATTTGACAGCACTGTCATATCAACACTGTAATTTTCATTAGGCACTGCCAGCTGTAGCTTAACACCATAGCCAGCTAGCAATTTATAGTTTACAATTCATTCTAACGTGAGCAGGTTTGCCATGTACCATTTATCATTTGCTATTTGCCAGTACACATGATGATGAAGGAGTGAGGGAATGGAGGAGGAAAAAAACCATAATCCACTTTTCTCTTGTGGAAAATACACACACACACACACACACACACACACACAGAGCCGGCATCTTGCCATTCGCAAAACAAAAACAACTGCATGGGAGAGCGAAGGCTAATTTAATAGGATTTAATTCAGAGAGGGGGAGTAGTGAGGGGAGAGAGAACGGAGGCGATTGAAGCGGCGTTTTCATGTATGGCAGGAATACCTCACAAATTATAGAAGGAGGGACACAATGACGCCGGTGATTACCTTCGAGGGTCACAAAACAAGAAGGCCTTTTTGCAATCAAGGCCATGGTGTGTCTAATCAAATGAAGAAGGCAAAAGGCAGTAATCCTAGAATTAGAGGGGAAAATGAGCCGCTGCTGTCACCCATCCAGATCCACACAAGAGCGTGAGGGGCACGTGAAAGAACCAGATCAGCCTTGTAAAAGCAGACGTTAAAAGATTTCTATTTCCTGCCTGCAGTAATCCATGGTCGGCATTTTTACATTACATTTGCTGTATGGCTTATTTAGGAATTTGTTTTAAATAACTGAATGTGTAAAAGTCGTTTTAATTGCAAATACTTTTGCTTATACTCACAGAAATACCTCTACTCTATATATATATATATATATATATATATATATATACACAGTAGAGGCTACTCACTGGCCACTTTATTAGATACACCTCGCCAGTACTGGGTTTGATCCCTTATGCCTTCATTTTTAGTGGCACATGTTCAACAAGGTGCTGTAAATATTCCTCAGAGATTTCGGTCCATATTGACATGATAGCATTTACATTTATATTTACATTTACGCCATTTAACAGACACCCTTATCCAGAGCGACTTACAACTTATACAGTCTTACAATCCAAGACATTGTGGGTTAAGGGCCTTGCTCAAGGGCCCAACTGTGGCAGCTTGGCAGAGGTGGGAATTGAACCCTGGACCTCCTGGTCCAGAGGTCAGTACCTTAACTGCTAGGCTACCACAGTCCCCATCTTAGCATCTTGCAGTTGCTTCAGATTTGTCTGCTGCACATCCATGTGAATCTCCTGTTCCACCCCATCCAAAGGGGCGCTCTGTTGAACTGAGAATGTGGAGGCTGATTGAGTACAGTGAACAGATGATTTGAGCTTTGTGACATGGCATGTAGAAGATGGTACACTGTGATCATTAAGGGATGGACATGGTCAGTAACAATTATAGTATTAAGGGGTCCAAAGTGTGCCAAGAATGTATCCTTCACACCACTACAGCCTAAACTGTTAATACAATAAAGGATGGATTAAATGATTTTATGTAGTTTATATATACAAATTCTGACCCTTCTATTGAAGACCTCAGTTTCCTGTTCTTATCTGACAGGAGTGGCACTCGGTGAGGTTACATAGACTATACGACTAATTTGACAGATTATTTGTAAGATTTTTTAAACATTTACAGCATTTTAGACTGCTTTTCAGTTCACGTGTACTTTTCAGTACAACATGAGAATATTCCGAATCCAAGTGTTGCATGGGAAAAAAGTTACTCCTGGAAACTGAGTGTTATGCTGAGTGTTAAACAGAAGCAGCTAAGATCACAGCATTTGAATAATACCAGCTGAAGGCACCTTTTTTCCCAGCAGAAGAGATTAACGTTCTAAAACATGTAAACGTCTTTAAGAGGCTGCCGTTCGATGATAAAGCATGACGTTCTTCTCTGAGAAACCGAGGGAGAGGCGTATAAGATGAGCAGAGAAAAAAAATACAGATTTTACCAAATGTGGTCTCTTCAGGGTATTCTAGACTGGGATATACCTTCAGTTTGACTGCTTGCTTTTTTTCGGCAGCTGGTAAGCCTTCAATTAAATGACGGCTACCTTTTTTAAGTTAGTAATCCGCTTAGCGTAGAGCCTACTCTTTGCCATGCAAGGTTTCAGTGCCTGGCAAGACAGTGCACAAATTCTAAGCTGAATTATACTACTCCACTTCTGCTTAGGCACCCGGATTGACCCTTTTCTGACTGCTGTATATTTCAGCACCCATACTTTTGGTACACTGATCCCATGGTGGACATTGCCATGACCCCCACCCCCCACACTGACACACACACACACAGACACACACAAAGACACACACAGAGAGACACACACAGATAATAAAAATGAAAGATACACACAGATATACTTTGAGTCATCTATATATTTATTATGTAAATCCTAGGCAATTAGTTGCTATATACTGTTTAGGGAGTAATGACAAAAAAAGTCTGTACAAATGGGATGCAAGGCAAATGGTGCTCAAACAAGAGCGAGAGAGACTGAAGATCTGTCAAATTACAGGAAGCAAAGTTGCTTCTTCATGTGTATTCAGGGAAGTGCTCTGTATGTAGAAATTGCTAGTTTGGCTTTCAATCAGTCAACTCTAATAGTGATACGAGGGATACTAATAACTCGATGCATGCAGGAAACCCTGCAGCCATATGTTGGCTCTCATGGCAGGGCTTTCAACTGCCATTTTATAGCAGGATAATGCTCACCCACACAGAAAAAGGTATTTCCCAGGAATGTCTCAGCCAGATTGTAACAATTCCTTGACCTGGCCGATTTGGCCAGATTTGTCCCCAATTGAGCATTTATGGGACCAGGTGAGATGCTTCAGAAATCTATGAGTGTGCAGAATGAGCTGCAACATCTGTGGGCAGGCTACCATACTGAACATACCAACTGTCTATCATATTGTATCGATGTTAGAGGCAGCCCAAAAGGGTAACTAGAGCCTCCTTTAAATGGTACAGTTTCCCCCAATAAAAAAGTGTCCTTTTTCTCTAATAATGCAATCACTTTCACACTTCACAATCACATTCAACGAATGAGATGCAAGACATATAGTGCAAAATAGAGCAATTAAGTATGCCCTGGATGGATATTTAATCCATTACAAGGATGGAAGAGCTTGCTTAGCAGTGTTGTGGATCAAATTTATCTATTCATGTTCAGCCAGTACTACCCTTACCCTCTCAAAGCCATTTCAATGCCCCACTTTAGAATGAGTGCAACTTAAAAACTGACTTTGGTCTCGTGTGATTGGACAGTTCTCTAGCCAGTGCCTTCCCACCAAATTGGCCCACCAATTTCAACTGCTCTACAATTTAGCAAATCTGAGTGAGGAAAATTGCCATTGTTAAATATTTCATTTCCTTCAGTGTGCTGGTTGACAATTTGGTTCTAGTCCCATTTTAAATGCATTAAACCTGGGAAATGACTGGGTCTTAGAAATTACATTCAACCTGTGGATGCATCTTGATGTTCTTTGACATAAATGAGTTGAATTCATTTAAAGTCGAGTTTTTCTAAGTAGTTTTTCTAATAGAGACTCATGAGGTACGTTATCAGCGACTAACCCTCTTCAGCTGGGTCTTGATCTGGCAGCATTAGGGCTTGATATGGGTATAGATGTGAATACAGCTGTCATTCACTTATGTGCTGGTGATCAAAAAGGAACCCTATCCCTGTCAAAGAGAAGACACCCGTAACACTTTACTATAAGGTTACATGAAATAGCATTAATTCAGTAATTACTAATTCATGAACATAATACATCATAAGTTATCATGACTACGTATGAACTGAACATGTGTCAGGAATAAATAAATACATGAACTCATGTA
Source organism: Parotocinclus spilosoma (assembly GCA_033117975.1). Taxonomy (NCBI): domain Eukaryota; kingdom Metazoa; phylum Chordata; class Actinopteri; order Siluriformes; family Loricariidae; genus Parotocinclus; species Parotocinclus spilosoma. The sequence continues at coordinate 1,576,257 of JAVSBV010000049.1, read as the reverse complement.
GCAATTAAGGTAGAACATGAATGGTAAGCATTACTAAAGCATGACCTCTTCATGACTTCATGCACAAAGTAAGCTGTTACCAACACACCAAACTCACTTGCTATATTAATAGGGGGTAGGGAAAATCAAACATCTCACAGTTTCAGTAGTAGGTTTGCCACACAGCATTATTAGATATAGCAATGTCAGTGTATCTAATAAAGTGGCCACCCAAACTGTTGATGAACCTTGATGTTTTATGGCAAAAATTAATTGCACCCATTTGAGTACAGTTGTGCAATCCCAAGACAGGCTATTAGTGTTGTAGTTTACTTGCATTCACTTAGTTCTGTCTTGGCATTCCACGATTTTCAAAAGAGCGTTATTGCAAAGCAGCTTTTAAAAGTATCTAGGTCCACAGCCCTAATTGAAAACCTAGGGTAACTAGGTGGCAGGAAAAAAAAGTGCCTAAAAGTTATAAGGAAGAGGTTTTTGGAAGACCCAACCTCCCTTTATTAGAATACAACCAAAATTTACAAGAATTTCTATGCAGTAGTACAAAAATAATCCTCTAAAACTACTAGATTTTATAGGCTATAACTGTTAGGGTTCCTACCTTCCCCTCGGATCGTTCGGACGTCCTCGCCGGTCGTCATTACGGAACTATCGGTGAGGCGGCGTTTATATCCTCTATCTCCGATTATGTCCCGATTCTGAACAGCTGAGCCATGACCTATAAAGGCGTGGCGTTAATCGTTGTTTGGGGCCGGGTCATCGTGGTTCTACCGGGGTTCAACTCCGTCCGGTGCGTGCGTTTGACCAATGGCGCCCGTGCGCCCAACCGTGTGCCCTAGAGATAGCTGGTGGTGGAGGTATTTATTTATGTAGGGGCACTTTTGAGGGTTTTCCCGTTCCGTACTCGCGCGTTCCTTGCACGATTTGCGGTCACACGCTGTTCGGTCCTCGCGGCCTACTTAGCCTCACTTCAGTCAGGAGTGTGCTCCAAATAGGACACGCCTTTTGCATGCTCTTTTGCTTTGAGCTCGCGCTCGCCCTCTGCCGCTTGGGAGCATCTCGCGATCTCTTCGCGTCTGCGCTCCCCGCGCATTTACTTTATTTTTTGCGCGCTGGAGCTTTGCGCCTATTGTGTACGATACACACTCGCGCTATAATGCCGCTGATGGGCTTGTATGTGCACCCTTCTGGTGCTACAGCCCGCTCCGCCTTTTCTCCTTCTCCCTCGCGCTCCATGTGCGTCGGGGCTCGCACTCGCCCTCTGGCGCTTCGGCGTCCTTTTCCACTCAATACAGCAGCAACCCGGCCTTTGTGTCAGAAGGACACTGTCCGGCGCTTTTGCGATCTATTGAGTCAGACTCTAGTCGTGGCTGGCTCGAGGTGTGCCCTAACTAGAGTAACCACCAGGTAAAGACGCACTCTATAAGACGTATCCCGGTCTTGTTTTTTTAGTTTTGCATGCACTTTCGAGCTCACTTTCGCCCCCTGGCGTTTGGATCACCTCCGTGCCTCAAACCAT
>JAVSBV010000049.1:1555108-1565915 GCA_033117975.1 Parotocinclus spilosoma | reverse complement strand
ATACTGTAAAAAACAAGTTCTTACTAAATTCCAGTCAACGTTTGAAGAACTTATCCAGTGTGATCTGACGCGTTCTCATGACGGACTCCACTTGAACAAAATCAAGAAAGTAGTGGGCGTGTTCACCTCCCACTGGTTTTTCTCTTGTCAACACAACTTTTCAGATTTCCTGACCTTTGAAAAAAAGCGCAAATTCTCCCAGGGATCCCAAAAAATCCTCCCATATAACGCTGATCTGCTTTTGCAGTGACTTTTTTTTCGCAGTAAATGGAAATGTTAGGCAAAGACCTGTAGGTGGCAGTAAAGGGCTGGGGAGAAACTCTGGAGTTTCTTCACGGATATTTTGGTCCATATAAGCGAATAACATTACATGTATATAATAGGATTAGTTTCGGTACTTTAGGATTTGGTCCTAATAAGCCGCTGGTCCCATTAACCGGAGGTCCAATTACCCGGAATTGACTGTATATAATCTAATAGTGGTCTAAAACATGTGCACAGTATTCCGGCACGTGGCACATAATAGTTTGTTGGCATTACTCATAATTTATTTATTTATATCCAGCTACTGTGTTATCCTGGTGAGTGTTGAACAATGCTAGAGCTTATTCTAAAAACACTGGGTGTTACTTTGGAATAAACCCTGGGGACAGGGCCTCAGTTAATTGCCTGGCATCACTGACAAATCAGTCAGTTCATTCACATGAACTCATACCTAGAGGACATTTTGAGCAACCCATATGCACAGTGGTCTGTTTTTGGGATATGGGAAGAAGGATCCCCTGGAGTAGTGGCACCAACATGACCTGCCGCACCACCATGTCACCCTGAATAAAGACCTTAATCGTTTTTGTAAGCTGCATCCATTTAGAAAAAAAATGCACCGTGCCTACAGAACCAAACACAGATGTTCGTCTTCTTCCGAAGGTGATAGTAGTGGTGGTTTTCATTCTGCACACTTTTTTCTCTAACAGTAGGTGGGTCTTCCAGCTCAGTGATCCAGCAGGTGACCAGCAGGATCTTTCTGGCCACCTTATGTGTGGAGAGGTGTGGTGAAGCACACCGTCCCGGCCACCCTATTCTCCTGGCACAGTCAGAGCACACACTTGCACGATGGCCTGGGAACGCACACAATTAAACACTTCAGCATGTGGTAACTGCCCCAGGCCAGCCGGGACAAGGCTAACGCTGCCACCACGCTGCCCCTGGATGCCTCCTCGTGTGTGTGCACGGATGTGTGTGCACATTTAAGCAGGGTTGATGATTAAGTTAGCCTGAACGCTATACAAAACAAAGCTTGGTTATGACCCCAATTTACACTACACCACTCCAACAACGGCAGCAGGATCAGAGAGACGCTGTAAGAGACGTGGAGAGTCAGTAAGAAGCCCTCAGCATGGTCCACAGTTCTGTCGTTCACATCAGACAACGACGTTTATAGTGGTATATTTAGTTGTATAACTGTGGATAAATAAGTACAGAGTTTGGCTGTGGATGTCTGGCTGTATGCTTGGTAAACAGTGCTGTTTTGTTTGTGACAGACAGAGGCTGAATTGCTCCAATAATGTGCAAAAAAGTCAATTAAATTAACTGTGAAAGGCTATTTATTTTGACCTGAGGATACATTTATTCTCAGTTCTTGGAAATTCTAGGGAAAGCAAAACGGCTCATAGTTGGCATGAGAACAAAGAAAGAGGCAACTCTTGGGGTTATGCTTGCATCATACTGCCATCATGTGGGGAAACACAGATACAAGCATTGCCCCAACATGCTGGCAAAGTCCAAGCGCAGATTTAGAAACCACTGCAATGTATCCAAGGACTCCATTTGTATGTTTAACGTCGCTATCCTAATCTGTGGCCATTTCAGTGACAGACACGTGGTTATATCTATACACAAGGCTATATCAAGACTAGTTATATATCCACACTCAAGTGTATGGCAAATTCGAGCAATCAAATAACCTAACACGCATGTCTTTGAAATTTGGGAGAAAACCGGAGTACCTGGAGTAAACCCATGAACACATGGGGACGACATGCAGACTCCACACAGAAAGGACCCAGGCCGCCCCATTCTGTGATTGAACCATTTACATTGTTTTGCTAAATTATTTATGGCCTTAGCAGCCCATTCAAAAGCCTATACAAATATATTTGTTCAGAGTCAGAGGTTGGCAAAAATCCCCCAACCAAAATGAGCGTGTAAAATGTATGCCCAAATAAGAAAAAACTTGAGACGTAATGCAAAAAGGCAACAAAAAAGTAATTTACAAAGTAATGAGATCTGAAATCTAAATCATGATGCGATTGCAAACAGGTGATTTCAACAAGTGATTATAATCATGATTTGGTCATTGGATTTGTCGCTAAAGTTGATACTGCTCCAGCCCATAGCAGTGCAGGTTTATTGTTCACAACATGACTGCAAACAAAGGTGATGGTGGCCGACTGTCAATGGCAGAATATTTAATGGGCACTGTGATAACAACTGTACTGAATCTGAGCGCCTGGAAATGGTTGGGGCAGAGACAGGGGTGTCCATTGAAGGTGCCACCTGTATCTGGATGGAGGACAGTGATACTATGGCAGTTGCTCATGCTTGTTGGTGGATCAAGCAATCTTCGCTGCTGTTGGTCTGTCTGGGTTGTCCAGAGCTTGTTTGATGTGTGTGCATGCCCTCGTGGAAACACTGCAGCCAATAACTCCTAACAGCTAGGTCTGAATGAACAAGATGGCGGGCAGTTTTTTTAAATACCCATCCTGCCGTCCTACTATTGTCAGTCCAATCTCAACTAGGCAAAATGTCTTCGAATGCGTCATGGAAACATGTCTAGCAGTCAACAGTCTCTTACTAAGAGGTACACTGCCCATAAGTAGACTCAGAACCTTTTATATGGTAAAATGATTAGATGGGAACATACTGTAGGCATGGAGCCGCTTGAAAAGCAGGACCTTATAACTCACACCCCCTGGTCCAGATGCCATATCCTCTGTATTTCTTCATGCACTATCGGGTGCTGGGCCCTTACAGTCATTCCTGGCCTCTGGCTTCACCCTGGACTGTTGCTGGTTACTCGGACAACTGATCCAGACCTTGGGTCCTGTAATCAGCAGAAAGCTCAGATGTGTTTCTCAGGTCTAATTCAGGAAAGACTGCAGGGACCAGGCATCCCTAACCCTGGTATCCCTGCTGATGGATCAGAGGGTGTAAGTTATAGGGCCCACTCAGGGATGGGGGTGGCATCTGTGGCTTCTTCCGCTGTCACACAGAAATAAAAAGATACATAGTCAAGGCATGTTTAGTCAACTTTAAAGTTCATACATACAATTTGAATAATCATTGTTATAGAGGTGCCATGTCCAATTACAAAGCGCATATGGGAATCTTTCTCCAAAATATTTGTGCATGTTCACCATGCCCTGAGCACATCTCATTTGAGAGGCCTTTCAGAGGAAAGATTACAGTAGCATCTGGCAAAACAACATCTACAGATACAATCAGGACCACTGCTACTCTCCTTAGGAATGCCAGTGTGCAAAGATTACACAAAGCTGTCTCTGAAATATCCCCCTAGTCACTAATTGGACTGTTCTATAAAGAACAGTACTTAGTGCATTAATAAGAAAGCAGTACTTAATTGAGAAAAATGCATCGCAAAAACCAGTGCCTTCATAAACAATAAGTTAACGTTATTTAAGTCTTTTGATTGAGAACAAACATACGTTTTGAAATCTTCTTTATATCCTTCACCATCTTCAGTAAGTTCAGAGCTGGAATTGCTGTGGACTCACGAGTTACATAGTGTAAGTCAAGAAATCTATCAATGAATTAAAATCTCTTCTAAAAACCTTTCTATTTTCCTCCTCTATTTAATGTTTGATGTGTCTGCTTATCTTGAACTGTGTGAACTGTCTTATGTTGTGTACATTGTGTTTATTTTTGTTATACTTGAGGTAAAGCGTCCTTGGGTTTGAGAAAAGTGGTATATAAATTAAACTTATCATTATTATTATTATTATTATTATTAAATTCTATTAAAAATGCCTCACAGTCCAGGAGGTGGCACCAAGTATGCACCATGGAATCAGAATGCCTTTTGCGGTTAAAATTAGTCAAATTAAACAACAGTCACCACGGATTGTGGGATACCCTTTTACACTAGACATAGGGTCATAATGTAGTGCACTAAGCATGGATTGAAATTGTCTAATGTTGATTGGTAAAGATTGTGAACTCTGTCATTCTTGTGTGTTTTTAACTACTTTAGCAATCGTGTCCTCACTTGCTCGTTAGCTCATGTTTGGTCTAGAGACTGTATTAACCCTGTTTCTTAGTTTAAAGACTTTTTTGTGCAAATAACTAATGTAAATGGCTTTGTAAGTGTATGTGGTTGCCCTATTGTAAGTAGTAATCCTTTGTTTACGCTCCCACTACCTGTATATCACCTACAGCTATATAAACTGGTTAACATTTACTCATAGAGTTTCTGTTCAATATGGCTGATCTTCCATGTTGTTTGTAAAACTGTCTAACAATTAAAAAAAGTATCGAGTCCATTACAACAACCTCTAACATGCTTCCTCTACATAGGGTTGTAAGAGTACATTACTGTATTTTATATAATTATTGAATTTCCATACATAAAATGTGGTTGCACTATTGGTGCTGTGTAGATTGTGGTGTTACACTTTTCAGACGTATCCATTTTATAAATACCCTTTATATCTACAGTAGCTTAAAAAGACAATGTGACTGAGGTAATGTACAGTATTATGTTCATTCTGGTCAACATCCTGTTTCACAAAAATGGTGCATACCTGTGCTATGAAAAGGGTATGAATTCAAACAGTACTTTAGTCTTAGTTTCCAGCTGCGTTTCCTGGTAATCCAGCAGACTGAGAAGATCGGCCGGGACATTTCTATCCTCAGCCACAGACACAGACCCTCCTGTGGATCCCCAGATATTCCCAAGCCAGATGTGAGTTATCATCCCTCCTGCAGATCCTGGGAGAAGAGGAATCATGACTTCCTATTTGAGTCAAGTTGGATGATACTGACCTGTTTAAAAGGATCGTGTTTACTGAAGTTGATCCCTTATACTGCATGGCATCGTTTAAGAATATTTGCTGGCACATGACACAGAGCTACTTGAACACCATGAGCCATGGAAACATATGGGGTAAGAAAATGTCTGGTTTGTAGAGTCGTGTTATCCATTTACCGGGTAGCTGGTAAGAGGACTGGTAGGATAGGAGGACAGCCTCTCTCCTGTTGGGAGGCTCTCCAGACTGTCACACAGACTGCTGTAGCTCCAGCTCTCTAACTCTCTTTCTCACACACATACATATATATATAAACCCTAATGGGTCTTCATTAGCTCAGTTAAGTGACAGCAAGTAATAACACAATAATAAATATATAATAATAATAAAAATAATAAATGATTACATTTTACATGTGCATTGTCTCTATATACCTAATTAAGTAAGCCTCATAAATCAGAATCACAATTGGCCTTCAATTATTAAGTTGTACAGAAACTCAAGACACAATTTTAAACACATACAGATGCATCATTTATCTTAGTTGTAGAATATGGGCTTTTAGTGCCGATGGGCGTGTACTGGGGGGGGACCCAAGGGAGTTTAGTATTTTTAGGGGCACTTTGAGGGTCTGCCATCCCGTACTCGTGCGCTCCTCGCACACCTGAGCTCACACTCCTCCGTTGTCGACACTCAATGACCTTGAATGGGACGCGCCCCGGCTTGGCTTCTTCGCACCACACGTGCGCCAGAGCTCACACTCCGCCCCCGCACCCACCCTGGCACTTTAGCGCCTTTTCTGCCTTACTCTAGTCGGCTGCCCTCTCGAAAGCCCCAGCATGGCTTTCTGAGCTCACCTTCGCCCTCTGGTGTTCGGACTACCTCCGTGCCTCCAAACGTGACGCCCCAAATCGTGCTCTCTGGACGCTTTCCCCGTTGGCGCTTCGGCACCGAGACGCAAAACACAGCGGCACGCCCTTTCATACTTTTGTTTTTTTTGTGTTCAGGAGCCTTACGCTCCGCTCTTAATCCCCTTTTAGTTCTTCTATATAATTTCCCCATTATTATTATACGTCGCGGGATTTTGTCTAACCCACATCCTTGGGTCCTAACACCAACCACCACATCTCGTAACAGTTTCCTCTGGTAGCACCTACCTGAAGGACCTAATTGGAACAGATAGATGGTGTTTTTGAAGTCTTGAATAATTAGTACCAAGACATTTAAATAAACCCAAGCTAATATGAACTTTGCAAAAAGAAGCAAAATCTGATTAACTATGTTATCCCAGGATGATTTCACAATATTACAAAAAGCATATTGGGATGTTACTGAATGTTTGGCATTCTCTGTCTTGCTTGGTGGGGTTTAGGTCAGGTGAAAGTGGAGGAAAGTCTGTGGTTCGTATAAAATGTCTTATTTGATAACAAGGTGCAGGACTCCTTAAGTTACTTTTAGTTCCTTTTAAAATTAAAAAATTTAACTTAAGGGGAAGGGCATTCTCCCCATGTGGGTAGATTGGTCGCTGATGTCCCTCTCAGCTGTGTTACCTTCTGGATCTCCATTTTTAGCTATGCACTTTTTGTTAGTGCTGCCGGAGTCTCATGCTACACTTGGCACAAATGTGATTCGTTATAAATTGTTGTCTTAACATCTGCTTTCTGTTTATCCAGTACCATTTCAAGTCTTCACCCTAAGCTGTTTTTCATCACCAGTACTAGTAAACCACATCAGAGGATCCTAACTCCCCCTCTCCTCCTGCTGATTGAGGATGCCATGGATCCAAATCTGTTGCAGTTTTAATACATTTCATATTTAGATAATTTATTTCAGTTATTATATATAATATTTAGGCTTCACAAGGAAGTTGGGTGCCATTTTGAATCTTGATCCTCCCTAAGTTTTTTCCTCATTATATTTTGAGATATATCATTGCCACTGTCCCCCAAAGCTTGTTCAACTGGGGTTGTAAGCCTAGGTAGTTGAAAAGATGCTTTAAGAAAGTGCATTATTGTAAAAATTGTTATAGAGATAGATTTTCGAAATTGGTTATAACTTTGTGTGTACGCAAACTTTAGGCTGTGTTGTATATTATACTCTAAAACCTCTTTTGTATCCCTTAGATTTACAACAAATGCTCTGGGATTGATCTATATTCATTTTCCACATGACGAAACTTTCTAATTCAGCATCGTTTCACAGCAGCCCATATGACACTCCTCCACCTGGTCTGATAATGAACGTGACAGGATTAAACCATAGCGGCACGCAGAATCTCTGATTATGGTGATCCCCAACACTGGGTGATGTAATTGCACCTTGAAAATGTGCCAGTAATCCCAGGATTAGCATCATTAACATGCTCAGAGCATGGTAAACCTCATTTCCATATCACAGTGCTGTTTCATAAGTGAGATTTCTGCTAGGTTGTGCTTGCAAGAACCTGGAGAAGAGCTGGATCAAATCTTAATGCATCTTGAATTTGGCTGATTTTTCATTTCTCATTCAAATAGCCCATGACAGTTTATGTGTGTAAAGTGTAAAGTATGATAGTAGTCCCACATATTGAAATATATGTATGTAAGTGCCTTAGGTCTACCTTTGTATTTTATAAACGGGATTATTTGTGTATGTATTTAACTTACATATTTTAACTTATTTATTATAACTTATACTGGGTTTTGCCTTAAAGTATGATTTGCATACTTTAAAAGCATGATTTTAATCTGCCTGCAGAGAACCATGACTTTAACCCTCAATGTGCTTTGTCCCGCCCATCGGACGCTCAGGGTCACAGATCATTTTCTTTAAAAGGAACGGAGGGTAGAATTTACGTATAAATAAACCGACACATTTTATGATGTAGGCCAAAATTAAGCTTCCCCTCCTTGAAACACCAGCATCCGCCACTGGTTAGTGCCCATACTGTGTGAAGGCACCATTAATACTGAAAGGTACATACAGGTTTTGGACCAACATATGCTGCAAACGTCTTTTTTAGCGACGTCCCTGCTTATTTCAGCTAGACAATGTAAATCCACATTTAAATGCAATGCACAGCATGGCTTCATAGTTAAAGAGTGCAGGTACTAGACTGACCTGCCTGAAGTCCAGACCTGTCACCCATTGAAAATGTGTGGCAGAAAATAAGACAATAGAGACCACGGACTGTTGAGCAGAACACAGTCAATTCCGGTTAATAGGACCACCAGTTAATGGGACCAGCCGCTTATTTGGACCAAATCCTAAAGTACCAAAACAAATCCTATATACGTGTAATTTTATTTGCTTATTTGGACCAAAATTCTGCTTAATCGTACCAAGGAAAAACAAGCCACAAGTCGCCACCTAGCGATCAGTGATTTATGAGAGGATTCCTGTGCTCTCCTGAAGAATTTATTTTGAAAATTTAAATTAATTTATCTTTTCTCCACTGCCAAAATGCCACAGCAGGACTTGATGTTAGCTTAAAAAAAATTGGTTTCCTGGATAAGATTAAGCAACAACCATCAAACACTAGTCTACGTCGGTTGGTGAAAATTACCGGCTTGGCAAAGACGACAGTTGCGCATTTCAATGAACAGAGTTCGTAAGCAACAGAAGTTCTTGTTTGTACGTTCGCTAGATGTGTAAATCACACAATAAAGGTTTAATAAATTATATGTTGCATAGCACGTCCCGTCTTGTAACATAGGGCATGTTCGTTTAATCAGACCGGCCAGTTCTTAGGACCAAAACAATATGGTCTGATTAACTGGAATTGACTGTATTATCAAAGAAACAGCAGTGCTGCTGGAGTTTTAAAACACTGTGTGTACTGTATTAAAAAAATAAGCCCAAAACTGTGACAAACACAAATGCCTGCTCATGCTCTTTAACTTCTGCCTTCTGCTTTGATTGGCTGTTGTGGTGACCATGCTGACAGGCTGTTTACGTCCAGAAATAAAACAGTTGAAAGATTCTTATTTTCTACTATGATTTATTCTCGTTGTTCCCGTTAAATCGTTAAAGCAAACGGTTGTTCATCAAATGGTCGCAGTGAAAGCAGTGCTTTCCTGTACGCTGACCCTAAAGTCAAACATAAAATAACTTGTGCTTTCACAAATCGGTATTATATACACTGCTCACAAAAATCAAGGGATATTTAAAATATGAAGCAATTAGGAAAAGAAGCATTTGATTTTATTTATTTAAACAAGATAATCAGAGAAGCAAATAAAAAGTCAATGAAAGTTGTTTGATTATGTAAATGAGGTTCAAACCCAATGATTGTGATCGAGTAGTAAGTGATATATTATATATGATACAACATATTATATATGTTGAATTGGACGAGGGTGCCCCCACATTGACTGTTCAGTAGTGTGTATGGCCACCCATGAATGCCAAAACACACTGAAAGTGATTATCCAGCAGCTCTTGTCAGCAGTATAATATGAGTTTTTGGTAGTTGGAATATTTAATGTTACTTTGTATCCACAAAACATCTGTGGATATGTTACATAAATGTTCTATTAGTTAGAATTCTTAACAGCATGGAGTGAAACAGTTCAGGGAATTCTACCACACCCCTCTCTTTTGCATTTTATCCATACTTTAGTGGTCTACACTGGTCCATTTGTTCATACTTGTTAAAGATTATGCCGAATCCCGTCTCTGTCTGGACGTTCATGACTAACTGGGTGGGTAGAAACATTAAGTCTCACTCTACATTGAATTCTTTTCCATTTATTCTTGTTTTGTTACTTTTACAAGAATGCAGGCATTGTTGAATAAGGCAGTAAGGGTTAGCTGTGGGCTTCAGAGGTCGAGCTTTTCTGCTCTCTCAGAAAATAAAAGATATTAGGCAACATTACTAGTTTCTCTGTTTAGCGGTAAAAGACTTTCAGCCTAACATAATTTTCTCATCTGACATTTTAGAGTACAATGCTGTCTTTGCTGCAGGGCTTAAATGCTGTAGATGTTGAAGCATTTTTGTTCAACTTTTCTTTTAATGGAAGCTTCTTCTTTGCTAAAGAAAGTACAGCATTTATCAGAAGTCCAGGATGATTTACAGAACTGTTTTATGTTATGTTAATCAACATTAAATCATGCTACTACCGTTCTTTCATCTTTCATTTGGAAGTCTCTTCCCACAAGCTAGTAAAAGTAGCAATACATTTCTTTATGCTGTGCTTTCAGTGTGTTCTTTGCAGACAGCCATTATGTTTGTTAACAAATTGTGAATTATTTGTAATTATTTTGAATGAATTGTACATTTAGCAGATCCAGAAGCATTCAGTTGTGTCCTGAGAGCTACTCAGTCATCTAATTTATTTTCGACAGCCATGTCTTCAGTCTGAAAGCTGCATGAAATACATGCAGGCTGAAAATAAGCCACGGACAAACAACTCAGGAAAAAAAACAACTAAAAAACTAAAGTAGCATCCGTGTGGAATTTTACAAAACTAACAAAGGCAAAGAGGCTTAAAGTAACCAGGGATGCCTCCATGCCTTTCCTTTACTGGCTATGTTATTTATTTATACACTCACCGCTCAGCTTGTTTGTAGACTCACTGTCCATTTTATCAGTTCCACTTACCAAATATAAGCCCTTTGTGGTTCTACAATTACAGATTATAGTCTGTTATACATCTGTTCTCTACATACAGTTGATTCCGGGTAATGGTACCACATTGGGACGCGATCGTTTTGGTCCTAATAAGCGGCTGGTCTGATTAAACGAACATGCCCTATGTTACAAGACGGGACGTGCTATGTAA
>JAVSBV010000049.1:1527916-1538004 GCA_033117975.1 Parotocinclus spilosoma | reverse complement strand
GCAAATTTATTTTTCAATGAACAAAGTTCGTAAGCAACAGTAGTTCTTGTTTGTACGTTCACTATACGTGTAAATCGTACAATAAAGGTTACATAAACATTTAATATGTTACATAGCACGTCCGGTCTTGTAACATAGAGCATGTTCGTTTTATCAGGATCAAAACCATCGTGTCCCGATGTGGTCCCATTAACCGGATTCGACTGTATTTCATTTTAAAGCATCCCCTAATACTTACAGCATTACATGTTCCATTGTAGTTAACTTCTGAGAAATCACAGCAGTTTAATGTTCTCTCCACATCCTTCTGCATGGCATCAGATTTGTTCCAGGTCATCTCCAGGAGTTGGTACTGCCATGAGCAAAAACAACCAGGTTTTACTATTTAGGCCAGATGTAAGTCTGAACAGTGCATGGTTATGTTTTTTGAATCTATCATGGTTATGTTTTTTTGAATCTCTAAATGGAACCAACATTATAGGAATACACTTTTAATCCGGATATTTTAAAACCTGTCAGTAAAAATGGTCTGTTAGTTATTTTTATTTCTGTTTTATGACTGTAATGTCTGTAATGGCTCTAATATGGACTTTTCCTAGGTTATACCTTTATAAGTGGTCAAAACATATAATCATGAGTTGTCAATACCTTGTCTACAGTTTCATGTACCGTTACTCTGCTCAAATAACCGAAATAAACCAATTCCTACTGAATGCATTTGAAAATATGCTGGGGGATTATGGGGAATGAAGTGCCCATAGTGTAGTGATTTTTATGACTTGTGCTGTAGTTCTGCTCAGCAATTCAGGTTTCAACTTTTTTTTTCAAAGTCAAATTTATTTATATAGCACTATTTACAATGGAGCATTGTCTCAAAGCAAGTCTTAAGCAAGTCTAGGGCGACAGTGGAAAGGAAAAACTCTCAGAATGTAGAAGAAATAAACCCTGGGAGGACCAAGACTCAAAAAGAGACGCATTCTGCTTGGGTGGCCTATGGGTGGCCTATGGGTGGCCTATGGGTGGCCTATGGGTGACCTATGGGTGGCCTATGGGTGACCTATGGGTGACCTATGGGTGACCTATGGGTGACCTATGGGTGGCCTATGGGTGGCCTATGGGGTTTTTGATCCTTTACCCTTGTCTCCACTTCTAAGCCAAATACGACACCAATGCCTTACCAACTCTTTGTCTGATAAGCTGTCCAACCTTCATTCAGGTACATCATTTGAATTAGTTCCCAGTGTTTTGGGACAAATAAAAGCTAAATCTCTGACTATCATTGTGTTCGTGGCTCTGCTGACTTTTGGATCAGCTTCTGTAGATAATTCTGACTTTAATCAAAATTGTGTGGATAATCGTTTTTAGAGGATGAAATGATAAATGAGAAAGTAGTATTAGTATTGTGTAAAACACTATTTAACAATTAAATCAATCTAACTTTACAGATGTAATAAACCAGCAACATGTAATCTGACTTCTATATCTATACTCATTTAAAAAATATCTCAGCAATACCACTGATTGGATTACAGAATCATTTTGAGGTCAGTATTATACTTATTTTGCTTACCTGTTGTTTCTTATTGATAGCCAGACATGCACATGAAACTGAAAACTGCACAATGAACACTATGAAAAGAATGCACATGTACTGCAAACAGTTAAGGTTATAATCTACCAGGTTGCTATATTTGTACTCATGAACATATTGCACATTTAGCCACTATGTGGACAATGTTACCAGAGAGAGGATACAAAGAACAAGAAGACTTGGTGATGCCTTAGGGCTCCACATAGACCCAAGGTTCCCACGAAGAACACAAAGACCCCTACTCCAATGATGGCCCCGATCACCTGGAAGCTGGAGACCAGACCGTACCATTTTCCATAGACTGCCACTGCTATCAGGATCACACTCACTAACTTCATAGGATTAAAGAGGTATAGTCCAGTCAGTTTTTGGACAGTTTATGGACAACCAAAAACTACAACAACAGTAATATATTATTTGTTCCCTCTTTTTGTTTTGTACACTGCTCACAAAAATGAGGGGATAATTCAAATTGAATACGAAAAGAATCCCACAAGAACTGCTGGACAATCTGAACCTGTCCATGCCCCATCACTGTTAGTATGTTTTGGCAGTCTTGGGTGACCATACACCCCACTGAACAGCCACAGCCACTGGGCATGACTATATCACTGGTTACTCAATCACCATAACTTTCTTTGACTTTTCATTTGCTTTTCTGATGATCTTGTTTAATGAAATAAAATAAAATGTATGTTTTTTAATTGCTTCATATTCATTTTGAAATACCCCCTGCCATGAGCAGTGTATAAATACCACATGCACATCCTGATCCACTTAATCCTGGACAAGGAAGAGCCAGTGCCTAGACTGCTGCATCTGGTGCAAGGCAGCAAGAACTACTAGGTGCCAATCCAATCCAGAGGGCACATATACTCACACAGTAGGGCCACTTAGGGTAATCGCTTAAGCTAAAGCATGCCTTTAGAGTGTTTAGAGGAAACCGGAGTACCTGAAGTAAACCCATGTGGACACAGACAGGACATAAACACTGCGATCTGTGGTCACTTTATTCGTATATTTATTGCCAAGTTCATCAGTTCCACTTACCATACCACTTTGTAGTTCTACAATTACAGACTGTAGCCCATCTGTTTATACTTTATTAGTTCCTTTTATTCTGTATCCACCACAGATCAGGTACTATTTGGCGGTGGATCATTCTCTGCACCGCAGTGACACTGATGTGGTGGTTGTGTGTTAGCGTTGTGCTGGTGTGAGTGGATAAGACACAGTACTGTTTCTGGATATTTCTTTTAATTCGCCACTGTCACTGCTGGACTGAAAGTCTCCCACCAACCAAAATATCAGGCCACCAGCATTCTGTGAATACTGATGAAGGATTAGAGGGTGAATAACACAAAATGTGCAGCAATAGATGAGCTACTGTTTCTGTCCTTACATCTACAAGGTGGAGCAATGTGGAAGAAGTGTCTAATAGAGTGCACTGAGTGAACAGTGTTTAAAACTCCAGCAACATTGACGTGTCTGATCCACCCATACCAGCACAACATCAGTGTTGATGCAGTGCTGAAAATGATCCGCCACTTAAATAGTACCTCCACTGTGCTGGTTCCTGTGGGAATCCTGACCATTAGAGAACAAAGTAAAAGAGACAAAGTATGTAGAGAAACAAATGGTCTACAGTCTGTAATTGTAGAACTACAAAGTGCTTTTAGATGGCAAGTTAAGCTGATAAAATGTACAATAAGTGTACAGTAGAAACATTACCTAATAAAGTAGATGTAAATGTATACATACACAATATACATTGATCTCTTGTCAGATCAATTGATTTAGTTATAATTGCAGAGTATGAATTTTAAATAAATTCAACATGGTTTTATATAATAATAAAACATAAAATAAATCAAGTAACATTAATGGTAAAATGGTTTGGCAGAGCATGTACATACTTTACTAATCAGTACACAACTTGAAACGACTGTCATTCTTACAAGTTCTTCCCCTTATTTATAATAATATTTTAATCAAATTCAATATTCTACCAAAGTATACTGCAGTTTGAAAACATGATGATAACATACTTAACAGGTACATTCCAGAGATCTGATTACAAATAAACTAAGTATGACTAGATATAAAAATACTCACCATATAAAGAATATTCAACAAGTAAAGTGTATTTCTTGAACACGCAAATCCACCACACACCATATTGGATGATTTCTTAGGCTACTGAGCCTCATACAGTTGCTCCAGGTTCAAAAAGAAGGTAAGAATGACTGTGAAGAAAGTTGAAGCACTCGTCCTAAAAGCACACCTGAGCAGGTGAAGCGTGACGACTGGTTACTTCCTTTAACATTAAGCAAATGAGGAGCAGAGTCCTTACGCTTTACAAGGCAGAATGGAATTTTAGTGGGCGGACCTATATGTCAATCATTTTCAGTAAACACAGTTTGGAGGTCTTAATAAAACAATACAACCTTCAGCATACATGTATTTATTAGACTTTCAGCACAGATCAGGTTAAAGCTGAGAGAAACTAAAAACTCCTTGGATCCCAGAGCAGATAAAGTACAAAATGACAGGTGTTTCACCAAATGTCCTGCTCCATAAGAAATTATAATAATGGTATTTTAAAATCATTTTTTTATCTGAAATATTCTCTCTGTTTTAACTGGGTACACATTACAGATATGTGGCATTTAACGGCTGGATTATGCTCTGTGAAACACGTCGATCAAACAGAACACTGACCAGAGATTACCATAGTTACATTGACTTTTGCTACTGTAATGTGTTTACATTGTGTTTTAAAAAGAAAACTGCATGCAACAAATATGTTAATGTGTCAGAAAGAAATACTGGATAGCTACCATCTACACAGCATCTGAAACCTAAACTCTTATGCGTATCCCTGCAGAAAATGCACAACACTTTGCTTCATCAGTTAGAAGCACACATTAACATCCCACCAACCAGAACCAAAATATAAACACACATAAGGAATATACATATAAATAAACATATCTTGCTGGCTGCACACAACCAAGAGGGAATGAGCCCACTGGAAGAAACACTAACTCCCAGAACAGGCAATGCAATATTAGCTTTTGCTGATCAAAAAACGTTCAGAATTTGGTGCAAATTGCTGCATCAATCGGTACCCAGTTTGGTCTCATGCTGCTACGGCCGCGTTTAGGTTTGATGCACAATGCATTCAAAGATGCTGGTCAGAAACCAGTCTGACTGTTCTTTTAAATGCATTAGAACATTTTAAGGGGCCCTTTCAGCGCCTCTGCCAACAAGTACATTTTTCTTCTCCACTCCAATGCTCAGCCTGAACTTCAGCAGGACCTCTTGACTATGTATTCATGCATAAATTAATTGAGTCATTGCCATAGGATTGGTTAATAGATATTGTCATTAACTAACAGTTGAACAGATGTACCAAATAAATTGGCAAGCTTGCGTGTATATATATATATATATAGAGTTATTCACACAAAATATTAGGAAATATATATGTATGTGTAATATATAAAATATATAAAGTTCCGATATATAAGTTACGCATAAGAAGATTAAATAATGTTCAATGTAAGCCAGTAAATCAGTCCAGTTTGAATTTTCTAGACTTTTCTAGCCTTCACCACTATTTCACAGGGTTCACCTATGTAAAAAATGGCCCTAAAATATCGCTTACGACATTAAGTATGAATTATGTTTGACATAAGATGTTTAGACATTTTTATTTTGTATATAGTTTTATGTTCGTTTATGTCAAACGTGAAAACGAAAGTTTTAATGAGGACGCTACAGGAGCAGTGACTATGGTGCACCCCTTTGATGTAGATTTGGTACAGTCCTATGGCTGGGTTTATACAGCGTGTATTAGCGTTTAAATTCAGTGAATGAACTTAGTCACACAAACCCGGTTCGAAGTGCTTTAAGGACGGTTTGCTTTTTTTAAACATTATTTCTCACCATGTCTGCTCCCAAGAAAGGAGATTTAACCGCCACCGAAAAGGAGTTACTGGAGGTTATTGCTGCAGGTAAGTGCTAGCGGTTAGCTTGCTAGCTAAATGATGGAAAGCTACCATGGCTGGATTAAATGGTTTAAATCTAATTCGTGTTTAGGTTTGCTATAGGAAACATAATGTCGTATTAACGTGACATGATTATTAAATAGCATAAACAATCAACTGTTAAATTACTTAAAAACAATATTATCTCTACCTACAATTCTTTCAACCTTTATCAAACACACCTCTGTATAATAACTCTTAATTCCAACTTTTATTCCAGTAGGCGAATATTCTGTCCATCTCTCATTTCTGCCTTGCCTTTCAGTACAATAGTTTAGCTTTAGAACAAACATTTGTCACCTCTGGAAGCAAACTGGTGAAATAATTCGATTACTTCATAATCACTGCCATTGAATTGTGTTAAAATACTTTAATATTTATATCCCTGTCTTGATGTGTTCAATGTAGGAAACGTTATCGAAGCCTCAAGATTGTTGGGCTCTAAAGATGTCAGAGTGAACTGTCTGGATGAGGTAAGGAGGTTATACAGATTAGTCAGTACCAAAGTTAGATCTTGGAAACTCATGCATTTATAATTCAGAACCTAATCTTTGACAAAACACTGAACATTAGGGTCACTTTATTCAGGTCTAGTGAGTATGCATGCATTATGGATGTAGTGAGGCAATTATTGGGTACTTCACAGATGACCTGCTCAAATCAGATGGCAGGAGCACTTGGCATCCAAAGCATCTGTGTTTCTGTTCGTGGCAGGTACTTGTTTATGGCAACTCAAGTTTAACCCTTGAAAAAAACATGATCCCCATTTGGTGATCGTGTGCTTTAACTCGCCTACGGATGGGATGGGATGGGATGGGATGGGATGGGATGGGATGTAGGCAGACAGAAATAAAGTATAAAATGTTCAGAAAAAATGTGGCTGTTAATGGGTTAAATCGCACGGCTGTATTTAAATATCAAGCGACATTTTAAGTGACTTCACTGTTGCAGACTAGGGGTGGGCGATTATGGCCCTAAAATAATATTACAATATTTGAGGGTACTTTTGCGATAATGTTATATTTGGCGATATATTTTAACAACATAAAAACAAAATAGATTTTATACTTTCAAATACCTGACCTCTCAGCATTTTTTACTTTCCTCTTACTCAGCGAAGTGCTTCTGCTTGAGGTGGTGAAACATTAGATTTGTGTTACAGACCTTTTGCGTAGCTTATTTGTCACCGTAGTTTTTGTACATCTGATATTTTGTACCGTGACCACCTACCACACTACCAAAGTCGCTCCCCTTTTTGGGAAACACTGCACAACCCACTTTCTGCCATATCTGTTATGCCATATATAGGAGTCACGTAATGGAAGTACGCCATACTGTGTGTAAATCCATTACGTCATTATGTAAAGACGTCTGAATATCACGATATGGATGTTTTATATTGTCTAAAAAATTATATTGGTATTATCGCGAACGATACGATATGGCACAGCCCTTTTGCAGACTGATTTTCTGTGTTGGGATAAAAGCATTAGAGACTTGCAAGAGTTGCGTTGCGTAGTTTTTGTGTCATCTTAATCGTTTGGTGTAGAAGGTCATGGGTTTTTTGAGTACTGTGCGAAAGTCTTGGGCAACCATTTGATTTTTTGCTTTAGCAATGCTATAAATTTCAACAAATTTCAATAAATTTCAAACTTTGATTTGTCACATCCATTGGTATTCATTCCAAGCTTTGTGAGCTTGAGCATTTCTTAGGCTTTTTCACCTTGTGTTTCTTGGTTGGTACCCTTCCAAAAACACAATTCCTGTTCTACCTTCATTCTGATGATGCTGCTGCTATTGCTTCAGTGTAGGGGAACTGACACTGAAGCCTATAGAAGCTGTATTTTCGGATTTTGTATGTGTTTTAATACTGTATACACATTTCCTGATTGTACTCTAATAACCAATGCAGCTGTCCCAGTATGAAACACAAAGTAGCAAAAGGACTCATTGATCACCACTGCTGTTAATAACAATCACTTTATCAAATATTGGGCACAGAGATTCGTAAATACCGCTTATACAAACAACTATCTCCTCACAATGCCGGTGGTCCCCGAGTCATGATAAAGTTACGTTCTGATATCATAAGGTGAATGAATAATAAACTGAGGAATTTAATATATACTATAAATATCATAGCCAAGCCTACCTTTTAATATTTTTACTTCCATTAACCTAGAGTTAGGAAAAACAAAAAATTAGTTAATTGTCTTTAGTTTGTTGAATAATGTATTGAAAGTCGGGGGGGAAAAAACGGTGCTGCTGCTTGGCTTGCCCTGCATCTCATTGAGAATATTGTATAGTTCCACTTGCTGTGGCCAAATTCTGTGTGTGCGTGTGCGTGTACGGTCGATTCCGGTTAATCGGACCACATCGGGACGCGATCGTTTTGGTCCTAATAACCGACTGGTCCGATTAAACCTTTATTGTGTGATTTACACGTATAGCGAATGTACAAACAATAACTACTGTTGCTTACCAACTTTGGTCATTGAAAAATAAATTTGCAAACAAGTTTTTCGAAACGCTCTACAACACAATGTATAGGTACTCAGCATGAAAAGCATAATACTGTAAAAAAAAAACAAGTTCTTACTAAATTCCAATCAACGTTTGAAGAACTTATCCTGTGTGATCTGACGCGCTTTAGCTGTGGCTAATTGGTAATGAGGCTTCTTTTTTATAGTGTTTTGAAGTGTTTCCCAGCTTAAAGATGAACAGCCTTTGATGCTGATGCAGTGTGAAATAAACAAACACATCTATTTTCAATTCATGTCTTTAATCTATTCATGTCGTAAATCTATTTATTGCACAGTACCATCATTCATTGTTTTCTTTCAATTTTTTATTCAGTATGGCATGACCCCTCTCATGCACGCTGCGTATAAGGGCAAGGCAGATATGTGCAAGCTGCTGCTGCAACATGGAGCGGACGTCAACTGTAATGAGCACGAACACGGCTACACTGCTCTCATGTTCGCAGGACTTTCAGGTAAACAAAATGTCTTTTCTGTAGCAGGCTGACTGTGGGTCGAGGTTGAAACTGTAACGTTCCCTGCACTCAGATTGGAGAATATGAGTTAAAGTGAACTAAGCCAAATAATGCCCCTGTGGAATCTTATTAGTGTTAAAGGCATCGCTGGAGCCTGGTGCTCTGCACTGGCGGGTTAGTGAATTATCGCTGGATGACCCATGCACCATACTTATGTGTGCTTAACACGTGTCCCCTTATTCTGGTCATGGGGGTTAATAGCCTTTCTGCTGTTCATGGGGCACAGACAAGAATGTGTGCACCCTCGGTGACAGTCCACTCCAGGCTGCTGCTGAGAGATCATTCCTCCTGCCTCCCTCCCAGATATTGAAACTGGGTCATGACCTGGTGGTGGGCTGTTGAATTTCCTTTGTTCCATTTGAGCTTCTGAGAATTTTTCTACCTCGCTTTAATTGCTTTAAAAGTCAACGAAGTACTGAGGATCAACATGTAACCACAGTTATTAAAACACTGCCTCATTCATATTGTAAGTTCATTTGTTTATCAGGAAAGACCGATATCACCTGGATGATGCTGGATGCTGGAGCAGAGACGGATGTGGTGAACTCAGTGGGCAGAACAGCAGCACAAATGGCTGCTTTTGTAGGTGAGCTTGCAGTTCCATTAATACTACAAAGAGCATATAGATATAAATCAAAGCTGTCAGGCTCACTTTTTTTGGCTTGTGCCTATTCGACGCTAAAATAAACATTTCCGTTTAAAATCAGAAAATCAGGAATCGCAAAAAAAAGGCATGAAATTCCTCCAAAATAAGACTAATCACAAGCATGTGAAAAGAACACAGCAAACAGAACAAGCCATGAGTAATAATCTTACAAAGACCAAAAACCAACAGGAAAATAAAAGGATGAACAAAGACTAACCTGCCAATTAATGTAAGCAATGTCATGATATGCTATTAGAAGAAACACACAAACCACAGTCGTACAAGTGTATGAAGTCTTTTTAATAATTTAGTAATATTGTTAACAGTTCTTGTATTAGGACTTTTACGAAAAATCAGCATTTAAAACCTGTTCACAGTGAAATAAGGGTGGTACACACACTATTAAACAAAGCGTGTTTAAAGGCCTATTTGTCAATAATGCCATGTAAAGAATAAAGGTAATGTTGAACAGCTGACCACCACCATAACTACGGTTTCTTCACAGGGTCTAGCAGCAATAATAGTCCTTTCATTGATCCCAGAAGGGAAATTGTTTTTGCTGCACCAGCGTATAGGCACATATTACAAAATGCACAACCAATGGACAAATGTTTTGTAATACAGTCGATTCCGGTTAATGGGACCACATCGGGACCGATTGTTTGGATCCTAATAACCGGCTGGTCCGATTAAACGAACATGCCCTATGTTACAAGACGAGACGTGCTATGTAACATATTAAAT
>JAVSBV010000049.1:1512762-1523095 GCA_033117975.1 Parotocinclus spilosoma | reverse complement strand
GCTTTGTCCCGCCCATCGGACACTCAGCGTCTCTGGGGGTCTATGGGGCAGTGGGCTGGCCTCGGCTGGCCTGGACGTTCGGCTTCTGCATAATGATTGGATGATCTGTCTGAGGCTGAATCCCTTTTTGATTGACAGTGAAATGTGCGAATCAGCGATCTTTTGGTGTAAACATCCGTGGGAGCAATTAATTTAATTTTTTTTATTTTCATTCTGTTCTGAGTTGAGAGGACACGTCAAGTCCCTGGGAAAAAAAATATATAGATTATACTATTGCTAAAATAGCAAATAAGGTTGTCCTAAATGTTTTGCCCATTATTGTACATGGTGATTTAAATTGATCAGATGGTGGTGTACCTAATACAATGATCGTATAATGAATGGAAGCAAGACATTCAATTGTCTCGGGTTTTTCCCAAACATCTTGCTAATGACGTCATAACACTCTAGAACCCCGCCAGATGTGACGACCGCGTCCAAATCGACCGTCACCATGGTAGCATATGATCATGTTTTATTTGGACGCCCTCTTCAGCACGGGCTTGTTCTGGGTGTGACCGAGATTTCGGCGCAGAGCGCGGCTCGTGGTGGGCGTGCCCACGCCTTCACCTGAGAGCCTGCGCTACGCGTGTATATAAAGTGGAGACATGCCGGACAGAGCGTGTGTGCACGAGACTGCAGCTTCATCGTCGTCATCAGCTCCTGCTCAGCAGTCCAGTGTCTATTTCCACGCAGTCATGCGCGTGAACGAGCCCAAGTCGCCTTCTTACCAAGTATTCTTACTGTGCCTCTTGATGAGGAGCTGCGCGGCCATGAAGAACGACGCTACGGAGATTGTGTACCCGCACGTAGCGCAGAGTCCCGGGCAGGAACCCGCTGATGACACGGCTCTGAATCGCGCGCGCGGTGGCGGTGGCGCTGGAGGAGGAACGGGCGCAGAGAATGCAGCGCGAGAACGATGCGGTAAGCGAGCACTGGTCAGGGTATAAGATTGGGGCTTTTAGATCCACTAGTACAGATTAAACTGTGCAGAATTGGGTAGAAGTTTGGACATAAATGCTTAAATGAGGTTTTGTTGATTTTCTTTTAAGAGACACAAACAGAAAACTGTAAATTGGTACAAATACATATGACGTTTTTTGTCAGGAATTAAAACCTAATTCAGTTCAGTAAAATGTGTCACGTTTAAGTTAATTTATTTTAAAAAGTAAAAAAAACCCAACTGGATTTATGAACTGGAAATAAGCATGGGCCAACAATATTTCATCTTATTCCTCCTTATATAAATCTTAAGTGATTAAATTAATTACGGTATTCATCTTTGGGAAGTCAAGCCCTGAGCTGGTGGGTCATGTTACCCCCAGCAGAATGGCATACTTATCCTTTTTTAAATAAAAGTGATATGACAAAAGAGTGTGTTTGAGAAACAATGTGTTAAGATTACACAGTGGGTAAACTTGTGGGTGCTAAGGTGGCAAAGTCCCACTAGCCCAGTTAAGGGGAATCGGCTCCTGGATCAGTCCTCGTAAACAGACATGACTGGGCGTCTGAGGCAAGAGAGGCCAGTCAGAGATCATCTCCCGATGATGCTGGAGGGATGCCCATTCTGTCCTGACCAGGCATGCCTAAACCTTCACCCTGTATTCTTTAGGGATAGAAAAATGCATACATGGAACTCATAAAGTGGGATGGAGATTTCTGTTAATAGGACATGAAGATAATTTGAGGGGAATTATAGGTTAATTGTTTGTCTTTGATCATTGTTATGTGTTTGCATGGCAAAAAGGATGATTCTACTGAGTATTAGTCTTGGTATCATGGCATAATGCATAACACAAACACACAAAGGGCAAGGTGTGAAAGAAAAAAAGGCAAATCTCTGAGGGGTTGCACAAGGGAGGAAAACGATCTGATGAAAGTGAAGTTCACCGATTAAATGATTGTTTGTTCTTGGGGGAGTTGCAGATGTTCAGTGTGGTGCGGTGTTTTAAAATGCAAAGACAGTAATGCTTTCCAGATGAAAAGTTTCAAAGTGTAGAATTTATGTTTAATGGAGTTTGACATTGAAAATTTTGAAAATGATTCAATCGTATGCCATACGATTCAATCGTGCATATGAATAAGAAACAAGTATTTTAAAATGTAAATTTTTTTTTTTTGTAATATGCACTAGCCTCAGTAGATTTTTTGAGAGTCAATAACAGTTGTCTCTCTTTCATGGGAAAAATGGGATTCGTAAAGCACAGGATTGAAGAGCGTTAAGAGCAATGGTGGCTCAGCGGTCTTTTGCGGGTTCAGGTCCCAGCTCTGTCAAGCTGCTACTGTTGGGCCCTTGAGCAAATGTCTTCACTAAGTGAATTATACATTGTAAGCTTCATTAGTCACGAGTCTCTCTGGATATGAACATATTATAAATCATGTAAATGAATATGTTGCATATTGAGTATATCTGAACCTTTAAATCTTATAGGCTACATTTTAAAATAAAACTTCATAATAGTATACACTATACATTTATATGCATAAAACATCCTTGCCTTTGGACATTAAAAAGTTTAATGTGGAAACCTACAACAGGAAACCATTGAAATTCCAACCCCAGGAACCCATTCTATAAAACTTTATAAAAGCTGAGGCAAGGCACCCTGCTTAACCTGGTCAGAAACCTTTAACACAAGTTACTGGGCACTGGCAGAGGAACAATCTGGACACGGTGCCAATCTGTCACAGGGAACTTTAATGAATGTACTGTATACAAATATGTGAAATATGTTCCATTATCAACACTGAGCTCTTAAATTCATAAAGCTTTTTAAAATCTATGTAGGCACCATTAGGTGAAAAAACAGCTTCTATATACTACAGTGGTAAGTATTTAGCATAATCTCCCCTTACACTTGAGCAATAGCAGTATCTGGTAGGTTCATAAGGATGCCAAGTTGACCCTTCTATAGTCTGAAGAACTGAAAAGGCAAGATCAGGTCGTTTTGGAAAAGTAGCAGCCTGTCAATTCAAAAGCTTTTTTTTTTTACCATTGCTCAAACTGCAAATCTAATGGTGGACTTTTGCACACTACTGTATGTTTGTACTTTACCTTTTCAGGGTAAAACATGAACAATTTTAGTACTGTTAGATGGAGTAACATCGTTGTAGGGGAATATAATGAAGGCATATATTAATAAATACGCTTGTGCTTTTCAGTTGGGTGATTAAAAATTCTCTAAAATTCTCTAAAATCTAAAATCTAAAATTTATAGCCAGTAAGTGTGTGTCCTTTTTAACTGTACTTAGACCTAGGGGATGTATTTATATCTTTAAAATAAATCAGCCAAATGAAATGAAATACCAATATTTATTTATTTTTCATTCTCTATATTTTTCCAATCATTTACCTCTGATCATGTAGGTCACAGTTAGAAGGTTGGTGGGAGGAAAGATTGAAAATATTGAAGTGATGCTATTAGGAATTGATTGCATTAAACTTGCAAACAAACAATTAAGAATCCAAAGCTTTTTAATTTATTACTATATTACGTTTACTAAAGCTTAATATTACCTTCTATTACGGGACAGTGCCATGTTATGAAAGTTTCTATAGTTCTATATAAGTAGTCGAGTGGTTGCATTCATTGCATGTTGCTTATTAAACCACGGGCCCAGAAAGCAAGTTGACAAATTCACTGGCTTTCTCACACTGTTAAAGTCTGGCTGGCTGCGTCGACACCTACAAAGTGTCTTTTCCTCAATGAGAAGCTGACGCATGAATGAACGGATAGGGATTACACAATCCTTTGGCAAGTATTCATGTTGACCGTCAGAGATGAGAGAGCCTGCAGCACAATGTCCGCTGAGTGAGCCTTGTCAGCCTGTATGAATGGTGCTGCATCTCAGTTGCTTGCGATGTCTCCGGTCAGAACCGCATTCGTCTTGAATCCCTGCTACCTGAAGCGAGGGAAAGAAAAGCCCCTCCGCTTGCCATTCATCACAGCCTGTCATGGAGAAGGGGGCTCATTGTTGCTGAGGTTTGTGTGTGTGTGTGTGTGTGTGTGTGCCTGCTGAAAGCGCCTTGGCTTCGTTTGCACCATCAGGTGGTGTAGCCTAAAGGCAGAAGAATGCTCATGGTATCAGCGGCGGCGCTAATCCAGCAATAAGAGACATCCGTCAATGCATTAAAAACCATTTCCTCATGTAGGTGGGACACCAATGTGTAACCAGTAATGTGTACATGCTGGAGCTTGGTTTTTCTGTGTACAATCGGCTCCAGAATCATCGGCGCCCTTGGTGAAGTTGGGTAAAAGAAAGGGGTTATGAAAAGATGTCTTTGTGGCTAATTAGCTTAATCTTATAATTGGAATAGGAGATGGATGTAATCTTTAATTGAAGTACATTCTGCGTTTTCTAAAGAAATCAAAAACTCATTGAATAAGAACTGCTTATACAAAACTACGTGTCACAATTATTGGCACCCCACACTCAGCACTGTCTTGCCAACCTATGAGTCTTTTCATTTAGCTCTTGATGGTACTTTAGACAGCCAGACAAAGGAGTACGAGACATAGTCATATTTTCTCTTGTGAATGCACTTTTAGCTGATTTCCATTTAAACAGTTCTAGGAAATCATTGGAGGAACTGTCCCCCATGGATCTCCCCGGAGAACTAAACTCATTTCATTGTTTTTTTGGTTTTCGTTCACACCGCCAGTAAGAACGCTGTGTGGCTCTGAAGTAAGACTAAGTTGCTTATACAGCTGAAAATCACTTTAATTCTCCCTTGTTGAATATATAATATTTCACTATAGGTCTATTTGTCTGTCAATTTTTCCATTTGTTTTTTGTTTGGCTGACACTGTAAGGAAATTTAAACATGGTGCTTGAGTTCATCACGGGTGCTTGCCTCTGGACCAATCATCGTACACTTGCATCAGTAGGTCTGGGCCAGTCGCCATATGTTTGTCTGGACCAATTACCGCATACTTCAATCTCTCAGTGTCTATACGTTGAGAAAAGGCCCTGTCTTGTAGTAGTAGCCGAAGAAGTCCCAATACACTTCTAGACAACTTTGAAGTGCAATTGTCCACAGTTCCTGCAAACTGGTAAAAGGGCATACAGCAAAAGGGGCACAGTTCTTGGAACTATTAAAAAAGAACCTAAAGAATTTCAGAGTAGCTTGACTCTGTAGTAAATGCACCATTTTGTTTGGATTTTTGGTGTGTCTTACGTCTCTGTCTTGCTTGATGCCATGTATCCCAAAAAAGCTCATGCATTGTTAACCCTGGGTTTTTTTTCTGTATACAATTAGATTTAGTCATTTAGCAGACGTCCTTATACAGAGCTATGTACAGAATTGATACTCTTACAATCCAGCCAATCGTGGGTTAAGGCCCTTGCTCAAGGACCCAAAAGGGTCAGTGGTGGATATGAACTATGGACCTTCTGATCCATACTTCAGTAACCTAATCCCCTAGATTACCACAGTCCAACAGTGTATAATCATTTGTCCTATGTCAAACCTACCCTGTGTTTATTGCCAATAAGGTTAATGTATTTATTTATTTTCAGACTTGGTGACCCAAAACTGCCACCATATTTTGCAAATCACTGTGTACATAATGAATGTTTAGGCCCTTATGTTGAGACGGACCCCACTGGTTTTGTTCCCAAACTCATTCTTGAATTGGCAAAGATTCCTGCGGTTCATGCGAAGGTTGTGGATCTTACAGGTGCTATGACAAGCCGTGTTAATATACATGTACATAGTCAGTTATGAACACAATGGTAGTAAAATACATTTTACTAAACAGTTTCCTATCCTTTCTCATTTCAGACCCAGGCCCAATGGGCTGCCAAGAACTTCGCTCTACCAAGTACATCTCAGACGGCCAGTGCACCAGCATCAACCCCATTAAAGAGCTTGTATGTGCAGGAGAGTGCCTCCCTGCCCACGTGTTGCCCAACTGGATAGGCAGATATGGCAGACGGCCAAGGAGCCGCCGGGGTAGCCAGGACTGGCGCTGCGTCAACGACAAGACCCGCACCGAGCGCATTCAGTTGCTTTGTCAGGACGGCAGCACCAGGACCTACAAGATCACAGTGGTGACCAGCTGCAAGTGCAAACGCTACCTGAGGCAGCACAATGAATCGGCAAACAAATCAGAGAGCGTCCTGCAGCCTCAGCAGATCCACAAGTCCAAGAGCAAGAGGAAGCACCGGAATAGCAAGGTGAACGGAAATTGGCACGAGTTGGACTCCTGAGGCACTGGCCTCTGATTGACTGAGACTCTGGATTACTTTAAAGAAGGACTGCACAAAGACAGAACTGATGAGCTCAGCAGCGGTGGATAACGTCTCTTAAGGATGAAGGGATATATATTGCTATTCCAGACTTCACACAAAGCTCATCCTCCAGCAAATTACCCTACAATCCTTGCTCATGCTTCTTATGCAACTATTAATGACTAAATGCCAGAGTCTGGCATTCCAGTATACTTAAACGATCACCTAAAGACGACTGTCTCTCTGTGAGAAATCATTTCACTGGCTGCACAATGGCTGCGTTAAAGCCAGATAAAGCTTAATATCTCATGTCTGAGAATGATATAGCTATGTGTAAATACAATGTGTGTAAATAAACAATAAAGCCCATGTATTCCTCTATCAACTTTTGTTGTAAGACACTTAATTCTTTAAAATGTACCACTAGCAAGTATACAGTAATATATTTTCTATTGATATTAGTTCAATGGGTTTTTTTCTACTCCTATATAAAGTCTGAATTCTATCCAGGCATGATATTGCACAACTTAGTAAGCTGACTCATAGTCATTGTTTTAGTGTAAAAATTTTAAATCGCCATCATTTGTCTCCACTGTCCTCTTCCTACTGTCCTTCATCCCTTTTCTATTCATCCCAACATGAAATCCTTTCTGGCTAAATGAGCCTCGTGGCTCATTTTTCACTTGTGGCTGAAATATTTCTTGCTGTGCTTAATCAACAGACCCGCTTTTGAGTTTGAAAGTAGTCGTCCTTTTCATTTCATTTTCAAACTTTAGGCCTTATTCTTTAACTTCCAGAATTGAAAGCAATCTCACTCTTTTCTAAACATGTCTCATGCTTGACTTCATTCATGCACTTAGCACTAATATTTTTCGCCTGCACTCCATAAGCTTCTCGGATGCAGTGAAGCCTTCACTATACAGTAGAAAACATCTTGAGAAACCACTTTGCTCTCTATCACTTCATAATTCAGTGGCCTGATGGTGGTCCTTATTTAAACTGATCCATGGCTTGAGCTGGGAGTGGTTCATTCTGATCCACTGTTTCCAATTTCATCAATAGAAAAATATTAAGTGGCTCACTCTAAGCCTCTGTTGCCAAGTGTGCCTGGGCTCTATTGCTCTAGTTCTATTATAGTCATAGAATATTTATGTCATGTCAACCATCATGCACATTTACATTTACAGTATTTAGCAAACGTCCTTATCCAGAGCGACTTACAACTTATACAGTCTTACAATCCAAGCTATTGTGGGTTAAGGGTCTTGCTCAAGGGCCCCCCTGTGGAAGCTTGGCAGAGGTGGGATTTGAACCATGGGATTTGAGTCCAGTACCTTAACCGCTAGGCTACCGCAGTCCTGCATTTACAGAACAAATCATTAGATGTATCAGATCAGATGTATATCAGATATTTCTCATACTGGATTAGAAAATGTCACAAACCAATCAGTCCTTAATATCAATATGTAGTTTTGTATGATGGGCATCCGAAATCCATAACACAATGGTTTTCCCATGTACAGTGAGCATTATACTCTTTAAGACTGACCAACTAAATTGTTACTTACTGTAACAAGCTGAATAAGGTTACAATGTTGCAATGTTGAATGTTATCTTAATTATATTCAATTCAATAAATCCTCTTAACACCACTGCAGTATCTAAGTTTTGTACTTCACTAGACAAGTGACTATTTGCAAATGTCATTCTGATGACTTCTACACTTGGCACTATATTCTCCTCGAACAACCTCAAGACTTGTAGTCAAAACATGTGTTTGCTTACAAAGCCTATCACTGCATTTCCTCACACCAAAAACTTAAATCACATCATCTAACCTCTCGTTCAGTACTCTCTTATGCACACTACAAAAAAAAGTTTGGATAATGGCTAGGGATGCAGCTTGCATCTCTTTACTGGAGTTTTGGGAGTCTGGTTGTCTAGCGTAAAGAAATAGCCGCCAAGCAGTCTAGCTCAGAGTTTTTAACCACCCCATCCCCCTTTACATTTCCTCAATTACTAGTCATACCATTTCTAGTTGACTGTCAGGCCACACAAATTTCTGACTGCCTCAGTCATTAAGCTACAACTACTTTGTGGTTCAATTTTCCTCCAGGACAATAATCCAAAATACTGTATGACCAAATCCACACATGACCACAGAATCAAGCTTTTGTAATGGCTATCTCAGTCCAGAAACCCCACTGGATGTCTGTGGGCTGAAGAGATGAATCCACAAGGATGCTGCATAATCTGGAGTGATTGTGAAATAGGAGTGTTTCATGGTTTCTGCTATGGTTTCTCCAAACATTTTGAGCATTATAGGAGATCCTGAGTCTGTCCCGGGAAAGGTTATTTTGGGAGACGGGATTATATAACTTAGCTTATATAACCAAAGGAATTCCAGACATGTACAACAAATGTATTGTATACCATACTTAAAAAGGCTACACTCCTCAGACAAAAGTTTTGGGACACCTACACATTACTCTTACTTTTATGACATCCCATTCTAAATCCATAAGCATTAACACGGAGTTGGTCCCCATTGCAGCTGCAATAGGTTTTTTTCTAGGAATGCCTTTTACAAGATTTTGAACTGTGTTTGTTTAAATATTTGTAATAAAACATTCTGCACCAGAGACTGCATGGTAATGTTTGGTATTACAGTTGCTGTACTACAACAACTAATGTATCTGGTAAGGTAATATTTGGGTTAATTAACTTTATAATAGATCATAACATTATCAGACCATGGAAGGATATATATGGACGTTGTCCAAATGAATGCCATGCGGTGCATAACTGTACTGTAATCATATAAGTAATGTCTATCGTGATATCATACTGATCTCTTTCTGTAGTTTGAGAATCAGGAATACGCTTGTATACTTCTTTATTTTGCTGTCACTCTTTTGAAAACCACAACAACAACAACAAAAACAACAATAATAATATATGCTATTTACTATTTATGTAGTTTAGTAATTAGGGAAACACTTCATAAGTACTTATGTTACTAGTTGAACATCAAAAACAACAATAAGGAGCATTAGGTTAATTTGCAGTGCCACACCATTGCATAATTATTTTAGGTTACAAAAAGGTTTTTCTGTCTAACAGTTATTGTTAATACACGTAGAAGAAACATATACAACAAATAAATGTCTATACTTATTTATATTTCTCATAAAAATTAGGGGATATTTTAAAATGATATTTTGATTTTGTGAGCAGTGTATTACATAGTTTGCCACCTCTGTACTGCACCTCTAATTAGCTTAGTGCTACTTGTGAGCGGCTAAGTTCCGAATGGCTCCTAATTTAAGTTGAAGTGCACTACATAGGAAAGGGAATTGTTAATTTCATCCCCCGTGTAGTGCACTTATAAAGGGTGCTCGGATCAATTCGCTATACGGCCGCAATGCTGTGGGTTATGCGTATTAAAATACGAATGAATAGAGGCGAAGGTGAGGATTATGGACTCGCCTCATACCTTATGTGAAAGAAGCGGTTTTAAAGAAACTAAAGGGAACAGAAACTAGACAGACTCCGGGAAGCGTCTCTATCCGGGGCGTTTCCTGAAACTGGAGACCGAGCGTGGTGAGGGAAAGATGGGACAGGACGGCATCGATTTCCCGGTGGTTGTGGTTCTACCGGCGGCTGGTTGTGGAGAAAGGACGGGACTGCCAACACCGAAACAGTTCTGCACTTTCCTCAACAGACCTCTTATTAGTTACACCATCGAAACATTTGAGAGGTATCTGCTCTGCAATGTACATATACATTATGTTAGTATGCTAATTTCTGTATAAATCCAGTTTAAACGTCTTTTGTAACGAAAACAATACAAAACCACTATTGTTGCCACTGCCGGTCTATCGTGCGGTATGATCACGCCTTGTGAAACCAGATGTTTTGTATGTTTTATTGCAGCAGCTTTAAGCGCAAGGTACTCTGGGGCATGGAGTTCTTGCAATATGGGCTGCAGTTATTTATTTATTTATTTATTTATTTGGCTTCTTTAACGTCGCTATTGGCATCAGTGGCCATGTAAGTG
>JAVSBV010000049.1:1467488-1499921 GCA_033117975.1 Parotocinclus spilosoma | reverse complement strand
ATATATATACATGTATATATATACATGTATATATATATGAATCTACATGCATCACAATACAGGAATTATTGCATAGCCCATCAAATATCTCTATTATGTCAATATTCTGTAGCCAAACCATTTCTTCAAACAAGGTGCATTTAAATTACAGGCTTTGCTGCATTACTTAAAACTCCAGAAAATCCTAGTAAACATTCGAGTAACAAGTTTCGAAGTATACTGTGACCCCAAGG
This sequence comes from Parotocinclus spilosoma, assembly GCA_033117975.1. Classification (NCBI taxonomy): domain Eukaryota; kingdom Metazoa; phylum Chordata; class Actinopteri; order Siluriformes; family Loricariidae; genus Parotocinclus; species Parotocinclus spilosoma. Next base: position 1,499,688 of record JAVSBV010000049.1, on the reverse strand, counting down.
ATTGATCCCTCTTTATGCTGTCAATGATGATTGGAAGATCAGTCTCTGAATGCAGCTGTTGATCCAAACACCAGTTTTGCTATTTAGACTATAATAATCTAGCACTGGAACCACATCGTCTTACCTGTGTCTGTTTCAGGATACTTATCCTTGACCTAGCTTGCTATAGAACTGTTCACCCAAATGTGCCATAAATCCTAGTGTGGATAGGCGATTCCATAGAAGCGATTGTGTCAGCACACCATTGGGTGTAACAAAATCCAATCTGACCACCATTTAGGTCACTTCCTTCCTTCATGGCCCCATATTACAGCTCTCTGAAGGTAGGTTTTGCCCAGAGTGGAGCCTGACACAGAATGGAGAATCTGGGTAATCTAATTAGAGGCTGAGGACGGATGGCCGCGAGGCCCGAGACTCGGCAAAATTGCGGAAACGCAGAAGTTGAAACTATGTACCGCAGCAAGGGATGTGGTAACATTTTAGTGCTTAATACTTCCGCAGGACAAAAAACAGGACTCTCTTTGGCTTGTAGGGACTCCGTCTTTCCCATTCCCTGATAATAGAGAGATAGAAGCCGAAGTGAAACTGAACAAAAGTGACAGAAGGGGAGAGAGAAACACAGAGGGCGAAACAGTAAGAGACAGGCATGATTTATGCCCTGTGATGGAGACACAAAAATAAATGCAGGCTCCTTGGAGAGAAAAGCACAGGCCATAAAACAAAGTATACACTCCGACATTTGCTTTTTCTCGGCCTCAAATGACTACAGTCCCTCTATTTGATGTCAAAGTCAATCATGTTGGTTTCTGTCACAAGGTCTTATGACAGCGAGGAGGGCATTATTTTTCCCTTTAACTCCAATATACCACAGATGAAGTAATTACAGATTTAGGGAGCTCCGCATGGCTTTATCAGAAGTACAGTAAAAGAAAGGGAATGCTCATTGAAACGGTGCCTATTTGCCATCATTCTTTATTAACCGCTGGCTTGCATCACGAACCGTTAAGCCTAACCGTCCAGCTAACAGATGATCCAGCGCTGCTGCTGTACTCCGTGTGGTGCTGCGTGATGTTGGCGGGCACTTTTCAGCTGAAATAAGCAGCGAGAAGGTCCATCAGTCTTAGGGTAAACATGGCAGATGGGCAGGACACAGTCCATTTAGCAAGAAACTAACACATCAAGCGTGTTTGATCAATGTTATTTACATGACTCACCACAAGTGTGGCATTGGTTTTCCAGGCATTCGTGCGTTGGCAGGCTTCGAATGCCGACTCGTACACACAGTAAAACACACATACTCAGCATACCACTTTCCCCACTTTAAAGTGTTTATTTAGCAAGAAGGAAATGTAAGTCATGATTGCAGTACAACACATTTGCAATCGCTTTTCTATGTTTAAAGTGAAGGTATAAGGGACCTCGCTAATGAACCCCTTAGTGTGTGACCGTCCCAAAATAAGAGTAACCCATTCAGCCGAAATCTGACAAATGTCCTGATTTTGCTTTACTCTACTCCTCAATCTCCTTCTAAGAAGGAGCTATTTGGAAAGCACAGACTTGTGCCAAATATAAGGTGTTTATCAGAGGAGCCTGTAATTTTAGATTGTAATAACAGTCTGATGATTACAGCCTGGTTCGTATCAGGGTAGATGCCTTCTGATTGGAAGAATAACGTGAATTATTTTTAATTATAACCATTAAAGAGGAGTCTGGAACTAATCTGACCCTAGCAAAGGGAATTGAATGTGGGTCAGCACGGCTGGATTTTACAGGTCACATCTCAGGTACATGATGTTTAGGTATACCAGAAGCCTCCCATTTACTAAAGTGTAAGGTTTGGCACCAAAAGGACCTTTCAGGAGGAGTTCATCTGAGAGCCTCCTATATGTTGTGTATCTCGGGTGTAGGTTGAAATGTTGGGTAAAGAGAAATGTATTTGTTCTGTGCTGTAGAAAAATAATCTGTGGTGTAAATAAATCCAGAAGTTGATTATTTTCCAATAGCAGCACAACTTGGAGTGTTTGATTCTGCTTATATGACAACTGAAAATAGCTACACAAATTGCTTTGTTAAAGAAATGTTTATAGTTGTGTTTACTCATGTCAAACATCTGTGATACAGGAGAGTTCCCTAATATACATTAATAAATACTGCAGCAGATTAAACCTATACTTCTTTCTTATTTACGCTCTTCTTTCCAAAAATCATGGAACTCCATTAACTGTAACTCTATAAATATTCATATAAAAATAAAATTACTGGCTATGCCTTTGGTGGCCAATGTATATCTGGATATGTATATTTATACTTTATATAAATAATGGCTGCAGCTATGGAGCACCATGCCAGCTCCACAATCATTATATCCCCAGGAAGCAGTAAATAATGCCAGTAACAGATAAACCACCTTCCTTTTGCTTTAGTGACTCTTAACAATTATAACAAATTGTGGTCCAGATGTTGCACCCATAAACAGCTGGTCCAATTTAATAAAAAGTTTGGCATGCATATTTACTTCCATAATTATTCTGCTCAGGGCTTATTTCATTTTGAAATATCATTTAATTTTGAATATCATATCATTTTGATACTTTGATACTTTATTGGGGATATTTAATTATAAATTATACCCAATAAGATATCCCGTAATTTTTGTGAACAGTGTATGTTTAATGTTTTACTTTCATGCTTTATTTAAATATTTTCTTAATTATAAACTTGTTTTCATGAATATTAATTTACTTTGTACATTAAAGTACGGTACTACTGTATGTGCATAAACAGGAACTTCATTAGGGTCTGTGTTGCACACGGGAACTTTTAACAAGTGAACACAAGCAGAGACGTAATATGGAAAAGTTTGTGCTTAAAAGTGTTTAAAAAGTGACACTGCATTGCCTGTTCTTTACATTTGTGTTTTTTTCAATTGGACTCATTCCCTTTTGGTTGTGTGCAGCCAGTGAGGTATGTTTATTTAGATTTATTTATGATTGTGTGTATTTATATTTTGGTTCTACAGTGTGTGAGTGTAAGAGTGTGAGTGTTTGTGACTGTGTGTGAGTGTGTGTGTATGTGTGCTTGTTTGTTAATGTTGTTATTTTGTAACTGAAGAACTACAGTGTTGTGTATTTGTAACAGTTTAGGCTTCAGATACCGTGTAGATGGCAGTGTTCCACTTGTGTTCTCTACTGTATCTCTGACACATCTCTGTATCATTTGCACACAGCTTTCTTGTGAAAATACTTTTTAGATTTAGAATTATATTGCAATAGCATAAAAAGATTTTTGGTCAATTTTGGTCAATTGCATTGTCAATCAACCAACTGTTTCACAAAATGTAATGCTTGCTTTAAATCGCATATCACTTATGCATGTATTGTAAGTGACTTCTTTGATAAAGAATTAATAGATGTGAATATAAACAAATAATTTACCCTGACACTACTTTTAAACATATATTCATAGAATTCTGGTGTTAGGCTATTAATTAACATCAAACTCCAATCAGAAGCCATGATTCAACAGTAAAATTGTGTAAAATCGACAACATTTACTCACATGGTTTATTTATTTCTATATATATAGCGGTGGTTCAGTTTAAAATGTGAGTTTCGGGGCTTGCTTTGCCAACCTGACCAGGGCCGTTCAACTCTCGCTCAGCTCAGCTGCTATGCATATAGACATCTGCTAAATGCACACACAGTGTATAGTGTGTGTTATCACTCTGCAATCTATGAGGACTCGTGTGCTCGGATACTTGAGGGAAATCATGTTACAATTGGCTATTTAAATTTGGAGCGGACTCCATCTCATCCGCACTTCTCTTGCTCACAAACAAACCAAGAACTTTTCCACTTAGGCGGAACTGAAGCTGATGAGGGGAGGCCCTCTTAACCCCTGCTGCATTCTCTGGAGCTGGCAGACGATTGCGGGGACTTTCACGCAGACACCAACGCGTTTCGATATCCTTCCATTGTCTAGCGGCTTCGTCATAGCCTGAGCATGCGACTGGAGGTGAGCGGAGGATGGAGCAGGGTGCAGGTCCAGACCTGATTAACGGCTGATGGAATTGTTGTGGAGCTGTGTGGGGAAATACTGCAGAGCCTCTCTTCCCACTAGAACAGAGGAAAAGGCCAGTGTAAATACTCCCTTGGGCAATATGTTTGTGCGTGTGTGTGTATATGTGTGTGTGACCCCAGCCAGTTAAAAATGCAGGGGTCAACAAGTTCTGCTGGGTTGCATCTAAATTTGACTGACAGTGCGCAGGGCAAAACCAACAATTTTAGCTTGGCACATTCTTTACAAACCATTACACTTTCATTTGATGGAGGTTATTTTCATTTCTCATGCCAGATGTGTGTATACTGTTACTGTATTACACTATCATTAGGTGACATCTATATTACATCTTAACTTTAGTACATGTCAGGCCTTCACATGTACTTTCAAAAAAGTAAAACGGGTAATGCACTCAATATTTCTCCTTGCATTACTAAAGACTGGATACTATCATCCAGTAGGAGATCATCTTTTTAGGTTTTGAAAAATTGCCTTTTCCTTTACCATAACATTTGAAAAATACTTTGAAATGCATAGTGTGTGCTGTCAGACTAAAATCAGTGTAAAGTGCTTAAATCAAATTATTGAGCTGCTATAAAAAACATATTTATATATTATTTTTTATAGGTTAATGACATGATCCATGCATTTACAAATATTACACAGATTGCATTATTCTGCAAAGTAATGTATTAAAGAAATAAAATCTATTAAAAACACAATTTATTTAAACTGAGGTAGTATTTAGTGACTGCAATACTATGGAAAATGCTAATTACGCCATTTGCATAACTGTGTAATGGTAAAAGTAACACCAACTATTTTAGTTTGAATGGTATACGTTTTTTCATTCATTTTGGCACCTAACCAGCAGCACAGAGCACAAGATGGTAGCTAACCCCTTTTATGGCACACACATCTATCTTGCTATCCTGGTGGGAACTTTCCATATTACATTATAACCTGATATTATATATATATAATAATTGATGTGGCTAATGAACGCTACACTTGGACATAACCATAAGGCCAGACTTTTTTTATTGCTTGTTTCATGGATCCACCGACGATCATATTTGAAGAATACAAAAAAATATTTATATATTTTTGGTATTTCTCCGATCCGCCGCAGCACCAATAGTTAAAATTACAAAAAAAAAAAATAAATAAATTTTTTTTTAGCTTTTTCCACCGTCCGGTGGAGAGCCAACGGTTTTTTGTTCATTTACATTTTTTTTCCAGATTCACTTAAATTTAATTGTAGGTTAAATACATTTTATTTTAAAATAAAAAAATATTTAAATAAATATTTTTAATATAATATTTAAATATCTTCCTTCCTTGTATTGATTCCACATAGTCCTCGAGAAATTGAAAAGTGCTGAAAAATAAAGATTTTTTTTCCTCCTCAGTAAATTCTTTAGTAGGGACATCCGAGGAACAAGCAATTTAAAAAAAGCAAAAAAAAAAGAGTCTAGCCTAACCTCAGTAACCTAAAGTGAATCTTTTGGCTCTTTTGTTATTTTAAAAGAAAGCTACAGTTTCTGTAAAAAGGAGTCATGCTGATGGGGGACCAGAAAGATGCCCACCATGCCCACAAATATTCCTGTTCTTGTGGACACACACATTTTCATGTGGTTGGGTCTCTTCTTCCTTATAACATTTAAGGAGTTTTTTCTTGCCACTGTCACCCTAGGCTTGCTCAGTTATAACTTTGAGTCTAGATATTTCTAAAGCTATTTGAAATCAGTTTGACCTGAATTTGATATAAACATTCTGAGATGTTTTAGAAACATATGTTGACCTAATGTATATTAGAATGTGTAAGGAACTCAGTGTACATGGACTAAGCTCACACAGATACGGGAGAACATGCAAACTCCACACAGGTAGTGGCTATTCTGGGACTCGAGCTTATTTCTCTGGGGGTGTGTTCGGTGACCACTAACCACTTGCTGGAAAAACAAAGGACCTGAAGGGACCTGAAAGGAACAAAATAAAATCTGCTAATTCCCTTCTGTGCACAGGCTCCATGGTAAAAGTCCAGTCGAGCCTGCTGCCAAAGTGGACACCAAATATCCTGTCCCTGTACATCATGTCCCTGTCCTCCTCCTTAAACTAACCACTCATTTCTTGGTCTTGGCCACACTGAGGAAATGAATGGGAAAAAGTAGGTGCTGAAAATCGGGGCACAGCCTGTTCAGTTTTATTAGTTTCCTTTTTTGATACGTTACCCCATTGCACACCTAAAACTGGTAGTGAAAAAGAATTTGACTTGCATGTATTTCCTTTTCAGGGCTTGCATTAAATGATAGTGATCATTAAAAACTAGGTTTAATGCATATACCTCTCTTTCATGCATCTATACGATGGGTTTACCAGACATTTCAGTCTTCAAGATTGCACTATAGCTAATCAGTTCAGTTTTATATCTTAAAGCTGGCTGACACATGAATGAAGCTCAGGTTCAGACTGGTGCCTGCAAAAAATCAGATGCTGGGTGGCTGGTTTTTCTGATGAAGTTCTACCTCCACATTGAGAATAGATTAGTACTCTGTCGGAAGGAATGCCGCCCTTTTTTTAGCAGTCCAGTCCGAAATCTCTGAGACAGGGGGACTTGGCTTATGCTGTAGGCACCAAACGAGAGAGGGAAGCTATTAAAATATAAAAAAATGACTTCACTTTTCAAAATGATTGGCCTTATTAAAACATCATGGTGAACTATATTTGGGAAACCAAAAAAGACTCTGGTGATGCAATCGCCTTTTACTGTATTGAAAGTAATAGGGATTTGCAGGTCTTGGAGTTTCTGACAGTTGGCATAAAGATACGTTTTGCACGCTTTTCTAAGCATCCAGCTTGTCACGCAAAACAGGATGAAAATATTCAGAGCACATGAATCAGTTTATCTCTAAAGACATGCTTAATGCCACAGTGAGCAGCAGAACCCTAGCTGCTGGATTCGGGGTGGAAATGTTGCTTAGAAGCGGCACTAAGAAGCAAATCAGTATTAACTTTATATGTATATGTGTAGAGAAAATATTTGCTCTATTTATACGTATAGCTGTACTATTTTTAAAGCCAGACAGTCTTAGCATTCAAACCTACATTTACTAACAAGTCAGTCACTGTCAGGGCCTGGCAGACTTTCTCCTTTCTCTGACACAGACAGTCAAGATTATATAACTTCTCATATAGCCAGAAATCACGAGGCACTCAGACTATCTAGATCAGTGGCGTTCTAGCTAACTGTTGCTGTGTTTGGCTATTCATATATCATTCATTAGATTATTAGTGTATATTTATCATTATCTCATGAAGCACTAAGTATTAGTTCATGTATTAATTTACTGTTAATAAACTTTTAGTTAAGTCTTACTGTATGCTTAGTTATGTACCAGTATTGTAAATTGTTAGTAACTTTTATAAGCATACATACAAACCTACTGCAATAGCTACCAACAAGAAAATAAATTAATTTTATTCCTATAGCGCTTTGTTTTTACAGTGAAGCATTATTTCAAAGCAACTTTATAATTTTATATTATCTAAGCCCAATCTCAACCCGAGCAAGGTTAGTGTGACAGGACCAAGACTCAAAAGAGACCAAACCTCCTTTAGTGGCTTAGAAGTTATATGTAAAATATAATAATAATAATAAAGTTAATAGTAATAGTTTAAATAAATTAAAACTAGCTGGATATTGACAGAGAGAACATATGTATTTAAAAATATAATAATGAAAATGAAACATTATAATATGCAGACTAATATTTGAGAGAAATTGTAATATTATTAACATTTATATTTATTTATTTATCAGACATCCTTATCCCGAGGCAATAACAAGTAATACAGTCTTATAATCAAAGCACCTTTGAATTAATGTCCTTGCTTAAGGACCCAATAGTGGCAGCTTGGCAGAGGTGGGATTTCAACCTTTGGGTTTAGTCCAGTACCTTGACTGCTAAGCCATCCCACATATAATAAAATAACAAATATAAAACTGTAACATATATAAAAAGTCTGGACCACAACAAAATTAGGAGTTTGGATTTTGTAAGCACTGAATAATTTATTGTCGAAGGTAACTTCTAAATCCTCTCAGATCCTTCATCGTACTTAACAGCGGGGAAAAAAAAATTCTGTATAACTACACCGTTTTAATACCAAACCTACCATGAGTGTTTGTGGCTATAACTGTTTTCAGATTTAGATTTTAAAGTTAATAGAAATAGCTTGGAGATGATTCAGAGAAGGTTTTATCTAGTCATTGCCTGGTATGACATGTATGCTGGAAATTTCACAACCATAATTATACAAAAGTAAAACAATAAAGTCTTGGATAAGTACTTACTAAATTAAACTTTAAACTTAAGTTCAAATACAATATATACAGCGCTGTAAAATTAATTACAGACCACTGCATTTTTTATTGGTTGTGTTGTAGTGAAATGGGACATTTCTGTGTTATTATATTATTTACTCTCAAATTCCATATAAAATATTCATTTATATAATTGACACGAGCATTTATTTGTTGTGAATAACAACTGGTCGTAATAACAAAGTAATAAAGCAGTGTTTTTAAGCAAAACAATGCAAATAATAATACAAAGACAAAGTTTATATTCATTTTTGAACACAACGATACTAATGTTTTAACTTGATAATGTTTAGAAATGAATATATCAATCACAGCTTTCATGTGCACAGACTGAAGTGTGTCATCAGATTTTGTAATGGAACTACTGTCATTCATATAGATACGTTGATTTAAAAACTGAGCATTTTTTATTTATTTATTGAAGAACCAGTTCCTCGGTGGGACATATGATACCGGTTTAAATCCAGGTCCAGCTGTTTCAAAAGTTGTCATTTTGTAATTCTGGTGCTGTCAGAGCAACCCATAAGAAGTTCATTTACAGATACATTTTAAATAAAGTTTTTGTGTAAGTCATCATATCATTAGTGTATGTAAGCAGTTCAGTAGCAAAATTAAGAGAAGGAATGTATAAATAAATAATATTTTATCCACTTTTATTAAGATTTTAGCTGTGTTTGGTTCTTTAGTTTGGTTGTGTAACACATTTTGTGTAGTAATAATTACTATCATGAAGTTTTATACAAAAAAACCCCAAAAACAATTATTGCAAAAAATTTATGTGAAAATTTATTAAATGAATCATGTCTTTCTTACATTTTTATAGTTATTTTGAGTCATGGATGTGAACCTAAAGAAGTGACAAAAATTCAGACTCAAACTCATAAAGAATCTGTGAATAATTCTGTGAATATCTGTAATTTGTAGAGCAAAATAAATCTCCACCCAGCAACATATCTTTTGGTAATATATGGCTATCAAAACAAACATTTTAATTTAATTCGAGTTTAATTCATGTTGTAACTCCAGTATAAAATGAGTCACAATAATAATGCTGTCTATAATTATACTCCTCTAAATATGGCTAGAGGAAAATATTTGTCAAACAATAACTATAAAGGAAATTTGAAGTACATGTGCTTTGAAATCCTAGTTAAGTGCCATTTTATGGGAGTATAATATACTGCAGTTAAAATGTAGATAATTCTCCTCATTACAGTGAATGGTTATTTCTTTTTAAATAAACCCACTGAGATTTAATCATTGCTTTTCCAACCATATGTTTGATGCTATAGAGCTTTCATAGTCACTTTAAAATCACGTACAGCACTATAGGTCATTCCAAAACAAAAAAAAAAGACTTTTTTAAACTTTCTAAGCTGATATGACTTTGCTGTGTGCTGTCAGTAAATTACAGCCTACTAAAATAGGAAATTAAATAAATAAAACCCTCACTACATTTATACAAATAATACTAAATAATACAAATGTGCAGACTTTATCGATCAGGAGCAATGCAGTTTATATGTATTTTACAACTCTTGCTTCCTGAGATTTACAGTTATATATAAATTCTTTTTAATAACAAATGAATGCTTTCAGAGCAGCCCAAGATCCAACAGTAACAAAGAATTAATATTGAGCATTACATGTAACATGTAATATGAACCATGTAAAACCCAATGTTTCATTTTTTATTACTTTAAAACAAGCGTAGCAAAAGATGTGCTGGTTTTATTGAAATTGTTTTGTTCAGCATTGGTTTTTAATTTCATGTTTTCGTTGACAGTTAATTAACACCTATTACTAAAAAAGAAAAACGATTAGTTATTAGACTGTTAATGAACTGATAAGTGTGTTGGCATGTATGCTGTTAATTAATATTGCAATAACTAATAGTTATTTAATAAATAAGATGTGAAGTAATGATAATAAGTGCCATTTTACAGCGTGGTTAGTGATGAACTCTTAGATACTAATTCTTAGAGTTCTTAATTCTAAGTAATACCTAAGTAAATGTTATCAAATATATTAGTCATAAGTAATTAATGACTAATTAACAGCATAATTGTTATTAATTAGTGCCCTTTTGTGACCCGTATTGTAAAATAGTGTTATCATAGTGTTACCATTTGAACCCTTTTTAAATGTCATTCACATAAAACTTTAAAGTAACTTCAAAGTATGTAATACTGAGCAATACTGGACTTGTTTTATTTTACACCATATGAAATTAAGCTTAAGTTATATTTGTATTATCTGACAAGCTACATATGCCACACATTAAAAAATATATGTTATTTAAGTTACAAAGTTTTCTCTTTTGCTGTTTTTTTTTTTAAAGGATTTCTATAAATATTAAAGTCCCTAGAAATATTTGACTTGCCTTCCTGTTTCTGCTGTAGTTTTAGTGTCTATTAAAGATAACATTACATTTAATTAAGCTAATAATTAACCAATGCAATACAATTTCTATAAAAGATCCAGATTTTAGATCACCTTTATGACCTTTTATTATAGACGAGTGAATAAAATATGTTCTGAAATGATGAAGAAAGCAACGCCTATACAATTATCCTGTAATTATCCGGTTTACAATAATCAGCAATATATAAAAACAGATATGAGTGCCAGTCATACTGGGTTGTGTTACATTAATATTTACACAAAGCAGAAGCACTTTTATAACTTATTTAAACGTGTAAGATCAGACTGTAAGCTCAGTTTTCTGTGTTGTATATTTTAGTAATAAACTGATAATGATGATGATTGGATGTTGCTCTTTTTTACACTTTGCATAAAACCTTGATGTAAAAAGTATCCCTAAATTTGTAATTGCTGGCTTTTTTTAATTAAATTTATTTTTAAATTGACAGATTAAAAAAGTCCTTTAATGTAACCCTGAATTAAAAAATAAATATCGGATTATTGTGTATAATCTTATACTCTAGGCATTTCTTCTGTATGACAATGATAATATGGACATGGACGGCTGATAGAATGTAGTTTGTTATTGTCTGTCTCTCTCTCTCTTGCCCTTTAACAGTCTGTTTCCTAAACGGTACATCACATTAATTCAACCCATTGCATGCTAAGAATATTAAGGAGTGTAGTGTGCTGCATGGGAATGACTAGGCTCACAGAACAGTCACATCTAACACAGAAAGACCACGGATTAAACATCGAAACACGTCCTCGCGTCTAGCTAATCAGCAAACAGAATTTTGGGTACTCACCCCTGTCTGTGTTTTGTGTGCTACGATGTTCTGAGGCTTCAATGTGAATGATGTGTCTTCTGTCTTCTCTCCCTCCATGAAGCCTGGGTTTTGTAGTTTTTGATTCACCATCTGCTAAAGCCATTTCCCCCGACATGGCCCATTCTTTTCTCCTCTCTTCAGGGCAGTGAAGTCCCCGTTGTAGTCGCCTACACAATCTAAAGCTGTAACCATTGCTTTTAGAATAATCTGTGTGTTTTTGGTTCTACAATGTTACAATTGTTAGTTGTTGACAATTGTAAACTTATATCATTTCTTCTGAGGAGTCCACAGGGTGGGCATGGTTGTCCCTGTTGCAATAGCTGAATTAAATTGTTCCTAAAGCATGATAAAGATTATGTTAAGATTATGTTATAGCAATCATCTAAGATCAAGTGTAAATTGTAAAGGTGTTTTACATAGATAGTGTGTAATAACCTATTTTATTTGACAGTTAGGTATTATATGTTTTAAAACTATAAAATCTCAGAGCCGCATAAATTAATTCAAATGGGTGGCATTAAGTTCATACGGGAACTCAATTTGAAAAAGAATGGATGTTTTGTCAGCAATAGACTGTATGCATACCAGCAGTAAGCAGAAGTTTGCGCACCCTTGATTAAGTTACATATTTAGCTGATTTTCTACAGAAATTAACACAAACTATGGAACAATTTAATTAAGCATTGTTTTTCCTATAAGTAATTTTCTCCTTGATAATACTGGTCAGGGTAGTGTGTGTGTGTGTGTGCGTGTGTGTGTGCGGGTGGGTGCATATGTGCGTGTTTTTGTGTGTGTGTTAAATAGTTCTAGAGCATTACTCAGAATTCAAATAGTCACAGACAAGCATGTACATCAGTCCATTACAGGGCTGGGGAATGCACCCCTCCTCAACTACCTACCCCACCCAACCCACACCCACTTAGCATCCCTTTCCTCTGACACCTCCTGCATGACCTTAAACACTGATCAATTTACCGGCATGTTTAGCATCTGGAAAGGTGCTCAAAACCATATTATTTATTTATTTATTAATTATTTGCAATGTTTTTACACGTTACAATTTTACTTTCACTATTGAACTTTTAGCATTTTATTTAGAAAAGAAACAGAGCACTTTCAGATCATTTTCAAAGTCTGCAGTCAAGTCTTTATATAATAATCCCAATTAACATTAACAAGATAAAATACTTTTATCTTGGTTGCTCTTACTTTTATTTAATCTGCAGCACAGTTCATTCGCGTCATCATTTCATATTTCATGTTTATTTCAAAAGTGCTTTTCACAATTGAACATTGTCTCAAAGCAGCTTTACTATTTGATATGATCTTCGAATAGCTAAAGTCAATCCCAAATTGAGCAACCCTAGGGCGACAGTGGCAAGGGAAAAATGCCATAAACATTATAAGCAAGATACCTTGGGAGGAACAATACTCAAAAAGACCATTCCTGATCAAGCTTTATCAGAAATTGTAGAAGGATCAACTTGGTATTGTGATAAAGCTGCCAGATTCTGCTATTGCTTAAATGTAAGGGGAGATCACACTAAATAGTTGCCACTCTATCCCATAGATTGTGATTTTTCTGATTTCGTCTGTTATTTAATACTGTGTACAGGTGTCCTGTATTCTTCTGGTTGAATTCTAACAAAGGCTGAGATATAGCTATACAGGATCAAAAGGGTCAAAAGTCACAGGGCACATCATGTGCTGCATCATGGACATTTCACAAAGGTTGCCAAAACCATTGTTGACTTTTTTTTTAAAAACTGTGCTGTGTAAAATTGGTGGTCTTTCTGGGTGTCTGCTGTTGAAGTCTGTTTTCTATTTTTGGATAGTCACCTCATATAATTAAGAAAAGACTAGAAGGGGCGGGAGTTAAAAGCAAGTTAAGTAATTAGTTCCTGTCATTATAATTAGAGGCGTGAATTGCTCGAATAGTTGTCGGAAGACTAGAGTACCCCCTCGTTATAAAATCGTTATAGCGAATATTTACAGCCAGCGGGGCTTCGGCAATAATCCCCCGCTGTGTAAATCATCTCTGCAGTGAGGAAGGAGTCGGGGAAAGTTCTGTAATCTGTAATCATTTGTCCTTGCAGCTATGCCCTTTTAGTCTCCCCTGATCCTATTTTCAAATAATAAGAACTCAAGGACAAAGGAGAGCATTAAGGGCCAGCACTAAATGAACAGAGACTGTTTCCTGATCTGTGACCGTGTGCACGGTTCAGATTCATCACGCTCTATGTTGTGCTGGGCCTGTCATGTGGATGTGGTCAGTAGTGGCAGCTAGGGTTCTCTGACCCAGCCTCCATCTCACATTACAGCTCTATTTATAACAACCCCTTTCGCATGGGCTCCCTCCCAGCATGTGGAAGCCCCAGCCCAAAGCCCATAGCCCCAACTGTGAGCAATGGCAGGAAGCTCCGTCCACTCGCCTCTGCTCCGCACACTCCTCCAGGCCGTCATCTGAGCTCCTACTCGGCTCGGCTCAGCTACTGCTGCTGTTTACCCAACACCGCCTGGCAGGACACGCTCGCCGCATGCTCTGGATTATAACACACACATGGGCGTGTTTAGATCCACACACTCACACACGTGTTTACTTTTTGAATAACTTTTTTTTCCTCCCCAACGGACACCTTTTATGAAGTCGGAAGAAAGGGCACAAACTGGAATTTTAGTTTGAAATTTCCTTTGCTTTTTGTTTGCGCTCATTTAGTGTGAAAGGATAAGCCTTGTGATGGATCACACACTCTTTGGATGCCTGCGGGGACCCCACGCCCCTCCTCAGGCCCTGCACCCGGCCTTTGCCCTCCACGGCCGCTCTGAACACCTTTCAGCTTACCCTGACCTCTCCTCGTCATCTTCCTCATCCTCCCCATCCTGCGTGGTGAGCTGCTACCCCGGCGAGGATGGGCTCTTTACAGGGCACGGGCACCATCGCGGACCACCGATTTCTCAGCAGCATCACCCAGTGACACCTCAGCCACAACAGAGTGGCTGGCACATACCCCAAATGCCCAGCATGTCACCTACTAATACACGCTTAAGCTTGGGAATGATAGGCACTGACACGGGTTCCACAGACATGACTCCTGGAGGACCAAGTCTGTGTGCCAGCACGCCCAGCCTTGGTGGAACAGTGCCCTCAGGGGTCTCCTGTTTGGCAGGTGGTGACTTGGGGCACCATACTCTTTCTCCAGCAGAGGCTGAAAAGCGGAATGGAAAGAGAAGGAGTGACAGTTCAGGTATGAAGCAAAAGGTTCTCAAAAGTCTGGCAAATCAGAATTTCAGCCTGTTTATTCTTTACATCTTGTAATATTATTGATTTAAACTGTTAGAGAAGCATCACAGGGACTTGACAGGGATACCATTACTTTTAAGATGCTAAATCGTCTATGATAAAAATAAACGTAGAGAAATGCAATCAGGATCCTGTTTCTTTCCTCTCCGTAAAAGATTACTAACATTTTAGCAGACTGAGCCTTTTTTCAGGCTAAGCTTGTAGTCGCGCTTTCGGAAAATTAGTCTCCTGCTGCTCGGAAATGTGGAGCAATATTTTCACGAGAGAGAATTTTGTAGGTGTTGGCTCATGCGCACAGAAGCAATTATTTTTGACCAGAAACAGGAGCAAAGGCCAGACTATAACTCTGTGTGGGCATTCGAATGTTCGCTCGTTTCACTTTACACACCATCTGTTTCATCTCTGCACTCTTTGCAGAGCGCAAAATGAGGCGTACTTTAAGAAATTTATTTCAAGGACTGTAAAAGAGAATGGCAACACCTGTGGGGGAGCTGAGAGAAAAATTAAATAATATTAAAATTTTCATTATGCATGGCAAAAAAAGGTTTTATTTATTTATGTTTTAAGTTATATTATATAACCAAATAAAATCACAATGTAAGGACTTTAATTAGCTTTAAAAATGTTATGGCTTTTAATAGATATTTATGGAGCCAAAATGCTATCTTAGAATTATTATATATTAATATTTTATGAATTCTGAACAGATGTTCTTACAAAAACAAATTAAATAAATCAGCAACAAATATGAACTCCCTCTCTCTCTCTCTCTCTCTCTCTCTCTCCCTCTCTCACAAACACGCGCACACACACACACACACACACACATACACACATTTTTTTCTGAGTTCATACTTGCTTAAACCAAATCAGGGTCAATGATAGTAAGGCGTAACCAGTAGCACAGAGCGCATGGCAGGAACTAACTCTAGACATGGCCCCAATCCACAGGGCGCACACACACAAACACACTAGGCCTCTTTAGAGAGATCAATTAACCTAATAAATGTCTTTGAAAATTGAGAAATCAACATTTCTGATAATACTGCATAAAAGGTTTGTATCGTATGAAACACCAAATATAGACTTAAATTAGGTTAATCTTCAGATATCCACTGTCATTATGTTAAATCTGCCATTAGGTATAACATGTTTGAACAATTGGACAAAAAATTTGCCTTATTGAATTTGTAAAGCATCCAAATTTGAATCTGAATTCATCTAAATATTCACTAGCAGAATATGAAGGCACGCTTACTTGTGCTGATTAAGATTTCCTGCCGTTACACTACTGTAGCTTAGGATATAGTGAAAGTTTTCAGCGCTGAAGAAATGCATCTGTTCACATCACTTTCACAAGCTCTGAGTTACTACTGGCTCTCTGAGAACCATAATCCACGATCAGTGTGGATTAAGAATTTATACTGCCTGTACAATGCACATAAAGCAAATGAGGCAAATGGTTTGCTTGAGGTGTCCTAAAAAAATATAATCAAATTTGAAGTTACTCGTTGCTCATGTTACAATAGGATTACTTTTGGTGAGACATCAGTCGTTATATGTGACTTGATCATCAGGGCAAAAGACTAAAAGGCAATCAGACATTCTCTACTGTAATAACTGGCATGTCTCTTTCACTCAACTACACTACTGATCTTTTTATTTTTTAAACAGTGACTGAACTACTGTCTGTAAAAGATCATGTGATCTATCCGAAAAACCGTTATGGGTCAGTTTTTAGAAAGTGTCAAGTTTAGACATATTTGCCAAAGAATATTTAATGACTGTAATTTAAATACATAAATATACCTATTACATGGAACATAAATGTTTATTCATATTCATTAAATTATCTAATTTTTAGAGGAAGGGGGGAATCGGATTTATGTTTATATATGAATAATGAGTCAAATTCACTGTCTACAAATAACAGATCCATAAAACTGGATCCTTACAATATTTCCATATATATTTTTACATGTTTTAAAGTCATAAACAATTCTTTAAACTCACTAAAAGTTTAGCTGTCTTTCTTTTTTTGCTGTAGCATGCCTAATATGATACCAAATACAGTGCAGTTGGTCTAATCTGAGCACAGTATAGATCATATTTGGTCTAAATGTTAGCCATATCTGACCTGTTAATGTCATTACACTATATGGATTTAAAATCGGGGCCAGAATTGGTGGATCCCATCGAAACCAGTGAATTGATGTGATATAGAAGAATACAATATAGAGCATATGACATATTCATATAATATTTTATTAATATAAGTTATGTCAATGCAATTTAAAGAAAAGCAATTGCAATATTGTGAAGTTGCTTTGAGACAATACTCTATTGTAAAAGGCGCTATATAAATAAAACTGAATTGAATTGAATTGAATTGAATTGAATTCAATACTTTACAACAGTAAAATACGCCTCATATCCGTATTCTTATTCGTATATGTCCACAGATGAGAGTTAACATATATAACAGATTGTACCAATTACGGTTTCTCAATCGTGCTGGAAAGCCATTATAATCCTGGCTCAGAAATAAATAAAAAAGATGATTTGAGGCTCCTAGAAACAATTTTGTCCTTTTGTCAGCATAATATTATGTACTATTTCCATATCGAGACATTTGGATGTGCACCATGGTGTCAAAGAATGTTTAATAAATCATTTTTTAATTAAATTTTGAATTTATTATAGGGCAATTAAAGCCCAGTGCAGCACCAGCAGCAGGACAAGTGAAAACAAATTACTAGTAGACACCGTGACCTGAAATCAACTCCAGTAACACTTGGTGATGAAACTCATAATAATGAAATAATAAATAATTTCTAGCTGTAATGCTGGACTTCAAAAAATCATCCGGAGCCTCGCAGACTGTGGGTTCAGACTGTTCCACTTTTTTTCCCCAGCTTGTTTTTCTGAACTGAGATGAAAGTTGAGGCGCAGGCCTAATTGCTGCGGTGTAGCCGCTGCATCATAAAGCTGGGAAAAAGTTGCTTTAAGTTGTGGCATAGCTGTTCACAAGCAACTTCACATGTTAGTCTTTCTTCTTCCACAATGCAATGTTCAGCTTGCAGTAACCAGGTTCCTCCATGCAGCCAGACGCCTAGTGCAAAGAGAAGAACCGCTAAAATTACAGACTGCTCCTAGCATTCAGAGGGGTCAGGGAGGAACGTGACTGGTAAAGTGGGTCATGCAGGCAAAATCAGTTCACGGTCCAAGTTTGCCCCTGGACTGTTTTGGAATATGCCTGATGTGGATGATTTACTGCATGTAAATTGACTTTGGGAAAAAGTGTTGGTTCTTCTAGAAAGCGAAATGGTCTCTGGGTTCTAAAATACGTTCTGTTTTAACATTCTGGTCTATTGTAATATTCATTTATAGTTAAGCTCTGATGCTGCTTACAGTACACAGTCACAGTATAAAGTAAAAGGCCACTAAAATTACAGACTGCTCGTAGCACTCAGGGGTCAGGGAGGAACATGAGCGTTATAATGGGCCGTGCAAACTGCATATGGGCTGAAAAAAAAAGCTCTAACTGTCGTGATAAAGCATTCAACCTGAGAAAGTAGTCGCACTTTAGGTTGCACATCTGGCACATTTTTTACATTTCAGCAACTCCGACTGTAAGGAAGTGCTCGAAATAGAGATGCCAAAAAAGTGTTTTTGTGAACTTTGTGAACTCATTTAAATAAGCGAGCACGTCAGTCAAGCAGAATAGGAACTGACGTGCTGTTCGTCCTTCGCCGTGTTTATTTGAAATCAGTTTCTTTTGAAAATATGTCTACGTGTTGAAACAGCGAACCCGTTCCCATGGCTTTCGGACGAGGCCTCGTTAAAGGAGCTCTATTTACAGCTGGTTTTAGGATTGCCAGTTGGATTAGCACAGACCGGAGGTTTTGTTGCCTTGATGTGCAATTTGCCACTGAGGCATAGCATTAAAAACATACCGCAAAATCTGCTCAAGAAGGGCAAGCCGTTCCCTTTTACTTGCAATCAAAACAAACAATGAGGTCTGAATTTCTTCATCGCTGTTTCAAAACAAAACTTTCCTGAGTTGACTTTTCGACTTTCACAATCCTTTGTTTACCATAAGGACTAACTCATTAGCCAAATATTAAACAAAATACATATGTGAACGTTTGCCATGCCAAGCAAAAAGTCATCACAAAAATGTTCTAAAAAAGGGATCAAAAATAATTCTGGTGACGGAAGCTGAAACTTATCAGTAGGTTAGCAGCGTCACAGAGTCACAGAGAGGCCTATAAAATCATGAGGTAAATAAGCTGCAAAAATATTTTTGCTCCCTTGGGCTGTTTGCTTCGATATAAAAACTTTAAGGGAAGCTGAATCCAGGCTTAGAACTCATTATGACCAGGCAGCACCAGGCACATGAAACCTCCAAAAGTCTGGCACTTCCATACTTGGCCTATTTTTATTAGTGGCCTTTTTATGTCATCTCACTTAAGATCCCTGCTGACACAAGCTGTGAGCTGGTATTAATTACTTGTGATATGGAAGTGGAAACTAAATATATGAAGAAGCAATTTAGCATAATTTGGTAATTCTGGTCTTTATATATCAAAGCAAGTGGAAAATTTTTTTTCTTCTATTTTGTCTCACACCAGAGTCCCAGGATGGAAATTACAAATCAGACTCAAGTAGTAAACCCCGGAAAGAGCGGACCGCCTTCACTAAAGAGCAGATCCGAGAGCTGGAGGCAGAGTTCGCCCATCACAATTATTTAACCAGACTGAGGCGTTATGAAATAGCCGTGAACTTGGACCTCACAGAAAGGCAGGTAATGATGACACGCTACTTTATTAATCATAGTGTCAAAAAGTCCTGTGATTTTTCACCAGCGTTATTCAGTTTGTGCTCTGCTGTCTTGCTGTGGCCATGGAGAGGGACTATCGTATTCCAAGGGTTTCTGCAAGGTCCTTCCATCAGGCTGTAGTCAAGAAATGGAGACAGGCAGCGGATATGTTCCTCTGGCCAGTCACTTCCTCCCCAAACGTACAAATTGGTCTGCGTAGGACGTCTTTCCTGTGATAAATTTCTTCCAACATCTTATTTGGATAGTAAGAAAAATGTGAGAAAACCGTAATTGTGTAGCTACGGTGTAGTAGATTGTAGTTTACCAGAGCTAAACAAACTCCTGTCACATAGATCATTGTTGTGTATCGTTAACCTCCAGTGTGGTTCTGACTTCACAAAACATACTAATAAATAAATCCAGACTCAATTTATCAGCCCTGTGCTCTAAGCAATGTATTTAACTTGTTTTTAATGGTTTTAATATTTTTAACTTGCAATATTACTGATCTGGTTTGACACATTTAGGCTCAGATTTATGCAGTTTTATGCAGTAACATTACTGCAGGATATCATTAATCCTGCCACACAAGAGGTGAAAGAAACCCCTCTTGCTATGTGATCAATGTGTAAACAAGCAACTCCTGATTGAGAAGTTTAGTCAGACTCGAGCTTCTAATCAGATAATCAAAAATACAACAATATAACAAAATCTAAATGGCTCTTAATAAAATCACATAATATAATAGGGGCTACTTCAAAATGAAATCTCCCATAACAAAATATCCCCTAGGTTTTGTAAGCAGTGTATGTATATCAGTTCAGTTTTATATAAAACACTACTTTATAAATGTTTTCATTTAAAATGCAATGCTAAGATTCAGCAAAGAACCGTAACAGTACTGTATTATGAGCTTACATTTTTTTAAACCACCTAATGCTACCATCTACTAACGACGATCTAATAAATATTCTGATGTGACGTACAGCTTACCATGCTGTGGGTGAAACCGCAAACCTTGTAGATGTATTTTAAGGAGAGTCGTCATACACCGCTGACAGCAAGGGGCCCAAGTGGCAAATCCTATGACCACATTTAATCACAAGGTACACAATTAACCCCAGTGTTACCAACAAGCAATTAGTTTCTACAGCAGTGGTTTATCAACCTCCTTCTTTATTTAGTAGAAAAAAATATATGCAAAGATTTGACTTGACTGAGAATATCTACCATTCATCTATTAACTGAACAATATGCAGGGTCAAGGAAAAATCTAATCTTAACAAATAGCTGCAGTTTATATTAGATTTGATATACCATTTAGCATATTAGACCATATATTTACCATTTGCTTCTCAGGCATTTTATAAGAATACAACCAGAAAATACATACAATTGATAAACAGTATTAAAAACAGCTTCTATAGGCTGTATTATTTAGTATGATCTCCCCTTTAACAATGATCCCTCTACAATCTGAAAAAGCTTAATCAGGAATTTTCTTTGGAAAGGTAACACTTTCAAAGGGTAACCTTCCAAAAAAACCTTTTCAAACAATTCTATAGAAGTTCAGAAAGATTGGAATGGAGATCAGAAAAGAGTATTAAGGAGTGACGAAACCCAGTCCCAATCGTCCAAAAAATATGTCATATATGTGCTCATTATACCATTACTAAAGCAACAAATCTAATGGTGGCCTTTGGCACTGTACTGTACATTCTGAATAGGTGATAAGAGAGGCAACCAATGATAACCAATGCTTGTTTGAAAAAGCAACAATAAAAACAACAGATAAGTAATGACAACTCTTGTGGATAATGGCTTTTATATTAGTTTATATGGGTCTAAGGAATCATCTCATGGAGAATTGTACTGAAGTATAAGTGTAACTATATCAATGTTGGAATCTCAAAGAGCAGTCATGTTTCAACACAGGTCACAAATGTTCTTGTCCCTCCATTATGACATGTTTGGTTTGGATAAAACTCTATTTTTATTTATCTATTTTACAAAGGACCATAATGTATCTGCTTTTAATCTGGTCTGATGACGTGTAACTGACAGTTAAGTTAAATTCCTGTATTACCTAACTGCAAACCTAAGTTTTTTGAATGTGGCCATTCAGTTACAAAGCTCATTGTCTCATTTATCGTAAGTCATTTTAGTTGTGAAAATTAAAAATATGGTCTGAATTAAGGCATGAGAAGACCAAGGTTCCGGGAGGGGGTATTTGAAAATGTAACAGGTATACTGGGCGTCTTGCAATAAAGTTTGAATACTACTGCGCTTAAACATTTAATTAAAACATGATGGCTTGTTGTGACTGCCGCACTAGTATTTGCCAAAACCTTCATACGTGGGTATAAACAAGCAGACCTGTCAGGAGGATGAATGTTAACAAAAATCAACATTGAATGAGCATTGCTTTCATTTGGGCTTAGGGAGATGGAAAGCATCTGCAGGTGTTACTCAAGATTGAAGTGACTTTTTGTACTATACATTTCCAACCCATGAAATGCCACTTCATCTACATCATGACCCACCAAAAATAAATTATAGGAGAGTGTTTTCCCCTGCAGATGCCCACCTCCGTCAACTGTGCTGACACTCATGGCCATCGAAACCATACACATGGATGTGGCCATTTAAGAAACTGCTTCGCCATCGTTCTGGGAAACCTAAATAGTGGCCCCAACTTGTTGAGTAAGGAAAATATAGAGGCAACTGATACAGATTTATTTTTATGAATAACCTTATCAGAATTCAGTTTTGGTATGTTCATTAGAATGGCTAACAATGCCCACATAAAGTACAGTGCAAAAGTCTTAGGCCACCATTAGATTAGATAAACTATACATTATGTTTTAGGAATGGTGTAAAGTGTATAATGTATATATGAGTATTTCTCAATCCCTTTATTACAATACAACCAGAAAATATAGGTAATATGCAGTATTAAAAAACTAAAATATATCTTTAAAATAGCTTACAGTATATAGGATACAGTATTTAGTGTGACCTACCCTTATATTTGAGCAATAGCTGCATGTGGCATCTGCATCAGATGCACCCCTCTACAATATGAAGAAGCTTAGTTGGGAAATGACTTTTTTCAAATGGTAGCAGCAAGAAAACCACTTTTTCAGAAGGTGAACAGGGTGAAAATGCTTAGATGTGCTTATTGTATGAAAGACTGGAATACAGATCCGTGGAAAACAGTATTTTAAAATTAAAAATTGACATTGACAAAATATTATATATGGTCATCACACCAATGGTAAAACAACAAATCTAATGGTGGCCTAATACATTTACATAGTATGGTAGATCATTGCTGAATCATCCTTGACCTATAAAACAAGCCGGATACCTGTCCATTTAAAAACGAGTCTGCTCTGACGTGATTTAGAACCAAAATATGTACTTCCCTTTTTTGGTTGAAATTAAGTTTGACAATTTGTGTATAACCACAGCAGCCTTCTAAAAAGAAAAACGTTCATCCTGGCAAAAATCAAGACGTCCCATAAATGTTTGGCAAAGAGACCTTCTTCACATCTTTTAGACATTTTTTCACTCACTGAATGCATTTTTCAGATAGCTGTAACAGACCACATTTGCAAACTCGGCACATCAAACTGCAGAAATAAACAGCACATACTCATTTGATCATATCATATAAGCATCTGTCTACTGACCCAGCACTATTAGCTCACTTGTGGTTGGTGAGTCATGGACATTGTGTATACAGCATGAATAATACTGTATCCAAAAATAAAACCAATCAGCAAACCATATGGCACAGTAAGCCATTATTATCAGCACCATGGTGTTTAATCTTCTCACCTGGATCCTTTATTCAAGGCCCGAATCACGAGACTAAGAACTAGTACAATTCAACTAAACCTGTTTTAGTCTTTTACCAATCACAACATCCTACAATGTTTATATACTTATTTATATATTCATCTCATTATATTCAACCGAATAAGGACTCTTTTGATTGGATTACTAACTAAATCAGATTTTCTCCAGTTACTGTATCAGATTAATAAGTATATGTAAACACACTCAATGAAAGACAAATTGAACTTGTTTGATGTGTAATGTCAGAGCGTATGACTGCACCTTGCCACTCTTTTCTTCCACTAGGTGAAAGTGTGGTTTCAGAACAGACGGATGAAGTGGAAGAGAGTGAAAGGCGGACAGCAGGGAGCGGTGGCGAGAGAAAAGGAATTGGTGCATGTGAAAAAGGGGACCTTGTTGCCTTCGGAGTTTTCAGGCATTATTGGACTCCACCACAGAGCAGACTCCTTGATTAATGAGGACAGCCATGATAGCGACCAGAGTTCTGAGCATGCTCAGTTATGATATGGACACGCATCATAGATGAGGATCTGGGGACCCCTTGTGCCCTAGTGCCAACGGTGATCAGGGTTGTTACTGTATTTATGGAAGCCGTGACCTTTGATCCATTAGGCTGCTTTACAATTGACACCTGGAAGACCAGGGACATTTCTGGAACTGCCCGTGTGAGGTTCAATGGGACCTGATAACTGAGTGACGTTGCACAAATCATAAGCATGTGTACAAAGGACTGCTGTGTTGCAACACGCTTATGGTTAAATAGAACGTGTGCATGTTTTTTATGGCAAGATGGAGCCATATACTTCTGAACATTGAACAGTGAACGCCTGTCCAATCGGTTGGCATTAATTAATGGTTAAACTGTTTACAGCCAGAATATTGGAAGACTTGGGAGGTATACATACTAAAATGCCATATGAATGATGGAAGGGGAAGTCTGGGCGCCATAATACCGTAGGTTAAGGCATTGACCCAAGACCTCCACCCTTCCCTTGGTTGTTTTTTTTCTGGCAAGACTTTGAATTGAGCCTCCCTTTAACTCACAGCCTTGGCTCCCCCGTTTATAAAACCCTGCTTTTAGTACAGATGGACTTCACTGATTTGTGATTTCAACAGAAAAAGAGAGAGTAGTTGACCTCGTAAGACCTAGGCCATTGGGAAATGTTCATGCCAGACAGAAGCAAATAATAATAAGAGGCTGCTAATTTCGTTGGTGGATTGTTACTGAGTCTTTTGTACAAATATTGTATTTAAAATGGCAATGCAAACAAGACAAATTTACAGAGACATATGTCTGATCAACGTCTGTTTGCTTTATCTTTCTTATATCTGTCTAAATATCTTATTTACATCTAAATAACAAGCAACTAGTATGAGTGAACCCTTGTGACACCTGCAGACGGAACAGAGAACTGCAGTTTTTTAGACAGAAAATGATCCATCCTTTCATTTCCTGTTTCACAGAACGTAATGTGGACGTTAAACTGTGCACACCTTTATATGGCCAAAAGTACTCAGACCCTTCTAATTAGGTATCTCTCTCTCAGACATATTCACTTCTTCCAACTTCATAATATAGAGCAAACCATGATTCAGTATGAAGTTTTGACCCTCCCTTTACAGGGAGTTGTACTGACACTTCCATAGGCTTCCACCCACTTGACATATAAATTCACTAACTCTCTGCCCTGTCCTAGTAAAACAGAGTCCAGTAAAATGGTTTACTAAAAAAAACATACTTATACTCATTTTACATTAAACACACTACCCTTGTATCAACCTTTTCTTTCAGCTGTGTGTCCTGACTGCAAGAACTGCAAGTGTATGGAGCCCAATATTTGTCAGTGTCCTGAAAGATACAGTTGTTCAAATTGTGAGAAGGGTGAACCCACGAACGTTTAGCTTGGTAGCATAGCTCTGAATAAAATGACACTGAACGTGTTCACATAAACATTAAGAGTTATTTTGATTACTCAGGTAGCTCTCTGATTATACAATCGACACAAATTTCCGTCCTGTAACTGGAAACTGTGATTTATCAGTGTCTGATATTCTGGTACAATATATCTGCACAGCTCCTCTCTATTAATGCAATAGTACAATCACATGAAGCCATGTAAGCAGTTTTACTACAAGCAGTCATAATGTCTCCTGGCTGACTCTTCTAGGGTTGAAGGTTTCTCAGTATCAGGTTACTGCAGTGCACGTAACCCTTGTGATCAGATTACTACAGACTACGCTGTGCATTTAAATGCACACTCATACTTCTGAATACTAACACATCTTAACATTTCAATGCTAAATATGCAAAGTGGAAATGCCAGCCTAACGCACTAGCCCACCATGACGGAGACCCGGGTCCAATTCCCAGTGGTGCCTTCTGACACGGTCAGGGATCACACACAGGCCTAATTGGTCATGTCATAGCATAGGAAGGCAGGTCATTCTTCTAGCAATGTAACAGACTGGTGGCCCATTCAGTTCATATGTACATCCCTACCCTGTGTTTTTTTGGGGTGGCAGATCAGAGATTTTAAACAATAGTGTCATTTCCGACCTGAGAATAGCTCACCAAAATCCTGTGAGCACTGATGATGGACCAGAGAATGGCTAAGGCAAACTGTGTAGCAACATATGAACGACTGCAACCCGAATATACTGGGGAGAGCAATATGGTAGATGTATTTGACAGAGAAGATAATGATTGGGCACAGTGTTGAAAAATTCCAGCTGCACTGCTGCGTCCGATACACTGTGTCCGATGCAACATGCACTCATGTCAGTGTAGATGTCAGTGTGACTGCAATTTTAAGAAAGATCTTTCATTTAAATATTACCTGATTTTTGGTGGTCCTGTTGGGGTCCAGATCATTGTGGAACATGGTAGAATAAAAAGTATGTAGAGATGGATTACAGTTTGTAATTTTAAATCTACAAAGTGCAACTATATGGTAAGTGAAGCTGATAAAATGCACCGTGATGTTAAAACAAGGTGGTCGTTTTAATGTCATGGCTGAACGGTGTACTGTGGTATGAATTTTTCATGTACATGCATACAGCATGATCCCCATTTGGATGCATTACTGTCGACATTGTTGATTTAACTTAACTTGGTCAGAATGTTAAACATTCCACAAATGTAATTTTGTGTCTTAAAGTGGTATGTCCTGTGGGATGCACTGCTAAACTTCAGTTCACTGGTTTCTACTGTATGTTCTGAAATGTATTCAAAATTAGAATTGAATTCAACCTCAAAGAAAACGTTGAAATTGTATATATATATATATTATTGTATAATTATCATTTTCTTACCACCCATCAGACATGTGCTACTTTCATCATGAATAAAAACGTTGCTCTTATTTCTGTACATCTGTATAGTGTCGTCTCAAAGCTGTGTAAAACACGATCAGCGCTAAGATCTTGGACGTGAGCTTTAGGTCTTGTTGCAAATGCACTTTGACTGATCCTGTCTGTGTCTCATCATGGCTAATGTATGCCAGGGGACGAAGAGTGCGGCTAACATGAATAAATCATTGAGGAAGGAGCAGACACATGCTAAGTCTTACGCCTTCTCTAGGCAGGGTCACGACTTTTGCGGGGGCCTAGAGAACAGTGTACAAATGGCCTGGTTTCTATTACAAATGCATGTTTGCCATAAGATAAGATAGCATTCATTGAGCCCCGATGGGAAATTAGTGGGTAATATTGTAATAATATTGTTTCTTCACCACAGTGTGATCCTACGTCCTAATTGGTGAAGTTAAGTTCCAGTATCTAAACACAGGTTTGCTCAACAGTATACATCATTTCAGACCTCTGATACAGGAACCACTGGAACATGTGTGGTTACTTTCAATTAGGTGATGGGAGAGAAATAAACAGCATAGGCCAGGTGGGAGGGAAGTATTGCTTAAATGCAAACAGTGGAGCCTGAAACTAGTGGGTACATGATGACATGATCTTAGTCCCTTTATAGTCATTTGGGTTTGTTTAATTTTGAGGCAGTTTTATGTGAACAGTAAAAATAAGCCAAGATAAACTCAACCCACTGAATGCTTCACTGAAATGTGGCCATATTGCATATCAACTAAACTATGCAGACAAGTCTCTAGACTATACGCTTACTGTCCACTTTATTAGGTACACCCTTTTGTTTCTACACCCCTTACCCATTTAATCTGTTTCATTTACCATAGAGATGCACTTTGTATTTCTACAGACTGTAGTTCATCTGTTTCGGTACATACTTTGTTATTCTCCTTTACCTTGGTGCTACCACTTCCCCAAGTAAACAGCACACACACACATACACAGACGCCGACGTAATGTGAAAGAAAATATGACTCAGACAACCTTCTTCCACTTCCAACACTAGCAAGTTACTAGCATTGAATATTACTCTGCTATGGTAGCCCTTACTGTAGCCGAGACAGTAGAGCCTAAGCTGCCATCAAACATCATTTGGCCCAAACTCTTGCTGGTTCATCGTTTGTCCCCCTCAGATCACTGTCAGTAGGCACTCAGCACTGAGTCGTCCAGAAGCATTACCATTTGTTAGATGCTTCAGATCAGGCATTTGGCTATACTGGTTTGTCCCCCAGGTCTTTATAGCTGCTCAATATGCTCATAAGAGACGACCGTTCCCTTACCGTGTGATATATCATAGATCCTCAACATGCCCATTTGGATTGCTTTGTCTTATCACTCTAGTATTATCATATTATATTATTTTACCTTGAATAAACGCATTATGGTCATTTTTGTTGAATTGTTCCGCTTATCTTTGAAAGAAATGACAATTAACAGCATTTTTTTTTCAGTCTTAAGCAGCAGTCAGAGCAAGGGTGACACGTAATCATGTGCTATAAATCATACCATGTATTTTCAGGTACAGATAGCTAAGAGTGTTAATACAGGTTATTGCAGGTAATAGTGACAGCGTTTGTGGCTCCAATGTGCAAAATAAACATCTACTGCTCCTTTCATGAAATATAATTATGATCAGGTTTTGACCTAGTCACTTGTGTGTATATAGCGTTATCCAAAACTTAACTTATCATTCACAATATTGATCAATGACAAAAATACGAATTTTACAATATAGTCGAAAATGTTTCATTAAAAAAAAGAAACTGGATATGGTGTGATATCGTGTTTTTTCCATTAGTTTTACGAATTTACCACTCAACAAAAGTATTGAAATATCCCCTAATGTTTGTGAGCAGTGTATTAAAACATTTTATTTACTTTAATATTTACAGTTATTTACTACTAGAAAAAAAACAATCATCATAATGTCTGCATTGTATATATCATTATGATTTTAATAGTATTTCATATACATAAAAACTTTAACAAAATTCATTTTGATTATCCCAAACATCTACTTATAATGATTTATTAAAATATTAGATTTCTTTATTAATTATTCATATTTAGAAAGTTTCCCTGCATGTTGGTAGTCTAATCTGCTTGTTCCTTTTGCCAAACAACAATGTGATGTGATGTGATTTTTAAACATACTCTTAAACTGCATATATAACAGTGCTGCTGAAGTTTTTAAACACTGTGTGGACTCTTTTAGACAAAGCTACCATATTGCTTCACTTTGTAGATGTAAAGTCTTTGACTTTAGACTTTGTAGCTCATATGTTGCTTCACGTTTTAGTCATGAGTTAGTCATGCTCTAATCCTTCATTGAAGTTTGAGGATGGACATTTTTGGTTGGTGGACCATTTTATTCCGTCCAGCAGTAACACTGAGGTGTTTAAAAACTCCAGCAGAGCTGCTATCCACTCATACCTGCACACCAGCACCATGTCAGTCTCACTGCAGTGCTGAGAATGATCCATCACCCAAATGAGACCTAATCTGTGAGAATTCCGTAATAGAGCGAACAGTGTGTGTAGTGCAAGTTATAGAATAGCTGTTTCAATAAAAGTTTTATGTGCCATCAACGTGAAAAAGTTGTATACTGGGCAACATTTAACTGGTGTTGCACTCATTTTAAGAACATGAATGATGAGGATTCTGATGAACAAGTCTCACCATTTGGGATCAGCTGTGAATTCGTTTTTAATTAGGAATCACTTTTTTATGTGGAAAGCTGATGTGACAGCATTATCCAGGAAAAATGTACTATGAGATTTTATAGCAAAACTGTACATTTCTTGATAGTCTTAATGTGAACTTTCACAGTTTGACCATAATGTTCACAGTTCTAATATAAATCTTTGATGGTAATTTGGCCACTTACATTTATGATATTTTGCAGACACCCTTATCCAGAGAGACTTACAATTACAGTCATACAATTAGGCCCCAACTGTGGCAGAGTTGGGAATAGAACCCAGGACCTTCTGGTCCATAGTCCAGTACCTTAACCACTTGGCTACCACAGGTCACACTTCATGGTTCTACTGTCAATTTTCATAGTACAGATGTAAACCTGGTTGACTATGAACCAGACATAAACTATTTCACAGTTCTACTATGAAATTTGGTGGTCATTTGGCCAATTCATGGTTCTAGTATTTTTTCCTGGATAGTTTTAGCATTGCACAACTAATAGCGACCTCAGATCCATAATGTTATGTCTTTCACAAAATATTTTCTTTTGTAGCATGAAGTGTAGTTTTCATTGACGTTTTTCAATAACTAATATTAAAACGGTTGAGTTGAACTTTTAACATCATGTTCATGCCTTCAGCCATAACAAATGCTATTTCTGATGCAGAATATGCCTACACGTTATTTGATTGTAATTTCCTGAACACGCTGCATATACCTTTAATACAGTAATTAGAGTTAAAGTGCAGAATGTAGCCCAGCCCATTTCTGTAGAACAGTGAACTGGGGACAAACGTTAACACGGTGTACCTGGATCTTATCGGAAAGTTGCGCTACACTTTACAGAAGCCGGACTGGAAACTCGCTAAACACTACACAATGGTCAGGGACAACCGCGTGTCCATGTTTGGAGAGGCACGCGCGCTCTTCTATCTCGTGTCTCCCAACGAAACGTCATTTTCAAACATAAATCAAGTACCGGATTATGTCCAGCAGGTAGGTTGGCTTTTAAACCACAGCACTGTGCAACACGATGTTGAAACTCCACTTTGTACTGCTGGTTTGCTTTGAAACAAGCGGACTGAGAAACGGCATGGAAACACTGGAGCGCGCGCTGATGTGCATTGACTTCGGGCTGGGCTTCCAATGGGAAGGCCCAGGGGTGCAGTTACAGAACCTCTAACGGACTCGCGCCATGTCCAGATAACACGCGCTTAGAGAATTCCGGGTTCGGTTCCGGACCTCCGCCATCCTGACCACTGTAAACGGGATTAGGGTTTAAACTTGATACGTTTCTTATGCTTTGATCTGCGCTGTTATCAAGCTCACTTCCGTACTACATAATAGATAATAGTGTGCTACAGTCAGTAAGAGCTGTCAGTAGTGGATACAATGAATTATTACTGCAATAAATAAACCCCTGAACTTGATCTACAAAGTTAAAGAAGAAAGTGGGTAGGGGATTGTAATCATTATTTGGTACAAATGCAGGATCCAGGATAATATGAGTGTTTGACGAGCAAAAAAAATGGTCAGAGGATCTCAGTTCGTAAACAAAGTATTAAAATGTTACAAGCTATGTTAATCAAAGAAAGATTGGAGGGGATTTGCATATTTTTGCACCTACAGTGAATAATAACCTTAAATGATCTCGAACAAAACCTAAACTAAAGATCCATAAACACGTCCTATGTGCTACATTTATAGTATTTAACAGATGGCCTTATCCAGAGTGACTTACAAGTTGTACAGTCTTAAAATTCAAGCAATCACAGGTTAAGGACCTTTCTCAAAGACCCAACAGAGGCAGGATTTGAACCCTGGATATTCTGGTCCATAGTCCAGTGCCTTACCCACTAGGCCACCACAGTCCTTCTGGGATGGATAATCACACACTGGAAATGTGTATTGTGACCAGATGACGCAGTAATCCCTAACTTTTTTGGGAGAAATGGATGCAATTTGTGTTGTTTTTGTTAGTTTCTTTCTTTATATTTTTTTTTTGCCATACTACTTTTCCTGGTTAGGGTTTGTATATTAAAGAGCATATTTAAAAAGCTTGATAAACTTTGTTTTTCTCGCCAAACTATGGCAGTTTCCACTGCTGCGTCTGCCCTGCTGTCCTTGACGCACATGCGCAGTAGTGGAAACCGGGGTATGCAGTCATTGGTCACATTCTATGTCAATACACGCAGGCGCAGAACAAACAATAACAGTTTAGTTCACAGGGAAGCCTGGCGCCAGATCTCAAACACGCTGAAACGCAAATGCATCCTGGTCCATCCTGGTCGGCACCCGTGCAAGGAAGAATAAAAGACCTGCAAAGCTGGAACTTACGTGTCTGTGTCCAACAAAGGTGCTGGCGATTTAGAAGTCCATCTAGCTTCAGCCAAACACATGACAGCGGCCAAAGGCGAAAGCTCCTCAGGTAAACTCACTGA
>JAVSBV010000049.1:1450928-1463700 GCA_033117975.1 Parotocinclus spilosoma | reverse complement strand
TTTCTCTCTAGCGTCTGTTCTTTTTTAGTAGGTGCTTTACTGATAGCAGTCTAATACACTAGTGAGCATAGTTTCTTTTTTGTGCAAATTCCTACACGCTGTTCCTCCTTTGCTACAAGACCAATAGTATGAGAAAAAAGATTACTATAATAAATGTGATTTTCTCTAACAATAACACATCTCTTACAAGCTGGAACAGGCCAGCTAACTAACTGCTAATTATGATGAATCTCCCATTCATTAGGATTGATGTTACTTTACACACTCACTTCTGGCTGCTCATTTGTAAAACTCATTTGTGACAATGTCTGTTGTAAACTGTGCTAAATGATTAAATTAATGTTGAAACAAGTTTACATAGATCGGCCTCTTAAAATTATTGAGTGATGAATATTGCTTACGATTGACTGAAGCTTATGGAACTTAAATAGAGATGTCACTATTAAGCTGAAGTGGCATATATAGTCCATTATACAGCATTTATAATTTTATCTCTGGAAGTACCTGGGAACACTGTTTAAAATAGACTTTTTCACTGAAACTAAATAAATCGACCCCCAAACCAGTCTATATAATCAGAATCAGCCATTCAAGAAGAGTTTTTCTAGTTCAAGAGGACCATAAGTCATCTATTAGGCAGCGTTATTGCAAACAGTGAGCATAAGGCTCTGGCGGTCTTCCCTAAATGCATGTCCGGGTACTACTGCATGTAGCTGGGCTGTTTTCTGGGTTTGACACAAATGGCTTCAAACTAGCTTTCATACTCAATTTAGCCTCCAGTTGAGCTTGGAAATATTTATCTATAATCCTTTACTTTGTGACCACGCAGGCTATAAATCTGTTTTTTGAGCAATGCAACAGACAAAAGGATGAAATACGACGTTATAAAACCATGCAAGCACTAATTAGCGGTATAATAAAATATGAAGACTTGTTTTATCCACTTTAATAGGAATTTCCTATTTTCCCCATTCATGTAAAATATAAAAAAATAGGCCACAGTGGGATAACAGCAAGGGGGTGTTTTTACCCTTAAAGCTTTCTTTATCAGTATTGAGGATACGTTCTTGTAATCTGAGTTGGAAAACCGGCTTCACGATTTAGGAATTTGGATTAATACACAGTTCTGTAATTAACAGTATTTCAAATTATTAGTCATGTATGGACAATTGAATTGAATACTAATTTACATACAGCTTCCTGCTGACATTTGAGCACAATTTGTAATACAAACTATATTTTTTTAATATTTTAGAAAATGGAACTTTTTCTACTGGTCTTTTTCAAAGGTTTCCTTAGTTTACTGATAACAGTTCATTAAAATTTGTAATATATTTAAAGAACTAACTGTGAATAATTTTAAATTGTTTTCAACAAAATGGCATTGAAATCGAAATTAGGGCTGTCTCATCAGATCCTAACTGTAAAACTAGAAATGCTGAACACCTGTCAACCCTTTTGTCTTTTTTTTTTAAATAATAACATTTTAATGTAAATATTAAAACAACTTTTTACCAGAAATAAGTACATGCTTCAAGTGATCATAATATCACAATATCAGAACTTTGAAATGTGCACAAATACATTCAAGACTATAAGCCCTGTATTTTGATAAGCTCAACAATTTGTTTGTATCATGTTAATACATTTTTATTTTCACATGATAATAATTAGTTATAGCAGTCTGAGTTCATGCTGTGAGGGCTTTGCATATTGGTTTTTGCTTGGCTACAGCAGTGGGAGCCTGGCTGTTAATTATTATTACATATCTAGTAAATGATTCTTCCTGCAGTGAAGCAGTGGAGTGAAAGTAATGTTGGTGTTCCATTATATGCAGTGGCTACTATTTATTGTACTAAATCAAGTCCTTATATAGAGAAGTATGCAATCTCTAATATGAAAAGGTGGGACAGTCCATGGTTTTTTACATTTATTTTAACTTTTATTTCTGTACTTACCTGAGATTTCATGTTTTATCTGGTCAGATTTTCATTTGTTAATAAACATCCATTCCTGCATTTCAGGCCTACAACACATCTCAAAGAAATTTGGGGCGGTGCAATTTAGAACTAGTAATAAATTAAAAAAATCGAAATACTGAGGTGATTTTTATCATGATACAAAATGCTGCGAATGATGATTTGGGTACAAAAAGCATCATTCAGAAAATGTCATTTGATGACCAAATATGGGCAGAGGATATCCAGTGGTCAACAAATGTGTGAGAAAATTATAAAAATATTTCAAAACAATCTTTCTCGAAGAAAGAAAGCTACTTTGTAGCCGATTTCTGTCTGGATGGTCATTTTCGTCTTCGTCCATCTGGGATGGAGCATCACACAGTGGAAATGTGTATTGTGGTCAGATGACTCAGTATTCCTGGTCTTTTTTGGGGGAAAAATGGATGCCGTGTGCTATGGATCACTGACGAAAGGACCCTCCAGACTGTTATCAGCTGGTCTGATGTTATGTTGCTCTGCTATAAACAAGAAAATCTTACCACACTCCCATCACTAGGTGATTAAATCGTTACTTGGGGAAAATCTTTCAAAGCTACTCCTTGGTGTATATTCAGCGCCATTTAGCTCTCGATTCTTTCCTTGCCATGAACATCTAGAGCAAATCGGAACCACACACCACTGCAGCTGCATGACCACACACTGCCTGTTGTTGATCGTTAGTGTGGGCAGCACACAGGACAGACGAGTCTGTCTGGAATTATGTAAGAGCTTTGTGGTGCTAGAGTGTTGTTGATTTGGTGCTTTCACGGTTTTTCAGCATTAAAGTCATTTCGTAAAATATCACAATACGTGATGTTTACTTTGGAGTGGGTCATAAAGTCCTTGAATCAAGCTGACTGAACTTGAGGAGTTCTGCTCCTGCTTGATCTCGCTCTTATGCGATCTGACACACAGCAGCTCTGCTTCCTGTGAGCTTCTATTTCCAGAACGTTCTCTGGAGACCTCAGAACAACGGCGTGCCTGCAGTATGAAGGAAGCAAATGTTGACCCGTTCATTTTGGAATATTTAGAAATTGGTGCTGGTCGAATGTATTCTGCAGACCTGCACTTGTTTTGAAAAGGAGTTCGAAATATAGTTATGGCCACATAATTTGTGCAATACTGGATGAACCTCAAGACAAACATCAGACGTCAGCAAGCGTTCTAGTCATGCTACTATGTCTTGGTACACTACTTACAAAAATGAGGGGATATTTCTAAAAGAAATCTCCCATAATTAAATATCCCATCATTTGTGTGAGCAGTGCATTTAAATTAGATGTAATGGTGGTAGGGAGTTTTACATTTTACATCTAAATGTGACCTAGACAAGACATATTTACTAACTGACTGTGTCACTGCAGAAATAAGCATGCCTGGTAGCCGCTCAAAACATCTGTACAATGAGTGGTTGTATAAATCCAGCACAAGAATCAATCCTCCAGTCCATCTGCTGACTTGGTGACAAGCAAAGTGGTCTAAGACATCATTGTTAGTGCATTTTATTAGCCATGTTTAAATTTTGCCCCATGTGTTTTTATTGGTTAGTGGTTATTGGTGTTGATTTAAAAAAAATAATAAAGATAAACGCATTTAGAGTACGCTACGACATGAAACCAGGAAGACTACTGGGCATGCTCAACTTCACAGACTATATTAGAATATATAATCCTCTCCTCACTCGCTTGGAGGTGGACAGATGTTGAAAAGACAGTGATCTGCACACCGCGTTCAAAATTTCATCATCTGCTAACTAACCATTTTGTAGAATATGCAGATATGTAGATTGGGACAAACTTCGGGAGTTAGCTGTCCACGACAGGCGAAAACTTTGTAAGATAAAAACACACTCAGCAAACCTTAAAAGAATTGTTTGAAGAAAAAAACCCCCAACAACTTTATAACAAGAAAAACCATTACACATTCCATTGCGGATGACACTGTGCCAGGTCATGTGGTTGAGAGACTACTTTTGATACTTGTACACAATATCATCTAATTATCATTATCAAGAGAATTCCAGAAAAGATCGGGACATTGGTTTTCAGTATTGCACACGTTGTTATTGTGAGTTTAATGTGTCCATTTAAAAAGGTGCAAAACAAGTAACATATTGCATAATTCTCAATTTCTCAAATGTAACTTTTAGGAATACCTCAGAGTTCGAGCATTTCCTTAAATATTTGCACTGTGAAATCCATGGCGTCCAAGCTAAAAAAATGTAATTCAAAACATGATACTTGAATTTCCATTGATGCAATTTTGTCTGTCATTTAGTTGTAGCTAGTTCCAATCCCATCTGTAATTCTACCATATCTTATAAATGCAGCAGGGTTGCCTCACAGCTCCAGTGTCCCCGGTTACTCCTTTGACCCCACAGCCCAAAGACATGCATTATGTTAAGTGATTATGCTAAATTGGCACACTGTGAGTGTGTATGACTAGTTTTGACATAACCTGCCTGTTGTGAATCAGCACTGCAACTATGAATATATGAATTAAAATATTGGTATTTCCCAATACCCAACTAATAATTATTTTAGTTAGTATCACTAATTTCGAGAAAAGCCATTCTTCTTGCCTCGGTTAGTCATATATGCTTGTTCTTTTGGTCACTGATGGAATTTTAATTTGATACAGTATGGTAGATCCATAGAACACTTCGTTGCACTTCTCAAAAGCACTGCAGTATCATAAAGTTTAAAAAATGATCCACAGAAGATGCATTCCTCACCCCCACGTCATCCCTGAAGATGGTTTACAGTCAGAAAGTGTTTGGAGTGGCTATGCCATTTCAAAGACCTTGATCATGTTAGAGCCTGTCATCACTGTGGATAATGAGGGCAGATGGATGCAAGCCGTTTGTTTCGACATTTTGAAGACATCATTCATTCATGTCTGTGAAAATAAGTCCAACAAGTTCTGTGGCATGAATTGGAGATCCTTCTTGTTCAGATCCTTCTTTGTGCATTTAATATGCAGTGTGTGTACACTGTTTAAGTTATTTGCTTTTTTGAATGAAGAATGCAGCAAAAGTTTGATTAAATCTCCGCTTCCATGTGACAACAGCGTGGAGCTGGGCGTGGTGCTCTGCGGTGGTGGCAGCATGCCGTTAGCCACTGCAGACAGCAGCAATCACTAAAGCAAACAGATCTCGTCATTGGCACAGTGGGATGTCCCAGAGGCCAGCAGGTCTGGATGTTATTGTTTTCAGTAGGAATCCTCGAGGTGGAAGGTGACGGCAGTTAACCCTAGGTGACAGAGGCTTCATAAATCTTCTGCCGCCACTGGAAGTCCCCTCACACTCCGTTTGGAAGGCTTACAAAAGAAATGAGCCAGCCAGGATGTGGACCCTGGGCTTTGGATGAATGAGGTGTACCCATGGGATGCTGAAATAATATCAACAGTCAGCCACTCGGTATGTGTGTGTGTGTCAGGTCTGATCCAGCATAGTCTATGGGATGTATGTTGCAGTGTTGAAGGTGTAATGTTTGTAGATATTGTAGACGCGTCTTCTGCCTTTATGGCTGCATTTCTATAGTTACTTTTATATCCAGAGTTCCTGCTAATACAGTACGGGTCACCATTTTGCAGCATCCAAGAAATTCTGCTAAATCTGTGAACTTTTTTGATCATGTAAGGAGATGTTACTATACTAATTAAAACGGAAACATCAGAATTTCCCTTTGTGAAAATTGCAGGTGATGGCAATGACCTATAATTTGGCCTATATGGGACACCCAGGGTAGGATATCATCTTCAAGCTTCCCCTCTCTCAGACACAGCTAGGAAGCCAACGGAAGCCTTCAACCAGAGTTTCTGTGGTGGTGATAGGCTAGTGTTTAAAACCACTGGAGTGCAATTTTACTCATTTGACAGTAGCGTTGGCACGAAACAATATTGATAAATAAATTCTTAAAATACTTAATACATCTAAAAATATATATATATATATATAAATATATATATATAAACATTGTTACAAAACAATGTCTATTCACACCAATGCAATACTTTTAAAAACGTTTAAAAACGTTTGTGTGTTATTGTGTAATTTTTGTAGTGTATTTTCTTTCAAAGTAAAGTTGTGTCTCAGCACTGTTTTCCTTGCTTAATAATACGGGCTGTAATTACGCTGCTTTTGCTGCCATTTCTGCAATACAAACTGTTCTTTGCATTACGGGATCATGGGTGAGTGAAAAGGAAGAGAATTTTATATGAATAGAATCAATATTGAGGGAAACTCGTATTGTATATGCGTTTCAGAACGTTCAGTATCGAAATGACAATATTTTTAACAACATATTGAGATGTAATATTGGGTGTGTATGTGTGTTGGAGTGATGGGCCTAAATATTCTTATTTCCAAAAGGGACCACTGCAGAAAAATTTTGGAAACCATTATATTTTGGTTGGTGTTCAATTTCAGTCCAGCTGTGGCACTGAGGTGTTTAAAAAACTCCAGCAGCACTGCTGTGTCTAATCCACTTAAAGCAGAAAGACACACTAACATACCACCACCACCATATTAGCACTGTAATGCTGAGAATGATCCGTCACTCAAATACCTGATCTTTGGTGTCCTGTGGGGGTCATGACCATTAGAGAATGCAGTAAAGGGGACGAACAAAGCATGTAGAGAAACAGATGGACTACAGTCTGTAATTGTAATAAAAATTAACAAAGGCCCACCTTCTTGCTTATATAACAAGTGTATAAACAAGGAGGTGTTCCTAATAAAGTGGCTTTTGCGTGGTGTAGATTGCGGAGTAAAAGTTCGAGGAAAAAATGCATCTGATGGTGATTTGTACCATACATTTCACTACACTGATGGCATCTGACATGTAGAGATTTCTGACAAATTGTAAAATAATGGAAAGAAGTTTTTTAGTTGCTTCACCAGCTGGAAGAAATATGAAGAATCTCAGCGCACCTTTCGATTTATGGCTTGAAAAATATTCCAAAAGCTCACAGGACCTCAGACGTTCTCCATAATTAAAGTGCGCGTAGGAAACATAACTAACTTGTATTTTTAGCCATCAGCACGTTTCCAGCCAATCCTCTGAGCCCCTGTCCTGGATACAGGATATCACTGTAGTGCACATGAGGCGTGCCTGCTACCCTGTAAAACTGCTTTAAACAATCTTACAAATCTCCCTGCACCTTGTCATGCATACATGACAGTTTGAAATTTATCACACTTCCAAAACCATCCTTGGCCTTCAGTGGGTTCAGCCTGTAAGTGGAGACAGTGTGAAGTTTTGCGGTGACAGGCGAGGGTTGGACTGGCCCGGCCGCCTGTTTGTGTTGGCATTTCTTATTAGCGCTCAGCCTGTCCTCCGCAGCTAGCCTTTCATGAGCCATTGGCAGCGTGAGTGAAATGGCGTGCAGTCTCTCGCCACTCTGCAGCTAAGCGTTTCATTTAAGTCCCTGAGGACCAGCAGGGTGGCACTGTGGTGGACCCACTAGTGGTTTCCCACTGCATATACACAGCGGGTTTCCTTATGTGGAACACAATGGTGATCCACAACAACAAGTTTAAAATCCCACTGAACTAAAAACATGATTTTGAAATGGTTAAACAGGTTGGAAGGCTGTTTAGAACATCCTCAGCTGAAGGTCGTTTGTTCATTCCTCTAATCAGTTGCAGCTCAACCGGAGGAAGAAGTTTTTAAAAGTGCATCACTCGTAAACTCCGGAAAAGGGTTAACTATTGCATTACAAGTTTACATTAGGACTGGCATAGTACAGGGTTTTGTCTGGCACTCTTTTTGTCCATCTACAGATTTAGGACATAATGTGGCCATTTAGCGTCCTATTCTTAAGTTGTTGTGTTTTTTTTTTAAGTAGTGTGTCTACATCCCTTGCCATGTTGAAAGTTAAGCCACTTGTCCATCTTCTGCTGTCTTTAAGAGGACCACAGGTTTTCCTAAACATTATGGCAATACTACCATCACTGATCAGTTGCACCATGCTTCACAGTAGGTATGTGTTTTTTTGTGTGCGTGTGTGTGTGTTGAGGGGGGTGGTGAACTGGGCTCTTTTTTGGCTGCAGTACAAACCTGCTTTGTACTGGCCTTTTTTGAAAACGCCGTTCCAACCAAGGTCAATTGCTTTCATGAACATTCGTGACCAGTAGTGGATTTCTCAAATAGCAGCTGGCATTTTTTTTTCCTTTTTCCTTTGAAGTGATAAAAACGACTACAGTTGATGTCTTTTGGGGGTCAATTAGCTTGGTGTGTGTTCTGGAACATGATTGGTTGCACCGAAGCAGGTTTAAGAATTATGCTAAGGAGGCTGATTGTTTATCTAAACCAGGTGTTTTACTAAGCTGATATGAATAATTGGTCGATTTTTAAAATGTTATTTTTGCTTTGATATTACAAGTTACAATGTGTTAATACACATGGAAGAAGTTATATTTAATGTATTTATATTTTCAGATGTAATGTGACTGTCAGGGCACGTCTGGGCAGGATTCGTCCATGTGCGCTTACCTGCATGTGCGTTTTATGTGTGTATGTGAATATGTGCGTGTGTATACTCTCAGACTCTTTTACTTTATTAAATACAATTACTTGTTTTACAAACTACCCTTTTATCAGTTCAACTTACCATGCAAAAGCACTTTGTAGTTCTACAATTACAGACTGTGGTCCATCTGTTTTAATTTATCATACTTTGTTAGTCCCCTTTACTCTGTTCTTTAATGGCCAGCACTGGAGTGAAAGCAGCCCATCAACCAACAATGTCCAACCACCAGCATTCTGTAAGCAGTATCCTCTATGCACTAATGGTTTAGACAGATGAGTTACTGTCTCTAAATTT
Source organism: Parotocinclus spilosoma (assembly GCA_033117975.1). Taxonomy (NCBI): domain Eukaryota; kingdom Metazoa; phylum Chordata; class Actinopteri; order Siluriformes; family Loricariidae; genus Parotocinclus; species Parotocinclus spilosoma. The sequence continues at coordinate 1,454,872 of JAVSBV010000049.1, read as the reverse complement.
ATATTTATATATTTTTATTTTTACAAGGTGGACAAATGTGGTAGATTTGTCTAATACAGTGCAGAATGAGTGAACAGAGTGTTAATAAAACTCCAGCGGCACTGCTGTGCCTGATCCGAACATGGCAATACAACAAACAGTAGCACAGAACCATAACACAAGTGTCACTGCTGTGCTGAGAATAATCCACTGCTCAAATAGTACCTGATTTGTGCTGGTCCTGGGGGATGCTGACCATTAGAGAGAGTAATTGTTCATTTGTCATACCTGCATAGTATAACACCCATGATTTCCATTTCTTTTTGCTTTTGCACCTCTGATGTTGCATATGTTCGTACATACACAGTGTACACACAGCACTTGATTTACTCCACTCTGATTTTCTACAATTCTCCAACAAGTGTAATGGTACTTTGGAGTCTGGCTGAGTTTATTTTGACCTCTGGATAACAGCATGTAGAAAATCACATAGGTTTGCTCTTGTTCTGTAATTTTATCTAGTGATGGCGCACTGAGTGAGACAGTTTCTTTGATCATAGTGCATCCACCTTTGAACCATACCAGAAATTTACCATCAAACTTCAAGGACCGACGTTACAAAAGCCTTAAATTAAGCCCAATTAGCGACCACTTAAAAGTACAGTTGGTAGTTTTGCTTCATTACATCATTACAGAGTGGAATCACATACATTTGACAAATGTGCAAACTGATCGTTTATACGAGTGTGATTCAGTTTTATTCAGCCCAAGAGCATTAGTGAGGTCAGGCACTGGCCTTGTGGTTGACGTTTCAGGTCATCCCACAGGTGATAGTTGGGAGTCTGCACACATCAGCCAATTCTTCCACTCCAAACTCAAACACGTTTTGCTAACTTCCTTTGTTTCCTCATTTCAATCCAGGGGAATTTAAATGCAGAGGAAAAAAAACTGTACATGAGTTTGTATAGGCCTCAGTATTCAGTGGGAAAGGCTTTCTGTGGCATCGGTTCTCATCATTAAAGAGCTTCCCCTCTGAATACAGGCTGCCAAACTATGCAGCGTCCAGCCGAGGCCCGCGCACAAGGACATGGATTGCAATGAGGCCTAGCTGTACATACTTCCTACCAGTGACACCCCACATCAATCTTCCTCTCTTGCACTCTGAGAAGGGAAACCGTGGGCTTGTATGCTATCAAACAATGGCTGGATTATTTGCCAGTGTTGACTTTTCATCGCTCACGATACACCAGTCATCTTACACATGACAGAAGCAGGAGTCGGAAAGTATAATGTAATGGCTTTTGATTAGTTCGTTACTGTTAATGACCTGCATATTAGATGACTGCAGAACGTATTTGTCAACCTGACTAGGACCAGGTGTGACGCTCTCGCAAGTCGTTGGACTCGATTTCAGGAGGAAATCAACCATCGATCAAAACATCCTGCTAGCACTCCACACTTCAGCAGCTCCAAACTACCAACTGTTGTAAAAATCTTCCATGCGCACGCACCCACGCTGGAAGGGCCGTATTCACATGCAACCACTCCAACCCTAGCGGTTTAGCGTGAATGACAGATACAAAATTTCTGAATGGAAAGTCTGCTCCACTCTCTCCAGCACTCGTATGGTTACAGCCAGGTAATTTTGAGATCCTGGCCCAGCGTCGGCTGCCGGAGGGCAGAAGGAGAGGAGAGAGTTATTCTTACGCACTCCCGACTCGCTGTTTGTTCAGCTGCAGAGCAGGGAACTCTACTGGCTCTCCTTTTCGATGGAGCTCACGTTGAAGCAGCGCACTTCTGACAGATTTATAACTAGACATCAATAATAATATCACCCTGTCTCAGTAAAACTTTTTCTTCTCACACAACACATTGCGTTGTAACCGGTTAATAGAGCTACAATGCTATGCCTTATTTTCCCTGTATTAACCATATTTTTTTTTTGGTCAGGGTTGCAGGAATGTCCAGGGCGTACTGCAGAATGCATTGGGCATTAGACGGGTTGTCAGTCCATCACAGACATTGCTGTCTCTCAGTTGGTGGTTGACTCAGCCAGGGCGGAATTCCTGAGAGGAACATAACATAACATAACTTTATTGCTTACAAAAATAAGGGGATACTTTCTAAATGAAATATTTCGTAATAACATATCCCCTAATTTTTTTGAGCAGTCTACATCATTTTAAATGTAATATATTTGTTAAAAACATTTTTTCATATATAGGAATATGCACTAAACAAACTAATTGAAATTACTTATAGATTCTAACCCACACCTTTTATTTTAAACTGTTACAATTGATAAAGAATTGTACATCTTTATGTTGCCTTATATTTGGTTGCAGTCCACAAAATCCATAGCTTGTTTTAAAGAAGACATGCAATTACAATTCGAAAAATGACCATACTCAAGTGCTTTTAATGTTTACCAAAGGATATACGAATTTAAACGTTTGCAGTAAGAGAAAATGCCTTTGTATAAACAATCTACCAATCAGTGCTAACATTTGAGTTAATGATTTTCACTTCAAATTCAGCCGAAGGTGTCAAAAACTTCTAATGAGTCATTACATTTGTTGTTTTTTTCCTTTTACCCAAGCTTTAGAAAACCTAGAGGCCATTCTGTATATACACTAGCTCACTCCTCAAATACACACTAGCTCACTTCTGAATGTAAAAGTGGGTGTTGTTTGACATTGAGTTTTGTTTCTGTCATTCACAGTTAGGAATTGATGTGTCTGCTTCTCACTTGCTCAGACAAGATGTGTGTTCAAATCAAGCTGCATAATTCCTTGTGTTTGTGTGTATGTGCTGCAGAGTTAAATATCCTGTGGGCAGCTCATCAAGTCCACCACAGCTCAGAGTATTACAATCTGACCACGGCTCTTCGGCAGTCTGTATCACAACAGCTTTCCTCATGGGTAACGTTCAGTCCCATATGCTCTTAAATGATGACAGCTTTTCTGTGGTTTACATAGCAATCCCATACACTCCTGGGCAAATAAATGGGCCAAACCCAAAACTGCAATATCAGTGTTGTTCCACTTAATGGTTATGACATTAAACAGCTGACAAATAGTTAAAAAATATTTCCTAGTTAGTTTGTGTTTAATGTAAGACCAACGATCCCCTATAGGGTTCACATCGGGACTGACCAGACCAAGTATAATTTTATCTGTGTACAAGAATACTAGTAAGTGAAGAAGTCAATTTGCACTCCAGTTCACATCAGTAATAAGTGAAATCCATAGAAAACCACAGAAGAAGGGTATGTATGACTAGTTTCAGATTATCATTGTGTATCGACGTGACCTTCTGTCTGTCATAAATATCCATTGATGCTAAAAGAAACATTAAATAAATGAAATAAACAGACCACCACATCAGCATTAAGTAACAACATAGTCACGAGCACAATTCTTAGAGCATTTCTTTAGTTATTGCTACATTTCTGACCAGTAATTTTTGGTCAATACGATTAAAAATAATATTTAGCACTTTTAGGTTTGTCCATTTGTTATTACCCAGGAGTGTATGTCAAATTAAATTCACACAAATCTACTTTCAGACTAAATCAATCATCCCTGATCTATGCATGGAATGAGGATATCTGCTAGTGTACCTCTAATTCTTTCTTCCTCTGTTCTATTACAAGAACATGTAAGAAGTCATCTAGGGGATGTTCTTATCCAGAGTGAGGTGTTACTGTTAGAATGCACAGCCTAGGAAATATTCAACACTAAATGGTTTTGGAGCTAACCCAGCAGCTTGGCAGTGCTGAGACGTCTGGTACATAGTACACTTTAAATGTTGTGTCACCCCACAGTCCCCAGTGTGTGTATATATGTGTGTGTGTGTGTGTATAGTACATAACTAATATATAAGTAAAAATAAATATACTTTATTTATGTAGGGATCTAGTTAAAAAAACACTGTTTTTAATTGTCTGCTTTATTGTGCCTTAA
>JAVSBV010000049.1:1433799-1447167 GCA_033117975.1 Parotocinclus spilosoma | reverse complement strand
ATACACGGCCGGGCTGCTATAGCCAAACCTTTGTCTAAAACCAGGTGTTTCAGTTTCATTGTCCAACCCCTGTATTTTGACTAGTGCTCTTTCACCAGATGGTGTACTTATTACTGTATTATATGTAGCCATTATACCATTGTTAACGCCACAACTCTAAGACTCTTACACAGCACTGTACAAATGACTGTTTTGCTTCTTATTTACTCTGCTTACATCATTGTTCAGGAAGAAACCACTACTGTATTGATAAGAACTATGGAGGAACTCTTATTATTTGGGACCGAATGTTTGGTAAGTAATTAAAAATATGTATACATATAAAAAATATGTATTGCACAGAAGATTTTAATAAAGCAATTTTTAAGCTCTCTTTCACAAATATAACAAGAGAAATATCTAGTGCAGTGATAATAAGTTATTATTACTGTTCTTTTGTAGGAACCTTCGCTCCAGAAAGTGATAAAGTTATTTATGGACTCACACACCCGATCAACACCTTTGACATTTTATTTGTTCAGGTAAGTTAGCTTTAAATCTAACCCTTGGAAACCCTTATATCCACAACCGTTTTAAGCACTGCATATAAATAGCCCATTATAGCTCTTTCCTATGTCACTGGGGAAAATATGTGATATTTGTGTAGTCTACTGACATCCTTACTCATTGAGATAAATGCATAAATCATCCAGATAAACATTTTCCTTTGACATTTTATCCCCCAAACATTCACAGCAAAAATGCAACAAAAAGTCAGATCTCAACAGAAATTGACCTTTTTTTTAGTATTTTTGTTCACTGGCACCATTCAGGTTTAATTAGATTATTTGGAAAATTATTATCGTTTAAGAAAGCCTAGCACCACTATTTATGGCAGAAGTTGTGACAGAAATGTATGGTACGGCGTTCCCTAGTTTAACGGTTACGTTCCAGGACCACCCACGATAAACGAAAATCCGTGAAGTAGGGACGCTATATTTATTTATGCACTATTTTAGCCGTAGAACTTGCAGAACGTTTGGGTGACATTGTAGGGCTTAAATGAATTCAGTCTATAATGAAACTTTCGCAAACAGTGAACACAAAACCGCAGTTAAAAACCTGTCATGTTGGCAAGTAGTGACTATTGTATTGTTTTTAACTGTTGAATAATGAAGCAACACACTGAATTAATGAAACGTTCTTTTTACTTAACACACCATACATCACTCTCGTATCACACATGCTCCGTCCGTACCGAGCATTGAGTAGACACAACAGCTATTTACTGTAAATCCTAATATTTTATGATTTATAACATTCCTTTATTGTTAAAATTAATATTTTTTTATTTATTTTTTATACATTTTGTGATTTTTTTAAAATGTTAAAGTTCTACAAAACCCCGTGAAATCTGCGATATATATTTTTTCCATTAATATTATTTGAAAACCTGCTATGCACCGAGGCCGCGAAAGGTGAACTGCGAAGTGGCGAGGGAACGCTGTACACCTATTTATTTTTTACTTTCAGTCTTTATTTTACTTTATTCAGTCTTTAATTATTATTGTCACATTTCAGCACCACCAAGCTCCCACTTAACACTTAAGCACTTAACTCTTAATTGTTTTGTTTTGTAAGCTTACCAGTTGTAAAGTCACTCTGGATAGACCTTTGTGCTAAATTGCGCAAGTGTATGCATATAGTTAGTACATTAAAAGTTAAAAAAATAATCAAATGCAGTACACATAATTGGAATAAGAATTGTAGCCCAATTTTAAAGGTTTGCATGTAACTCACAGATCTCTTTATTTTCTTAGTTTCATGGTTCTGTGTTCACTTTTCTCTTCTCACATTCACCCATCAGTATAAAAAAGCCTTACCGTAACCATAACATTAGTACTGCACTGCAAACAAATTGCTCAGACTGTTTTATTACTTTCTGTTCAGTCACATTTAAAAGTCGATAACAAATGCAATCTTGGTTGTGACATACATAACCAAAACATTTAGACACTGAAATTAACATTAAAAAAATTAATGTTTCCCCTTTACACTTTATTATTCACCCAGGCTTAACTTACAGTATAACTTGCTGATTTGCTTTTGACTAGCACTGTTTGCTCATGTGCTTTTATTTCACAGGGGTCTTTAGCAAGATAGCAAAGTCTGACTCATGCAACTGGCCTTAACCAAAACCTATGCTGTTGAAAGAAACTTTTGAATCCTCATTAGTAGGTATACTGACTGTGGTTACTGTTTAGCTCGTGCTGATGTAAGGTTGCCTACTGGGATTCTGGAATAACCCAGAAATGTCACTTTAGTGGTTTAACTTGGTATGGACTGAGGAGTTTTGAAGATTGGATGGAAAAAAACAACTTCTGTGCAGTGTGGTGGTGGAGTGTCTACTGTAAATGAATGTGTTAGTGGGTGATTAATTGGTAGGTCACTGTACAACTTACTCAATGATCCCACAGTGGATATGGGATTTGAATCTTATATCTTATTAATGGTCCAATGTAACCACTGAGAAATCACAGTTCTCCACAAAGGCTTTACATATCAAGCTGTGTTGTACATGATTTTCCAGAGTATAATAAAATGTTCTTTTGTTTACTTTCTCTAGCTCCATCACTACGCAAACATATTTCAACAGTTTCTCAGTGCTAATGGAATCACACACAAGTTGAGCGTCATCTTTAATGGACCAGGCTGGGAACCAGGCAAACCACGACTGGGATATACTGAAGAGCTGCCCATGGTGGGGAACATCTCTGTTGTGCTCTTTTATATTATTCTGATATAATATTAATATACTTCTAATAACTGTGTGAGTAGAATTCTGCTCAGAGCAGTCTAAGGAGAACTTTATACAATTTATACCCTTTTTCACTGACAAGGTGCTAGAACTGATGTTGGTTAAGTGCAAACCAGCCCAGATTTTCATGATCATAAGAGTGGGAAGGTTAGATAGTGTGCAGAAAGTGAAAACAATATGATTGAAAAAGTTGATTCTGACATTGAAATTATACTCTCTGGACAAAAAATGAGTCACTTTCATATTTAAGGTGGTGGTAACTTTAGTCACCTGCAGATGATGTTCCATGAGGATGATCAGATGTAAATACCTGCGTGGTGTGCTACTGGATTTATACATGCAGATTGAGAAGAGGTGGTACAGCCCAGTAAATGTTTCATTCGATGTGACATAAAATGGGCCGCAAAACAGATGTTAATGATTGGAAAAAAGGCATGATTTCATTTAAGTCCTGCTGAAGACCATAGTCTGAAATAGCAGAACTTGCAGGTGTATCGGGGGGTACATACGGCTCTACTAACACTAGTTTTGAGTTTGTACCTGCTCAAGTGACGTTTAGAATGAAATAAGTATCAGTTAAATGCATTGTGTTTTCCTTAGGCCACTGGATATTTGTGATATTTATTTTACTAAAACCTAAAAATATATGTCTGTCCCGGTCAAACTTATTTAATATTAAATGTAATCTTTTTTTCGCTCTTAACAAGTTTCCTCTTAACAACCGTTAACAAGTTCATGAAGACTAAGAAACTATCAACTGGATTTCATGTAAATAACTTCAGTGGTTCACACTGATTCCCAAGCCATGATGCCCAAGCTCCTGACATCACTTGTTCCAGACGAGCAGCATGTTTTTGCTGGAACTAAATTGATTTGGCATGAAATGGTTCCAATTTAGGCAGCAGCACCTTCTCTGTGGAAAACTGTGTGTGGTAGCAATGTAATTTAGGTATGTTATGTGATGGCCTGTTTTATTGTAAATTATAATTTGTCTTTGAAACTTCTTTAATCTTGAAATTTTATTTCATGTTTGCTCTCCACTACCTACAATTTCAGTGACCGAAAAAGCTTTGACAATAACTCTGGGTATAAAAAAAGGCTTTACAAGTACAGCCCAGTGCCAATTTTTTTTTTTAAGAAACTGAAGCACAATAAGCTCAATTTTCACGTCTTATAAAAGCAAAGCTTTGTGAGGCCAATCAAACGGCAGGCCCACGACTAAGGCGACTCGGGTTTGAAGTCTCTCCATCAGGAGCAGCGGCGGTTTGCTTTGAAATGGGAGTGTGTGTGGCACAGATTTAGGCGCTCTTACTTCACACATGAAACAAAGCCTCCTTCTCTCCACATTGCAATTAAAGCAGCTCTAAATTGGCTTGCATGATCAAGAGCATGTGGTGAAAGCTGGAATTTGAGGGAAGTACCTTGAAAGGTGCTGAGGTTGAAGAGCTGAGTCGTGCCTGTTCATACTCCTTTAGAGGACCGGGGTCATGCTAGAGGAGTTTTGAGGCAAAGCAGAGCAGTGGACTAGGGAGCTAGTGGGTAAAAACCATATGTGGCTGTAGCCATGAAACCCTTGAATTTAAAGTTCACTTTCACTACTCATTTAAAAAGTCATCTTGTATCTTGCATGGTGATTAGTTCACAAATGTTAAAATAACTAGTTGTCAAGCTGTCTTTAAAACCAATTTCCAGCAGTTTGCAGATTTGTTTGAGCGACACGTCTTGATATATTTTCAAAGACAAACGAGCTCATGCGATTGCAATTAAAATCTAACAATAAAAATTATAAGGCTGGTGGTGTGTAGATTTTGTATTTTGATTCAGTTTGTTTACTCATTTTTCTATGAAATGCTAGCTTGTTTTGAGGACACTAAATGCACATGCACAGTAGTTTGTCCTACTCTGACTGATTTTTGGTAAGTGAGTGACATACTCGACAATGTAAGCTTTGTTTTACCTTGTAACGTTGGTAAAACAAAAAATAGGATGTTATTATAGATGGTACACCACTATTCTGGATCTTCATTATTGTTGTAATGAACTGAGTTTCTGTAAATGAGCTGATGTTGTCAAAAGTGAATTGAAATACCAAGTATTGGCATTGATGTAAAGCTTACAAACTAGACTCTGGAACCATGAAATGTACATGTACCATGTATTCTCTGTTAAGTAATGGATCAAGCATCACTATTTCACAGTCTGATTAACATATTTGGCTTTGGAAGATGTGGGCAGTAATTTTTTCGTGGAGAGTCCCAGTCGTACTTTCAGGCAAGGTCAGGCTTCACACAGACACTACTGGCCAGGTCTGGTAAAATGATGGCTACAGGGATCGGGAATAGCTCTCAGCAATGCAATAGTGAGACCTGCCCATATCGGGGGAGTACAAGTAAGTAAAGGGATAGCTTAATGCAACAACGTATCATGACATTTAGGTCAGAAGGATTGGTATGTCTTGCACCTAGTATAGCTACGCCTATAAGCATGCCTCATCAAACAACACTGGTCTTCAGTTTCCCCAGAGGATGAATGGAAGTGAATCCCTATGGTCGAGATCCAGAATCTAGCCGAGAACCTTTACAGAAAAGTTAGTAATGATATTTTTGGAATGAGATCCTCCACAAAAACATATGGATGTGATGTTCTAGTAGCTACACACCTTTGACCATGAACCATATTTCTGAATCTGATAATGCACATAAGTATACACTCAGCAGAATCCACATTTTGAATGTCAGTGTTTCCCTGGGCAAGTGATATGCAGTACGACCTACTCCCCCAGATGCTGGGCATCTGGGCAGCAGCACCAATGAACTAGGCATTTTGATTTTAGTGTTCATGTTTAATACATGATTCAATAATTAAATGAAATGTTTAACACTTAATTATAAAATAATCTTTGTAAAAATGGTTTTGCCAGGGTGTAGATTAATGTAAGTGTTTACGCATGTTTAAGGTAGGCTGCATTGTGTTATGTACAGTACCTTCTACTTATGATGAAATTGTCAGAATATGTCCGAATCATGAATGGAGGAGCAGCCGTAAATTGTTGTTATATACCAGAGTACGCTGTTTTACTTCTACACTTCATATAAGGGAATTATGCAGCTAAAAGTCATGACTCCATCTTGGCCATTCTAAAACATATAATTTTGCTCTTTGTTTGGTTTCTCTTGTTTGTTTGGAACTACACTTTAGATCACAGAACAACACAACACATACTTTTAAAATCAAAAGGTTTTTGTGCAGTGAATTCAGACCATTCAAAGTGTGAGGCACCAAAAAATAACCCTTATCAATTTATTCCATATCTGATTCCCAGCTGTAATTAGGTTGTGCAGTGATTTACTTTTCTCGATCCAAAGTCTCTGTAGTTAAAAAAATCAACCTTTATCTCATTGGTCCATTTTGACAGCAGCACAGATGAATCTCCAGGTGGTCTTTAGGAAGTATGAGACAGGCAGCAGTGAGATTTGGAGAGAGCAGTAGGTTTCCTTAATGGTAACCGTCCATCAGCACCACTCTTGTGCACTGTATTTTTAAGTCTGAACAGATGTTACCAAGTACAAGGATATTTGTAAGAGCCTACCTTGTCACTCCTAAGGGTCCTTGGTTACTTGTTTAAGGATTCCTCGGCTTGCACTTGAACTGATCTTCAAGGTCATATATTTCTGAGGAGTATAATATAACTGCGTCGAATTTCACCGCTTGTAAAAGCAGTGTCAAACCCACACCTGAACTGACTGGAAATCTGACTCCAATTATCCTCCTTTCACTAGATCCTTATACTAGGGGTGTTGATGGTTTAAACCAGGGGTGGAGAAGGTCATACAGAAAGATTGATATGGCTTCATTCCATCATAGCAGGAGCTAGTCTGACTGTACTTGTTGATTTAAATGCCCTTTGTTTTCTCTGATGTGTAGTATTAGGTCTTGCTTTTGATAGCAATAACAACCTGCAGCCAAACAGGATCTTTGTGAATAAGGTTCCTCATCCCTGCATTAAGTTATGACTTGTCATAGCAAAAGGAGTGTGGTTTTATTGCAATAGTTTATTATTAATACATTTTGGAACAATTTACCATTGAAAGTTTGGGAATATTCTCAAACCTCACATGCTAAATTAATATAATTAAATCACATTTCTCCATAATATTTCTTCACCAAATTTAAGATATGGCTGCACCTTTCACAGCTTTCAATCTATTCAATCTCTTTCAAACATTTTAACATCTATATTAAAACTTCCATGCAGAGCCAAGACTAAAACAAACACATTCATGCATTCTGACCGGATTGACAGCCATGTAGGACTTGGCTGATTGGCTACATTAATTGTCTTTCCCCATGATTACAGAGCCTAAGACAGCTACAGAAACTGTTTTATTAAATCACCAACATTTTTGCCAGTATGTCATCCATTGCCTTGCTCATTACCCTACTCTGTGATGAATAAAACATTCTTTACTAGCAACTGAGTTGTTTCCTTGTGGAAAAAAGCAAAGCATCATTTTCGCCACTCATATCTGTGATCTCGTTCTGGCGGTCATTACCCAAAGCTCAGGGTGGGGACGTAGACTGGCTGCTTTTAAGACTTGTATGATTTGTTGTAGGTTCTTACCCTGTAAGTGAAGCGACCATGCCATCGTTTTCCATATGAAGAAACCAGAAAGATAACATCATCTGCAGATAGCAGAGATGACACCCCTGTCCACTGGCAGAAGCAAACATTCCGACTGATGGCATCATGTTCATGGTCATCCACCAAGATTATCTCTTTTGACCTGACTTGTACACCATCACTACCAACTCAGAGAACAGACAATTCTCTTTGTGTTGTCTTTAACAAGAACTCTTACAGTACAACCATACTGTAATTCCTGTTTGTGTTTCATTTGGTCTTTTTCATTACTTCCTAACCCCATTTTTTTGCTTCAGTGGAACAGTGATTTTTAATTCTCTTTTTACTGTCCTATCAGCTTTATTATTTTCAGACTCATTCTCAGCAGTTCATGCTGACTTTAGTGTTAAAACCCTGCAAAATCCTCTCCATGTCTCTGGACTCCCTCTGTCCTCTCATATGTGAACAAAACCATTGTCGGCCACTCCCTGGCTAATTGCCACTCAGCAGCTTCATGGAGCCAAACTTCACAGCATTGAGAGACAATTGAGAAACAGGGCTCAGGGTTGTGGCTTGAGTTTTGATCATTCACCATTAATTGTCAGCAGTTAAAAGAAAGATCAGATACTTTTGTAGATGGATGGATGTATACTTATTTACACACATGTTAATCCTATATTGGTTTTCTTTTTCAGATCACAGGACATGAGCTGCCACACAATCCAAAGTTGCCAGGTGCACTGCAAGCTTATGTGGTTGTGCAGTTTACACTTGTATTGGTCGTCTTTGAAAACTTGTTTGCAACTCAATACGTAAGTACCCAAAAAGGTTGTTAACTCACAGAGATTACAAAGACTTTGGGATAAACGTTGACTTTTTGGCTTTTATCTATGTCAGACCTTTCAAGCTCTTGCAAATCTCTCATTGTCTTTAATCGTTCAATGAAAGCTTTTAATTTGCTCAGTGCTTAATACTACTCGACAGGGTCTGTTCTCAAACCTCAGTCCAACCTCAGTCTGTCATTATCTCAATTATAAGGCCTTTCACTAGAACGTAAGGACAAGCTAAAAAGAACCTTCGCCTATTATTTTCCATCTTACTCCACCTCTTCAACAAAAACACAGACACTATACTCCCTATTAGTGTCACTGGAAGTGTGTGCTTCCCAGGCATACTTTTGGTTAGCTCAAATTTGCAGACCCACCCTGGTTCCATGCTGAAGTTAAACAGCCATTCTGCCTACGATTCCTACCTCTGTGGTGTTTTCTCAGCATGGCTCTCTAAAAAATCACCCTTTCCCTTCTTTCCCTCCTGTCACTAACCAATAAAGCAGCCACCGGCGGACCGACAACAAATATAAACACTCTGGAGAGTCAAGTCCACCATTTCCTATCACAGAATTCCTTCCTGTTGCATCAATCAGCCTTTCTAGAGAAAATAAAGTCTTGAGGTTGTGCAATAAATAATGTCAAAGTGTGTATTTATACTCTGTTATACCGTGCACATTTATTTGCAAGACATGTGATGCTACAGCACAGCTTAGTGGTACTTCAAAGTAAGGAAAACATTTATTTTTAGGCCCAGCTGCATTAACACTGTGTCGTGTCACACGTCAGACTTAAATTTTTTGCTGCCCCTTTGACTAAATGTTAATTATTGAGGTATGACAAGGTGATTGGTATCAAATTGATAATTGCTTAAGAGAGAAGCATCATAGATCACAATCCACTTGTTGCGCTGGAACTAATAGTCCGTAAATGTAAACAACAATTACTGTCTGTTGAAGCAAGAAAAGCCATTAGCACCTCTGGACCATTGGACATGTGCACATGACAGAAAAGCAGCGAAGCCGATTTTTAGCTGACCAAGCTAATAACAGCAGCATATCACATGATTAAAAGAGAAGGAACTTTCAAAAACCATTTATTCTACATGCAATTCTAATTATTGCTTTTACTGAGTATATTTATAGTCAAATAGAAACACAATTTAGTGGTAAAAATTGAGCAGTGCTATTTAAGAACATTGTTTAAAAAAAGTGAAAATATTGGGAGAATCAATAACCTTAACTAAATGTTTTAACTTGTATATGCTCATTTATATATAAAATACATTTTTAAATACAAAAATTTGTTCGGGACAGTGTACCTTCTGGTTGTATTTTTTTTTTCTATGTTTAAAATAAATCCCTAAAAAAATTTAGAAGCAAAAGACTGTCTGTCTGTCTGTGTGTTTGTCTTGTCTGTCTCGGTGACTCTGTGTGTCTCTGTGTGTTGGGGTTGCAGAACAAGTTCAAAAACCACTATTCTAAAATAGATGTTAGTTATGAAGATTTTTAGATAGCTGCTAATGCTAAAAATGCTAATCACTTAACCTAACATAACTAATGCTGTATAATAAATTTAAATGTTTTGTTCAGTAAACAATATCGATAAGGATGTTAATATTTTAACATTCTTTAACACAATCGCATGTTGTGTTTTGGACGTTAGTATTCTGATCACTTGCTATACCACAAAAATGAATTTATTTAGCTAAACAAGCACCAGACCAGTAGCTAACAGCATAAACCTACATGCAACATGGAACTCAAATGGTCTGGCTAACTGATCAGTATCCAAAAGAAAACGTTTGCTGATTTTACTGTTGCATTTAGTTGGGAACAGACTGTTAGTCTCAGTGGATATTTGGGTAGAACCAGTTGCTGGAACTGCAGTGTCATGAAGCCTGTGTTCAGTCCTGGGTGGGACTTACAATGCGAATGTTGAGTTGTGCATTTATTTTAGCCTGTCAGTTTTGTTAGGTATGACTAGATGTTCATTATTGAAGCTGCACAAACGAACTACCGCCAAAATGTTAATGGCTTAGCTCAGTCGAACTAACATTGTAGAATGCAATCTACTTTGTTGTGGAGAAACTAATAGGCGTAAGGACTTTAACAGTATTAAAATAATCGCAGTGGCCTTGGGAGGAAAAGAAACAATAACATGGTTATACTGTGACTACATTGACTAAGAAAACACACAGATGGTTTAATGTTTTCAAGGCAGGTTCTTCTAATTTTGCGTTGTGTTATTGTTGAAACAGAATAGCAGGACAAATTAAAAATTAACATGCTGAAAGGATATTGAAAACATGAGCCAGATCCCTGTTTTCACTAAGAGGCCTGGACTGTGTCACACATTAGTAGCTCATGGAATATTGCAGTTGTATCAGTATTTTAGGATACGAGCCACCTCATGCTGGGAGGCAAACCCCCAATTACACACATGCTGTAATTACTGCCTAATGATCAAGTCTTTTGTGCATGAAGTTAAGTAATTTATTACTGGTTTTAAGGTGGGATGTTAAAACAACACTCTTTTCACATATGGCTTTGTAATGTAGTGATGCTGCCGTGAATTACAATGCAAAGGGAACACCATGGCTTCAAGTGGAAAACCAGCTGAACGGTATAAAAATTTGGGGTCAGTTATCAATTTTAAAAGGTAGAAAATCCAATAAATTAAATCGTGAAAGTGTCCTTTATTATAACCCATGAAACCCATAGAAATAAATGAAATTGAGTTTTAAACAGCATTTTTTCCACAGATCTGAAATGTAAAGGACAAATTTAAGTTATGAATCTTGGGTAGCACAGCAGTCGAATATGCTAACTAACCATCACAGCAACCCATTTCAAGTGACCCACAACCAGTTGCCAATGTCTGCAACAGCGACACGGACCATGATGTTCCATCCCTGCGTTTTACACTGCAAGACCTTGTGTTCCTGACCAGGAAAAATCCAAGTTAAACTTATAAAGAAATTAATAGAAAATAGAAAGAGATATCAAGGTTCAAGCACATGTCTCTGTAACAGAGGGGTGAATATCAGAACCCGAAGCTGCTCAGAGTAAAAATAAT
Source organism: Parotocinclus spilosoma (assembly GCA_033117975.1). Classification (NCBI taxonomy): domain Eukaryota; kingdom Metazoa; phylum Chordata; class Actinopteri; order Siluriformes; family Loricariidae; genus Parotocinclus; species Parotocinclus spilosoma. Next base: position 1,435,844 of record JAVSBV010000049.1, on the reverse strand, counting down.
GGTGGATGTAGATGTGATTAGAAGAAAGGTTGGTTGGTTCGTTAATGAATACATATGGGAAAATAATTCAAGTAGCTGTTAATTAAACTTATTTAAGGGTGTGCAAATGTGTGCACATAACTTTAACACATAACCTATTAGGTATAATAGGTAAATACCTATAAGGTAATTACAGAAATCGTTAGGACTCCTATGTAATATGAGGTGAAATGCATGACACAGACCTCACCCCCAAGAGACGCAGGAGTCTACTGGAGATCTAATGAACATTCACAACACAGCTAAAACCTTTACACATGAGGGGCACAAGAGTGGTACAGTGGTAGAGTTACGGTTCACAGTGCTGAACGACCCCATTTCGTTTCTCACCTCTAATAAGTGGACTTTAGCATGAAGCCCAGAGAGAATGCTTTTCTAGCAATGCAAGGCCAAGAGAGCACTCAGTGTTGCAAAATTGTATAATGTGGATGTGTTATTTAGTTTTGCCTAACCAGAGTTCTGGGCACTGTGTCAAACCACAGGTGTTGCCTTGTTACAGTCTATAGCCCTAACAGTCTCATAAGTAAAGGAGGTTGCTTTGGCTGGTCTTCATAATACATTTCTTTAGTCTGAACTTTTGTCTTTAGGTTTAGATCAGAGCTCTAAAGACAGAAAACATGAGTTGAACAGTGGCTATCACATCAGTCTTTTATTATGTTTCTCTTCACTAGATGCTGTCTCAGTTACATGTGATGCTAATGTCTGGGTACATATTATTCACGCTGACATCTATCGGCTATATGATGGACCACAGGTAACTTTATACTGACCATATATTTTAACATTTTATATTTACCCAAAAATATAATCCATGTAAATATGTGGTTTGTTACTCAAGTTTTGCCCTTTTTTGAAATAATACAGATAACAATGCTATGTTTATTATTTTAATATTAGCCCTGTAATGATTGTATTAGTTCATCAGTTTATAAAAAGATCTGGTTCAAACTGGTTGCTTATATTTGGCATATGTGTTGTGCATGCCACCCAAATGCAAATGTCCAACGATAAAGTGTATCCAGAGTTTTAGTGTTCTGATTTCTGCACTTCAACTCTCAGATGAAGTGCAGCTGTGTGTTCTATTTAAGATGTCACCACATTTTCATCTTCATTTATAATAATAACAAATGACAGTTTTGGATAAAGTTCTGGATGTCTCGCTCTTTTTTTCAGGCATAATGCCGCTTTGTTGGAGATGCTACGCTGCCTGCTAATGGTAGCACTCCACAGATTTGGCTATCTTACCTTTCCGGTGTCTCAACTCACTCTTGCAATAGAGGTAATTTAGATTTAATTACTTAATTTCAAATATGCAGTTCCACATACCATATAGATGCAGTCTTTGTTAAGCCCTTCACTGGTGGATCATTCTCAGCGCTGCTTTGGCACTTATGTGGTTGTAATGGGTTATTGTGTGTTGTGCGGTGCTGCTGGATTGGTGTCACTACTGTACTAAGAATAGTCCAACCAAAATAAAAATGTCCAGCCAACAGCCTCCTGTGAGCACTAAAATATTCATGATTACCAGATTACTAACATAAACGTTGCTACAACAGATGAGTTACTGTCTCTCACTTTACGTCTATGAGGTGAAGCAATATGGTGCTGAATAGAATGTACATTGTGTAAACACCAAAAAGTCAAGCAGCCCTGCTGTGCCTGATGCAATCATACCAGCACAGCACATACTTACACATCACCACCACATCAGTGCAGTGCGGAAAGTGATCCACCACCTAAGTAGTACCTGATCCATGGGGGTCCTGTGTGAATCATGACCATTAGATAACAAAGTATGTAGAGAAACAAATGGACTACAGTGGAAATGATGGACCTGACAAAATGGATAATATGTGTAGAAACACGATGAATGATGAATAAAGTCATCAGTGTGGATACAGTGCATCCGGAAAGTATTGACAGCGCTTAACTTTTTCCACATTTTGTTACGTTACAGCCGTATTCCAAATTGTATTAAATTAATCTCTTTCCTCAAAATTCTACAC
>JAVSBV010000049.1:1416206-1432648 GCA_033117975.1 Parotocinclus spilosoma | reverse complement strand
TATAATATAATATAATATAATATAATATAATATAATATAATATAATATAATATAATATAATATAATATAATATTTTTCTCATTAAACAAATGACCAGGTATAATATTTATTGTCCTCATTTGTTTAACTGAGTGCTTGTAATCTACTTTTAAAATCGATGAAAACCATATTTATGACTTAAAAGACAATAGCAATTTTTTAAAATAATTTATGAAATTCAAGCAGCACTGAATGCCCATATCACCATAAGTAATATTTTATCTTTCTTTTTACTCCAACAATGCTGCTGTACGCACACAGAATACATCGGCAGAGCAAACCACTGGTTGTTTTTACATTTAATTGCTCTAATTAGAATAACTGAAAGTGGCAGGTCGTTGTTTAATGCTGGCTGTAGATGTCTGCTTTGGGGCTCTGTGGTTGTAACTAAAGCAGTTTTGATGGAGCATATCACCACACAGCCAACAGCCACTTAGTACAGCTGACTGTGTGCATCTGTGAGTGTGAGTCTGAGTGAGTGTGTGTGCACGTGCACATGTGTGTATGTGGGAGCTGACACCAGGTTTCACTACACAGTGCTCAGTGATGTATAGCTCCAGATGCATGGCCCAATTGACCATAAAATTGCCATGTGTTTCTGGCACTGTAGATTGTGGCGCAGTCCTCATTACTAAACCACTACCTCCAATCCTGGTTCTATTTTTCTCACTCAAAATCTCTCCATTTTCTCCACCCCTGCTTAAAGTGGGGGTAATGCTGCTGGATTCAATTAGGCCAGACTGTGGCTAACTGGAGAGGGCTGATGAGATTTACACATGAGGGTTAAATTGTTTCATTTATTTTGTGACCCTGCATCTGGGCGATAAACGCCCACCAAGTTCTGCTCATTTTCCTCCTGATCTGTATTAAAGGAGTATAAAATTGGATTTAGCATTTAGTGACAAGACTCTATGTAGAACTTGGTGAGAGGTAAACTAGTTTATTTAGATTATTTAATCGATTATTGATAATTAATAGGATTTTGGTTATGTAATTATTTCAGTCTTTGACCCATTGTTCTCTTTGTTTTTAGGAAATATAAAAATATAGAAAAAATTAAAAAACAGTTTTCATAAAATGTTGATGTTTTTTGTTTAAATGTTTAGCAGAGCTTATAATGTTAAAATATTCAGCTCTATATCAGTGTTGCTGCATTTACAATGCTGACCATCTAGCCTTGCTTCTTGAATGTTCGGAATGGTGTGCTATTTGACTATTTGTGACTAAAAGATTGAACAATGACAAATGCTATCAAGTGGATGCAACTAGCCAGGACATGCCTCTTATAAGATATGACGCTTTGATACTATGTAAAGTTGTCAGTGTACAGCTTGAGCAACAGTGCCCTCAAAACACAACACACAGCCATTAATGTCTAAACCGCTGGCAAAAAAAGTGAGTACACCCCTAGGTGAAAATGGCCCAATGGTGCCCAATTAGCCATTTTCCCTCCCCACTGTATTGTGTAACTCGTTATTGTTACAAGATTCCAGGTGTGAATGGGGAGCATATGTGTTAAATTTGGTGTTATTGCTCTCGCACACTCTCATACTGGTCGTTGAAAGTTCAACATGGTACCTCATGACAAAAAACTCTCTGAGTATCTGAAAAAAATGAATTGTTGCTCTACATAATACCCTAAAAGTGAGCTGCAGCACAGGGCAGGTTTTACGCAGAACAGGCCTTGCCTTGGTCGACAAATAAAGTTGAATGCACGTGCTTAGTGTCGTATCCAGAGACTGGCTTTTAAAAATAGACTTAGGAGTGCTGCCAGCATTGCTGCCGAGGTTAAAGGTGGGGGGTCAGCCTGTCAGTGCTCAAACGGGGCACATTGTATCAAATTGGTCTGCATGGCTGTAGTCCCAGAAGGAAGTCTCTTCTAAAGATGATGCACAAAAAAGATCAGAAACAGTTTGATGTCAAGTATGTATGATGGCTCCAGGTGAGGATTACAAAGACAAGTGTGTTTTTCCTACAATCAATCATGGTGGTGGGAATGTCATGATTTGGGGCTACTGGCTGTGGGGAGCTACAGTTCATTGAGGGAACCATGAATGTCAACATGTACTGTGACACACTGAACCAGAACATGTTCCCCTCCCTTCAGGAACTGGGCCGCAGGGTAGCTGCCCAACATGATAACAACCCCAAACACACCTCCATGATGACCAAGGGTAAAGGTCAAGCATGTCTCCAGACCTAAATGAGTATCTGTGGGGCATTCTCAAACGGAAGGTGAAGGAGTGCAAAGTCTGTCATCATGGAGGAGTGGAAGAGGATTCCAGTGGCAACGTATAAAGCTCTAGTACTCCATGCCCAAGAGAGTTAAGGCAGTGCTGGAACATAATGGTGGCTACATAAAATATTGGCACTTTGGCACAATTTGGCCATTTTCACTTAGGGGTGTACTTACTTTTAATGGCTGTGTGTTGAGCTATTTTGCACAGCAAATTTTCACTGTTATACAAGCTGTAGACGGATTACTTTACATTATATCAAAGTGTCATATTTTCAGTGTTGTCCCATGAAAAGATATTATCAAAAACAAAGCCTGTTATAGCTATAGCTAGCCAGATAGCATAGCAGTCTGTAAACAACTGGGAAATAATTAATTTCTATAACAATCAAGACATATGGACTGCCATAGGCATTCCTCCATTCACTAACAAATTATTACATTGATCAAAAAGGAAGACACTGTTTTAATAAAATAGTTATGCGATTATATGATTTGTAATGTAAACCATTGTATTGAATTTGAGAAAAATGCAAAATAGAAGCATCTTCTCAGACTTTTGAAAGCCATTGCTCAGCTTTGAGGTACGCTTCAGAAGGCATTACACAGATTTCTGTAACGCTTGGGAAGTAGCGGACACAAACGCGGAGTGCAGTGCTGGTAGGAGTTTATTTCCATGGAGGCAGACAAAAAACGAGGTAGTCAAGGTGCATGACAACGTACACAAAAACATAACAGGCAAAACCAGGCAGTAGGCGTCCCAGGGAGGAAATACGGTAACACGAAAAACAAAAGAACAACCAAAAGCAAGCGCCAGGGCGTGAACACAAATAAACTGTTTTAAGGCTTCGCACCCGTACAATGCTAGGAGCGAGTCTATATACGGGCACGAAACAAGTCCCAGGTGTACGCAATAAGTGAAATTGTAGCTTGTATGCTCATGTGAGGGTGATAGGCGTGGCTTAGGTAGCTGGCACCGCCCGTGGGCGTGACAGATATCGTTCAGGAGGGTTTTTTTTGGAATCCAATATGTCTTACCAGAGTACTCTACTACTCTACATTTCTAAACAGTTGTGATTTGGACAGATCTACCACAATAACAGGAGTCCAGCTGGCCTTAAGCCAGTCTGTCTGATACTCCGGTGCAGCAGCAGTCTAATATGCTAGCTCACCACCTCACCGATTTGAATTTCGGTAGTGCCTTGGGTTGAGAATCACAGGGAGGCACAAGTACTGGTGTCTGAGACAGGAGAGGCTCTTCAGAAATAATCCCCTTTTTCCGCAAAGTTAACCCCAGATGTTTCACACACTTCATGACTGATACTGTCAAAGTATCTGTTGTGAAACATATCAGCATACAAAGGCTGGCACTCATTACATTTCCTTATTAAAGTAGCAGGACTAACCTATAAACTCAGGTAGTAAGATCACACCCCCAAACACAAGCCCACCCATATCTTATGTTCTCACTTTTACACCCACACACTCTTTTTGCAATTGTTTGCACCTACATCCACTTAGTTTTAAGTGAACTGACTGATATACCCACACATGGCTGAGATTTAAGGACACAATGCCATTCCAGACATTGCATGTCTAGAAGTAATTAAAGTGAGGCTCTCCCCACTTTAAGTGGTGAGCTCATAGCAATTTAAAATTACCACTAATTAAACACACACCTGCTTCTACAAGCATTCATAATCTCTCATTGCTGTCACATGTTACAATTGGGCTCCATAATTGCTCCAATATACATTCATTCTGTTAAACTTAATGGACTTTATATTGAGAAGGCAATATGAGGCAAATGATCACAACCAAGCTATTCACAATATCAAAAGCACACAGTATCATGTAAAACTGGGAGCCTTCTAGCAGAGATTAGGTAGATGACCACATGTTCCTTCCTGCATTCTTTCCATCCACTGCTTTTTTTCACAGATTAAAGATAATATTTGAACACCTCATTTCTCAAGGGAGGAACATAATCACAGTTTTACAAAGAATCGAGTCTTAGTTTTAAAGGAAAAGGTTACGATAATATTATCACGGCCAGCCCATGAAAAAGCTTCACTTAGCACAGCATGGCCTTATCTTTCCATAGCACCTGACACCCATTCAGTGAGGACACGTTAAATGTGCAGTCTACACTCTGAATACATTCCTCAATTTGTCTTAATATGTTGTCAAAATTTGATTGCCAGCACTAGTATAATATTTGTTATTGGTACATGGTTAGCTTTAGTGAACTATTGAACAGCTATAAAAATTTATTTACCTTCACAGCTGATGCTTAATGATGCTTAGTGAACATTTCTTAATGCTAAGAGAAAGGAACATTTATTTTTATTAAAATGTACTCTTACATGTTATCCTTTATATTATAGATTGCATTATTTAGCAGTGGTATAATGACCATATATCATTATTTATTTATCTCTTCATTAGAATACAACCATCTAAAAAAATCTGAAAAAAGAAAACAGCTTGTTTGTGCTATAGTAATTTATAGCAACATCAGGGAGCTTCATCAGGATGCCACGTTAAAGCTAGAGTCTAAAGAGGCTTCTTTATCAGGAATCTATTTATTATTAGATAAATACAGATATTTGAAAGTCTACAAAGACTGGAATAAAGATCAGTGGAAAAAAAAAAAAAATATATATATATATATATATATATATATATTATACCATAAAACAACAAATCTAATGGTAGCCTAAGAGTTCTGCACAGTACTGTAAATCATGAGTTCACAGCATGGAACCAATGCACTTGGTAGAACAAGATCAATGAAGGTGTGTGTTCATGCACTTCATGGAGCTCAAGCCACAGGTTTCACCTGTCAGTCAACCCACTGTAGATCCATTACAAATCCCTCAGGAGCCATACATATTTATTGTACTCTAAGGATTCCCACTGAAGTGGTTTACAGAGCGTCTAGTGAGACCTGCTTGCCATGGACATGGTCTCCATCATTACTACATCAAAGTGTTGCACTCGGCCCAGTACAGTCCTTTGGGCTTGATTTATCCTCTACAGCCAAGGCTTCAGAGAAGTGCTTCTTAAGGGCATGTGCCACTCCTGACACCTAGATTTTGACTTTTAACTTTGTGATTAATCAAATAAAACTTAAGCCTTTTTATGTTTATATAATTGAGTTGTAGGTACACTACATGGACAAAAACAAACCAGATCGTCTTATTTTATTGGTAAAGTAAAACCCATCAGGAGTGCATACTTACTTTGATCCTATAACTAACACTTTGTAGCTTTTTAACAAATTGGTGCAAATTCATGAAACAGGAGCAGAGGAAAATTGTGTAAAAATAATTTGTAAAGTGTGTAAAGTTTTCTTAACATCCCCGAGATACCATAGAGTCATAAGACCTGACTGTATGTGAATTAAATTACCACTGAAATAATTATCAATATTATTACATTTTTATAGTTATCTAATGCACAAATAACATAAGTAAGCAAAATTACACCCAACAAGCACTCTGATTCCTCATACAGCCTGTTATTTAGAAAACCTTTCACTAAACCTGAATGCTCATTTCACGAGAAAGACTTGGTGTGAGAGTGCTGGCATGAATATAAATAACTTTTGAAGTTATACACATAGCGAGTACATTTTCATCTTTAATGTACGATGTTTGGCAAATCAAATACCATTTTAACACCCCTAGTTTAACTTAACATAAAACAACACTCGTATGATGCATTTGGTTAGGGGGTGTGAGCAGTGGATTATGGTAATTGTATGCCAATTCTAAGAAACATGAATGCATGCCCAATGTGGTAACAATTGCTATTCTTTAACGTTTATGTAATGTATTCCATTAACATATGCACAGTCTATTAATAAATGTGGTGCTTATTAAGAGCATGTAAATGCACTCTCTGTTAGTTAGCATCAACTAATTGGCCTGAACTCAAATCAAAAGTTCAAATAATGCTAAATCAAACAATACTAGAATAAAGCTGGGTCCTGTAGAGGGCTCTACATTGCACGTCTACAAGACATAAAAGCCTATGTACTTGTCTGAAAACAGTGTGTATATTGGCTGTCTACATGGACGCTGTAGTTTGGAAACTTTTCATTACGGGCTGTATATCACAGTAATCACTGTACCGCTTCAGCCCTGTTTTTATTTCCACCAGGCTCTCTGGAGTCTTTAAGTATTACACAAGGTTAATTTCCACTTTGCCTTGTGTGAGTACTGGTGTGAGTATATTGTGTTTGTATGTTCTCAGTGGAGGTACCCTGTGGTATTTATCTTATGGATAATATAAAGATTTCTTCAGTAGTGCAGCAGTTGAGTTTGCTAGCCCACCAGCTCGGAGACCAGTGTTTGACTCTCTTAGAGGTGCCTCTGGCCTGGCCGGGCTCTGTATATACACAGTTGGTCATGTGTGTCAGAAGGGTATAGTCTTAAGAAGTTAGGAGAATGAAAAGTAAAGACCCTGAAAGAACCCCCAGATACTTCTTTTTTTAAACCCTCTGCATCTGCCCTTCAGTTGGGCTTAGATCAGGGTCTGAAATGAGCATATCCAAATCTTGTTTCTGTGGTCATTTTACCATTTTGGATCAATGTACCGCCAGAAGATTCAAAAGAATGTACTTGGCAAGAGCAGTGGAATTTCACTTAACTTTTCTTGATACGACGTGTATTAATGCTTTACAATTCAACACAAGTTTTAAACTATACAATCCTCTATTTTATCATTTACTTAACCATGTTTAGCCTTTATCTATGTATATATATATCGTTTTTCACCCTCGGCACAGTGGATCACTGCACAGTAGATTTGGCAGCTTTGTACCTGATGACCTTCCTGATGCAACCCTCCCCATTTATCCAGGCTTGGGACTCACAGGTTAGGACCACACCCCCAGTGGCTGGGGATTTTCTGTAAACCCACCACTCAACCCTTGCATTGCGAGTCCCACCTGGATTAAACTCAGGCCCTCTGACACTGCCTTTCCAGCAGCTGCTCTACCCATTGAGCAACAGAGGTGGTACCAGTTCTCATGTCTATTATATCAGGTCTCCTAGCACTTGTTGTGAAGACCATAAAACATCACATTTGTCTATATTGTGTGACACAGCAAAAATAAAAAGATTCAAAAACAACTCATCATCATGATATTCAGATTTTATAAATGTAGACTTGTTGTTGGTTGGGTTGTTTATGAGACTTGATATACTGAAAGTTATTTGCAGTGTCAAGGTTTAAATTCCTGTTAAAACGTGAAGTATTGGTATGTGGTTTCAGGTATTAAGAGGTCAGGGACTTTCCATCCCTTCTCTCTCTCTCTCTCTCTCTCTCTCTCTCTCTCTCGCTCTCTCTCTCTCTCTTTCGTGCTGTCTGTTCTCTCTTTCTCTCTAAGGGGAACAGCTGTACAGCTCTTGAGGAAACTTTCATTCTTTCCCATCAGAGCAGCAGGAGTCATGATGGACAGGGCTCGCTTTTGGCCAGAGTTAAGAACCCGGATGCAGTTTATGGGCTAGAACACGGGGGAGGCGCGCCGGTTCCGCCTGGGACACATTTTGGCAGACGCTTTTGGCATCATTCCTCAGTGATCAGCATCAGCCTGACACAGAGCTGTTGAACTGTTGTATCATAGGAAAATTTTTTCACTCTTGATCTTAAGCTTTTGTGATGTTTTTCTTCTTACTGTCCTACTTTTGGATATACAGTAATTGTTACAGGAATGTAAAGTTACTGAAAGTGTTTTTTTCTACTTATTAGTTAATTATTTAATTATCAGTACCTGGTTTTTAACATCTAACCTTGCAAAAGAGAACCAAAATTAAGAGCATCACCTAGTTCTCTATTTTTATTGCACCAATGTTTTTTTGTGAGTGTTTAAGCTATAGTTTACAACATTTTGGAATGTATTTAGGAAATACAGTCAAATATAGTCAATACACACACACACACATATATGTATGTATATATGTATGTATGTATATATATATATATATATATATATACACATTAACCAATCACTTATTGGTACACCTCCTTCTTCCTACAAGCTTCCCTGCATTAGAGTTATGAAGGAAAAACATTTGGTTCATTTTTATTTATACCGTGAGTGGTTGGACGTGTCAGTACCATCTAATGGTACCAGGATGCACTATGAGAAGACGATAAGCCGGTGGATGGAGTGTGATGCACTAGGCAACACTGCTAAAAAAGGGGGGTCTGGATTTATGTTGAAGGTAACTAAACATCTTTTGTGGGTGAAGTTTATAATGTTTTGGTTCATTGCTGTATACCTCACACACATCACTGTAGTTCTACAGGTTTTAAATAAATCACACAAAGAATGTACAACATTTGTCTTTGTATAATACTTTTTTTTTTAAATCTTTGATTTTTTTTCAGGTTTTTGCCTCTTTCTCTGCAGTCTACTGGGGAACACTGTCTTTCACCAAATCCACTGACAAGGAGAAGCACCACTAGTGGCAAACCCAGAATCTACCTAACCCACATAATCTTATATTACATAGTCTTGTTGGTACCTTTATTGATTTAATTACAACTTGATTTTATGTAAGAGATTTGTGATGTTTAATATGACATAAAATATAGAACCTGTGCTGAAACATTGGTGGGAACCAATCCTAAACAGGGGAAAGTCCACTGCTGGGCACATGCACTGGCATCAATAGCTCTGTTATCCCTGTATCTGCATTGGTTTCAGTCTGTGTATTCCAGTTTCCACTTACATTCCAAACTCCACACAGGCAGGGGCTGGGCTGGGACTTGAACTTGGTCTCAGGAGCTGTGAGGTGATGGGTGCTGACCACTGTAGCACCACATCCCACAAACCATCTTTCTTCCTTCTGATCGCATTAAACTTCACTTAGAATCACTCACTATGGCACAATTTGCGTTTTTCCTATAGACTTGAACATGCATAATTATGTAACTAATTAATTAAGTAATTAATTAATTCTTGATTTGTATTTATCGTAAACAGTCAACTATGCTAAATTAAAGCCTTAGCTTTACTACTACTTTGTGTACTATAAAATGTGGCCAGTGATACATGTTAAGTATTCATTTAGGAAATAAATTATTTAAATCTACTTTCATGTTGAACCTTTTTTCTTATTTAAACCTGATAGACATGGTGGTATCAGAACAGACAACTGCATTTCAATAGGGTGAGCTTTTTCAACCTTGTAAATACAAATGTAAATATATACAATGCATACGGAAAGTTTTTAGACCCTTTCTGTTTTGGCCAGGGTTCAAATCCCGCCTCTGCCAAGATGCCACAGTTGGGACCTTGAGCAAGACCCTTAAGCCACAATTGCTTGGATTGTAAGACTGTATCAGTTGTAAGTTGCTCTAGATAAGGGCGTCTTGTTAAATGCTGGAAATTTAAATGTAAATGTAAATGTCACATTTTGGGCAAAACATTTTTAAAAGTACAGAAGTATTTTGCATTTTTATTTCAGAGTGGCCAAACTCTCCTAAGTAAGAGACACATGAAAGACCATATGGATTTTCCAATAATCAAAAAAGTTAAAAACTCCTGATGGGCTTTCCTGTGTGTCTTAGGGATTCACTTTGCAAATACGCTGGACTGTTTAACGGAAAGAAAAGATTTTACAGCAATTGCGCAACGTACCGCACTGGGGCAGTAGTGCTCTACTGTAAACCAACTATAAATAACGCTGTGTGGCCTGTAGATGGCGAAACGAGTTTGTTATTTGATTTTGATAATTACGGTCGAAATTTAAATTAGATTATTTATTGAGATTATTGTTAAATAAAACAGCAATAATAATAATAATAATAATAATTATTATTATTATTATTATTATTGTTAAATAAAACAGCAATAATAATAATAATAATAATAATAATAATAATAATAATAATTATTATTATTATTATAATTATTATTATTATAATATTATATTATTACAAAATAAAATAAAATATTGTTATTATTATTGTTATTATAATTATTTCAAATAAGACGTCAGATGCACAATTATTGCAGAGATTTTTAAACTTGAAGCATAAAAGTTAGTAGTTTCCAGGGTTTATTTTCCTGTATAGTTTTGTCATTTTTAGTTCTAACATAAACCTGCAGTTTACGTTTTACTATATCCCATTTCCAATTACAAACAAACTTATTTTACATTCTTCATAGTAAAATCCAAGTCTTAGAAAAGCTAATTACATTGATCAGACCCTGCTAAGATTTGGCCTTTCCTATTTAACAGACAGCAGTGTGATCAGATGATGCTTTATAATGATGGGTGGTTTGTTAATTGACTGTGTATCATATACATTATTTTAAAGTTTAAAATCACAAATGTATCATTTATTTTTGAATGCGCTCTTGTTTTAATGTTGAGGAGCTTTGATTCTAAAAATTGTGCACAATTTGTTAGTTAGATTTTATATTGTTGAATGTTAATTTTATATTGTGGTAATAGATGTATATTATTGATTAACCTAAATAGCCTAGTGAGTGTTTGATGTATGTTTTTGCACAAACACCACAGCCCAATCAGTCTTAGGTAGTGTTTTCATTTGTTTTATTGGATCAGTTGAGCTATGACCAAAGGCTCTTTCACACCCAATACAATCACATCCAGTTTATTTGTATGCATTGTAAAGTATGAGATGAGAATCGTACAAAAAGATGCCTTTGTACATACATACAACATAATTAGCTCTGTCTGTGCACATGTGATTTACTTTATTTTGTCTTCAACAAGCATCATTTTTGGATTGAGCAAAGCTGTCAAAACAAGAATGATAAATGCTGTCCCTTATCACAGGGCTTTAGTGAATCATCTGTGTCATGTTTCAGTTTATGCACATTACTCCTTATCTCTGTCCATTAGTGACTGTAACAGTTGTGTTACTTTAAAGCATTAAAGGCAATTTGTCAACTGACAGTTATTTAATCATGGTCAAACAGTTTGACATTAAGTCACGTGTTACTGCCAGGCTGAATTTTGTGCGACAATAGAAGGTTTTTCAATACCTTATAGTATAGTAAATAGTATTATACATTGCTCACATAAATTATATGCCCTAATTTTTGTGAGCAGCGTATAAATTACGCACACACAACACACACACACACACACACACACACACACACACACATATATGTACATCTATGTACATATATATATATATATATATATATATATATATATATTATAGAAGGATGTGAAGCATTTTTAATGTCCTGTTTTTGGCAGAAATATGATATACATTAAAATATAAATTATCCATATGTTTACACAAGCCTTAAAATATAATCTAGTTAAGATAACCTAGTTAAATAAGACAAAAGTATTTTGTCTTATTTTGAGGCAAATTATCCAATAGATTGTTTCATATATGAATTCTATCCTGGCTCGGATCCCAACCGTGATACCACCTCCATGTTTCACAAATGACCCTTTGGTCTCAACGTTTTGTGTTTAATACAGTGTCTTGAAATCTGCATTGTACATCTGTCTCCCATTGCTGCCAGATTTGACAGAAAACCCTGGCGACAGCAAAAGCCGAGCCGATCTCAGACAGCCGATCGCTCTGCCTTGTCAGCGATAGAGGTAATCACACAGGTAAAAGTCACTGGGTTCCAAAGGAGAACCCCAATAACTGTCAACACCATCCAGGCCTGAAAGGCTGAGTAATGGTTACCTCATGCTGAGGGCTAGAGCATCGTTTGGTGAACACCAGACCTCTGTCTACCCAGTTTGGCCAAGCACATGCCAACCATGTCCTTATCCCAGTGCAGTCTACCTTCCACTTCATGTTGAGTGTGTTTATACTAACAGTCTTTATGCACTCCTTCATGGAACTCATTCTGCTGATTATACTCCCAGTCAACTCTTGGTCAGTTACCAAAGTTATCTGCTTTTCTTTTTTTTGCTTAACCACTGCCTCAGACAGCTCTCTCTTTAGTTATAAATCATCTCATTCCCCTGCTTCCTCTTCATCCATCCCAGTAACATAAAGTACCATCCCACTGTACTGACCTCACCGAGGAGTTTAATAAAAAAATGGAAATTGAACTACCTGCACACAGGCCTAATAACTGTATGATCAAGCTACTGGAGAGAACCACACCTCCTTGATCCTGTATCTATCCCAAGCCAAGGTGGCTGGCTGTCAATGGCAGGATACATAATGGGTGTAGTAACAAAACATTTCCTTCTTATAAGTGCCGAAAAATAACCCAGGTAGAGAAAAGGAAAGGGGTGTGTACTGTAGGTCTCATCACTGTCTACATGCTGGACAACAAAACCAAGAGCTGCTTGTGCTTGTCAGTGGACTAAACGATCCTTTCTACTGGTGGTCTGTCTTGGCTGTCCCGATCCCGTTTGCCCTCATGGAACCACTGCTCCCAAAACCTCCCAAAAGCTATATCAGAACAGCCTAGATCGCGGTCAGTTTGTCCAAATGAACATCCAACTTCTGTAAGTACTATGATAGCCCCCTCTCAAAAGCTGTCAACTGGGCAAAATATCTTTGAGTGCATCATAGAGGCATGTCTAGCCTCTATGAAAGGGTGTGTTATCTGGGTGTGTTATTTTTTTTGTCAATGAGTTTAATGTATTCAAATAAATATTCCAATGTGCACCCTGCCAGCAAACCATCTGATGAGCCACTTAGGAAATACATGCAACCCACATATACTGTCACATAACATTTGCCTTAGGTCAGTTGAAATCTAAAATTTGTTTATTTACCATAATGTGCTTGATTTTTCTTACCTACCTTTCATGCTGATTTACAGTTATAGCTAAGTCTTATTTGGAAAAATGTAGGTCAGAGTTTATGCCACTATGTCCTGCTGCTGCCAGCCTGACTGGTATATCTGTACCAAGTATTCACAGAAGATAAGATAAATCATGTCCTCATGTCCTAGACCATCCATCTCTGCTGGTGGCGGCTAATCAGTGTGTAATAATCAGGATTATTATTTATAATTACAGGAAGTAATGGATCACTCCTTGCTGGACAGAGAGGCCTCATTAATTCACCTGGAACTGCTGGGATAGTTTCAACAGCTCTCTCTTTAAGTGCTTCATCTGTGTCACTGTCCACTGGAAGAACCTCATGGACGTGAACTTGTGCCTGCCTCGTCTTTTTTTAAAATCTGCAAGTAAATCTAGTACAAAGGATATTGTGATAGTCCAGATTTATAATCCATGGCCTAGTTTAATAGAGTTCAATTTAATGTTACTTTAAACAGTGGTGTGAGAATAGTGGCACAGTGCTGGATTATAGGTCGATAAAGTGAGACTTCAAGAGTGATTCCTGTCTTGTAAGGTAGAAGCAATAAGATCTCGATTTAATTCAGTTTCTCAAAATTATTATTTATAATATTTGATAGGAGTCTTTACCCAGAGAAATGTACCCAATTTAAACAAGTTACATTCCAAGTAACTGAAGGGCTAACAGCAGCAGCCTGGCAGTGTTGACAATTGAACTTTTAAATTCTTTCCAGTTCCCTGCAATTTAGGCACCACTGTTCCCAAAGTTTATTCTAATTTACATTTAAAGATAATTATTGAGGAAACTAAATTAAATCTTTCGTAAAACAATTTTTGTATATATCCGCAATCCTAAAAATTTTTGTAGTCCCAAAATCTACACAGGGTCCTGAACACTAAACATGTTGGTAGCATCCAAAAGACAGCAAAAGCTTCATTAGACAAAACTGCTCTGGAGTTAAAGTACTGACTCAGAATTTGAGACAAAAAGTTTGCTGATAATGCAGATGTTTATTGACAGCTAGAGTCATAGAGCCCTAATAATAAGGATTATTTACCTTTCAGTGTGATGTGTCGGCAAATGTAACACAGCTCAGTCCCCCAAACCCATCCTCATGCACAGGTTACCATCTCACAGTAGGTAGGGCAACAAATTAACAAATACACAAAATGGCACAAAAACATATAGGACTTGCATCTTTTTTTTATAAAGTACATAAATCAGTACACATGTACACACATAAACCCATAATAAAAAGCCACTAATTTGCATGCTGGGCCCCAGGAACGCCCAGAAGGGGAGTCAATAGCTCTACAATATAATAGATTTAAAAAATAAGTAAACAAAGTTACATTGAACAAGCACTATGTATAATAATAAAGCCTGTTATTCATATGAACGTTGTTTCGGAAATTGTGTGTCCTCTAAATAAGCAAAACAGAAACGCACCAAACATTTTATTTTTCTTTTTAGATATTTTGGAGGATTCTGTTGTGTCTAAAGGCTTTGTTATAGGGTCATTATTTGTTTTTCGTGGGTGTGGATTATGGTAATTGTAACAAGCACAAGTTCTGCTAGGAAATCTGATGTTTACACATCATTCATGAATCTGGCAGTGTTCTCGGAAAGGTCATTTTTATGTGTAATACACTCTTAGTTTGCTCGCCTTTTTTAATGAAGGTTTCATTAATAAGTCTTTGAGTCTTTTTTTTTTGCTATGTTTATTTTTCAGTTGCCTTTTGTCTCGTTCATAACGAATATGTCCTAGATTCTCTGTTTTTGGTTTTAATTACCGAATAAATATCACAATAGTACTTGGTATCTTATTTAGCACTTGCCACTTATTTCTCACATTGTTCCACAGGGCTTTAGCTTTGATCTAGTGTCTCTTCATTCCTAACATGAATCTATCACTTGTTTTCTGATGCTAATAATGTTGGATAACTCATGCAAGGGAGGCTTCTGCTCTTCACGGTCCTGCCTTATATATACTTTATTAGTGGGTGAGTTTCAGCATCACATCTGGTTGAGAAAACAAAGTGCTTGGTTAATACAAACTGTTAGGGATGGCACAAATCTACTCTCTGCATACTAACAACAAGGTCACACAAACATAGACATGGAAAGGCACTTCTGTGACTGAATGTATCATTAGCATGCACGGGACACGCTAGCATTGTGCAGTGTTTTAGGACATTTGAGAGAATGTGATACTAATCTGTTATGAGTATGCAGAATGCAGAAGGAAAGGACCTGAAAAAGACAATGCATAGTACGATACAAAGGAAACAAAGAGGAATATGGCCTTCTCTCGTACTATGGATTATATAAACCCATTTCAGGCAGGCTTGTTGCCTACACTTTTTAAGCCGTGATGTTCACTGGCAGAAGTGCAAAAAATTCAAACAAATTAACTTTTGTTAAGATCCTGCATGGTAGAGTGGAACATACAAAAGGTAGTGTGTAGCTGACCTTGCGAGCCACTTTGGTTATGAACTATTGATTTATTTGTTTTACGGTTTGTGAGGCTTTTACTAGCTAAGAGGAGCATGCTATTGATGTGCCCCAGAAAGAGTAAATGACTTGTTGCCCTTAAATGAACTCTTTCTCTTCTGATATTGCAGACAAGCTTTATTTGGCATAATCTTATTAATACATGTCAAAATGTATGTAGCAGACCATGAATGAGGTGAATAGTTGTTATGACTTCCAACTGCAGACCTTTCCTGTACTTCCCTGTCAATTACAGGCCTCCCTGATGTAATTAGGGCAAATTAAGTGTTTGTTTCTTTACATTCAAACCTCCCCAATGCTGCCTTTCATGTGAGCAGTCGTCTGATAACAATCTAATGTGGTTGTGAGTGCCTGCAAGGCCCAGAAAGACAGTAATTGAGAGGTCTATTTTGTTCACCATTCTACCATGTAAGGCCTATTCATTCTGTTAGCGCTGTTTATTATTGGGAAGGAGCGGAAGGCAGTGGACTAAGCATCATCTAGGCAGATCTGATTAACTTCAGAGCAGACATTGCTCTTCAACTGAGTGACTGATGGAGTGGCAGGCATGTTATCCTTCCAGATGTTCAAACATCCCAAATATGGCTTAAACGGAACCTGCAGAGAAAACATTCCAACCATCCACATACACTGGCCAAAATAATGTGGACACCCCTTCTAAGTATTCATTTTGAGTTTTTCAACAACACCCATTGCAACAGTTATGAATGTACACTGTGGGGAGATTTACAGATTTTAATTACCCCGCAGCCTCACTCTTAAGAATACATCATCAGTGGTTCACCAGCATGCTGTATTTTTTCCAGACTGACTGATCACCACTTACAGGAAACCTTGCATGTCACTTAACTAATGTTAATGCTAAATC